>JAODLC010000042.1:5521321-5539872 GCA_026781145.1 Hippopotamyrus pictus | reverse complement strand
GTAAAAAATATATTTGGGGGGGCGGGGGGGGGGGGGGTTGGGGGGCCCACAGACTATTGTAGCCTAGGGGCCTCTGTACACCTTAATCCGCTCCTGGTCTTGTGTACAGCTATGATTTCTCCTTCATCTCTTAAAATCGACTTTTCCATCATTTAAAGCTCTCCAGTGCAAAAAAAGATGAAACCATCTATATAATTTATACACTCATTTTATTAAAACGTTAAAATGTTTCTATTTGTGCTTTTTTGTATTAACTTCATCTACACCATTAGGCTATATTGCTAAGTCAAATGGCATCGCATATGAAATCAAGGGATAATCTATGCAAAAATTGTTGCAGGATGAGTGGCCAATGCTGTAAGACAAAAAGGTAAATCCTAAAGTGAATTTAATGACTCCATTATTGCACTAGAGTTATAAAACAGCAAAAGGTCGTAATGGACAAATTAATCTAGTAGAGAATCCCAATGAAGAGCTGAAGCACCCAAGCAATATAACTCCAAGGCAGAAAAGATGTGAAAACAGCAAAATGTTCATATATCTGTGTCACTGAAAAGGTTCTGCCATTGATTAAGCACAAAAACATGTTACTAATACATTTTCTAGTTTAATTAGGAAATAGAGTTTATATTTTCAAGTGAAAAGTCAAATAAAATGTTTCTGTAAAACTGGGGTATGGTGTTACATTTAAAATTAATGCTTTTGTGGTTTGGATGGAAAAAAAAAATTATTCATAATACAGTACATACTTCCTGTTCATTTTCAGTTTGCTGCCTTCAGATTTAGACAACAGATTCTCGAACAGTGAAGTCCCTTTCCATTAGAATCTCTTCTAATTCATTTTATGTTTAATGTGCCAAATAATAAAGCTATAATTGTCCTAAAATATTACAACTCATGACTCACACATTATTCTGTATAAATGATAATGGTTTTAACATTTTATATAATTGGATGGACATGCAATCAGCCTACTAATTATGCAATGAATGTAATTCTTCCTATTACAATGCTACCTTTAATACTTAAACCACAGAAGCAGCAAACAAGAGAACAAAGTTCAAGCAAAATCTGTAAGCTTAACACAAGAGTTTGCAAAACTTTATGACGTTTCAAAATAATCATTCTGGAATGCATGCTACTATTGCTACTACTACTACTACTACAATAATAATAATAATAATAATAATAATAATAATAATAATAATAATAATAATAATAATAATAATACATCTACCATTATACCAACGTGCATTCCCTTTGTTCTTTAATATAAATATAATTAAATACATGGAATGCCTTTTTACCTGCAGTTGTAGGTTCGAGTCTCCTTGTTGTCCCGTTTACATTTCACAGCCACAAAAATCATGGTGACAAAAAGAATAGCAGCAATAGAGCCCAAGGCAATAATGAAGATCAGGGACAGGTTGACGTATCCTATAGACTCCTGTTGGTCCATGTCGGGTGAGAGGTATATCACAATGAAGGCGGAGGCCGTCAGCGACGTCTTGCCGTGGTCGTGAGCCACCACCGTGATCTCGTAGCTGCTCTTGGCGTTTTCGCCAAACGTCCTGGTCGTGCGGATTTCGCCATTCACCTGGTCGATCTCAAAGAAAGCCCGATCTCCCTCTGAAATAGAGTAAGTTAGTCTTCCGTTTTCCCCTTCGTCGTAATCATCGGCTTTGACTTGAGTGACCAGGTAGCCAACACCGGCATTTCTGGGGATGGACACCTCTGCCGAGCCGTTAATCAGAGGTGGGGTGGTCATAACGGGGGTATTGTCGTTAACGTCTAAGATCACGATGCGCACAGTAGCATTGCTGCTTAAAGGTGGGTTCCCACCATCTTTGGCCAAAACTTTGAATTCGAAAGTCCTGGTATGTTCGTGGTTGAATGATCTGAGCGCATATATGTCGCCAGAAGTGGGATTTATGGAGACATAGGTGAAGACGGGCATGTCCCGCACCTGAGACGGCACAATGTGGTAGGACACGGTGCCGTTCAGCCCCAGGTCCGGGTCACTGGCGGACACGGAGAGCAGGTAAGCCCCGGGGGTATTGTTTTCTAGGATCATTTCTTGATAATGTGGCTTAGAAAAGTGAGGATGGTTATCGTTTTCATCCGTCACTCTCACCGTCAGTGATTTCGTTGCTTTGAGAGGCGGCACGCCGCCGTCCAGCGCTTGGATCGTTAAGTTATACGTGTCCCTCTGCTCTCTGTCCAGCCTCCCATCAACAAGTATAGTGGAGAAGCTCTCGTATTCCTGCAGCCTGAACGGCACATTGCCCTGCAGCCGCAGCTGCACCCGTCCATTAGCCCCCGAGTCTCGGTCCGAAACCCGGACCAAAGCGATCACGTAGCCCAGCTGCGCGTCTTCGCTCACTTCCACCATCTCGCTGTTCGCCGACAGCATTTTAATCACCGGCACGTTATCATTCGCATCCATGACATTTACGATCACTTTGCAGTGAGCAGGGATAGAATTTGGACCTAAATCCTTGCCTTGGACATCAATCTCATACGTGTTCACGGACTCATAGTCCAAAAGCCCACTGACTGTAATGACACCAGTAAAGGGATCAATTTTGAACAACTCCCGTGTTTTATCGGACACGTAACTGTTAAAAGAATACACCACCTCGCCGTTGGTGCCTTCATCTGGATCGGTCGCATTCAGGTCAATGACTATAGTGTTATTAGGGGAATTCTCCATCACCTTAACTGAATACACAGACTGGTCAAAAATTGGGTTATTGTCATTTGAATCGATCACTTTAATATTAAGTGAAACAGTGTCGAATTTCGGGGGGTCCCCTCCATCCAAAGCAGTTATCACGTAACTGTAATGAGACTGCGTTTCTCTGTCCAGATTTTTCTCCAGCACTAACTCGGCAAACCGAGATCCATCCCCCCTTGTCTTAATGTCCAACCCAAACATATCTTTGGGGGTGATTTCGTACGTCTGGACACCAAAGCTGCCTGCGTCCGGATCACTTGCCCCCTCTAGGGGAATCCTGGTGCCTGGAGAGGCGGTCTCTGAGATATTCAGGTCTATGTGATCCCTGGAGAAGACCGGCGCATTGTCGTTTAGGTCCTTAATTTCGACTTTAATTACACATATTTCCATAGAGCTGGACATGACCTCTAGCGAGATAAAACATTTAGGTACCTGTCGGCAAAATACGTCTCGGTCAATCTTTTGCTTGTTGATAAGAAGTCCGGCAGGGTTAATGTCCACCAACTGTGGCGCAGTATTGGATATAACCCGCAAAGAGGGCTGTCGAGGATCAACCAGAAATCCTGCATCTTTTGCGTCCTTCGCAACGTTTGCAATCACCGTCCCTGCTTTCTGGTCTTCGTCCACAGAATATTTCAAATTAATTACTGAATCCGATGAAGTACAGCACAGAAAAAGTATTAGAAGTTTTAAAAAATCCATTTCCTTGGCTGGTATACTTGTTGATTTTTGTCTACCTTTTATGTTCTATAACAGAAATATCAGCATATCGGCACTTCTCACAGTCACGGCGCAAATTAGCCAGTCATTCTCGTTACTATAAAGTTATCCGGCGAATGTAATGGCGCATCTTGCCTCCGGAGTGCCTATCCTGCCTTGCAAATCAGTTTTATTAAATTATAGATGGTCGACCCACTAATATGATACAATTACTGCACACAAAATTTGCTTTTATCTAGTTAACTTCTACATCGTTTTCGGGAGTGCAATGTTTAAAGCAATTTAAAACGTTCGTGGACTGACGGAATTCACACAGCAATTTGCAGAAGGCTGTTCTTGCCATCGATAAGGCTTTTTAGCCACAAGCTAAAGCTGAAATTTATTTAAGTATAAATTAACGCGTCTAACGCGCCTAGAACAGTAAAGAAAAACCCAGTAGAAACAGTTCGTTACGTGTAATACCAAATACCAGCGCGATCCTTATATTTATAGTTTCGGGAAAAAAAACAAGGGCATATCAAATTAATTCTTTTAAGTGAGTACTATTTTCCCTCCAGTTAATACTTCTCTTCGAAATCACTTTCTTTTAAAACTACAGTCTTCCATAATTTAAAATCCAGGAAATTGTTAAAGATAATCCACATCGGAGAAAGTCCGCGATTTAATACATCATTTTACCAGCATGGAATGTAAAACGAAGCAAGACGCTGTCATTGCATTTTAAAGCTTACAGTGTAGTCCAAGATTATCCAGTAGCCTAGTTTCCTTATTACGGGGGGATCTCTCTGGATCTTCAAAGCTCTGTAAAATTCTTCCTGTTCGAGCCGCATCATAAAAGAAAAACAAAACGAGCGTCTCTTCATGCGTTCCAGGGCAGTTTGTACAAAATCCAATCCAAACGGGTTGCCAAATATAACGTACGCATTATTTACGTGTAAACCTTTGACAGATACTGTGTGTATATATATAAACAAGACAAAAATCAAATCAGAATTAAATATCCAGTATCTGGATGAGATGGTCTTAAATGCAGCGAACTCAGGCGCGTATGTAGACCTCGCACCTTCAGCGAAAACTGCATCATAACAGCGAGCCTTCGTTCAGAGGCTGCTTCTCGGTCTCAAGACCCGCAACCACCTTAGCCAATCGGAGGCCACACCCGAGGGACAGACCGGCCAGTGGGCGGGGCAACCTGCTGCTGCAGACCTAACTTGGGCTTCAAACTTCTCTCGCTGATAATTAGAAGTGTCTCAGACTCTTACTGTCGCTAATATTATTTTGACGTTTGTTATGTACTGATCGCACTTTAATATTAGTTGTCATTTCAACTTGTCTGAATAAGTAAAGTTTTTTTATTCATTAATTTGATGTGTGTGCAAAACACGCAATTAGATGAACTGGTATCTACGTCAAAAGTGTGACGTGTGTGTGTGTGTGAGAGAGAGAGAGAGAGAGAGAGACCCAGGTAGACATCACATTGTCGGGACCAAATGTCCCTACAATGTGATAAAAACCTGCCATTTTGACGTTGTGGGGAACATTTTTTTCTGTCCCCACAAGGGGAAATTCAATTTAATAAAAATCTGTGACTGTACAAAATTTTGTTTGGTTACTTATGGTTAAGTTTAAGGGTGGAGTAGGTAGGGGTTAAGGTTGTCATTGTTGGGATAAAGGTTTTTCCCCATGGAAATTAACAGATAGTCCTCACAAAGATATGGGGGTGTATATATATATATCAGTTATTATGTATTTAACTGTGATTGTGCTTATTAAACCGCAATACAATAAATTTTTATGTTAAACTGTAAAACAACTTCTCCCCTTTATCTATGTAGTTATGTTAGTATGTAATAGTTGCCTCAAAGGAGTATTACTTTGTTTACTTAAATACACCCCCCCTTCCAGCCACCCACACACACACACACACACAAACACGCACTTCCTACCTTAGCACCATCCTTCAAAGGAAGCTTTGGTCAAATTGTTAATGAATATTTCTTGTATAAAATAATCAGACATATGTGTATTACGACTGACACACACAGTAATATACTGCTGTATTGCCATGATTAGTGGAGGAAATCGAGCATGTCTGAAACTGAATTGATGAAAAAGCCATAGACTCAGGATGAAAACGAGAATGTAACATTCTGCCTTGTATTGGATTTAGTGTAGCAGCTCTGGAGCATAATGCGTGACCATAGTTAATGAAATTCAAGGTACTGGACTTAATTACTTGTTTCAGAGCAAATCTCCAGTTCATGACAAATTGAAACAGAGAAGCACAAAAACATTCAGATGCAAGAGTTGCCTTCTTTAAATGTCAAGTAGTATTATACCTACCTGTGACAGGATTGCATATATACAGCTCGGGAAAAATTAAGAGAACACATCAATATTTTTAGTGTCATTGGTTTTGCTATTTATGGATATATGTCTGTTTTTTATAGAACATTTAAATGCAGAAAATGACAATCAGTGAAAATACCAAAAAATACCATGTTGTTATACATAGAATAATGCAAACTGAACAAATTTATAGCCATTTTTAAGTAATACAACAATAATATTTTTACTTTGGAAGGGTTCAACAAGCAATATGTGGTGGAACAAGACCAATTCTTTATTCCAGCTTTCATGCATCTTGGCATGATCTCCAACTGTATCCCACTCCTGGAGCAAAAATAAAAAAACCCAGCTTTGATGGCTTGTGACCATCCATCTTCTCCATTATAGTATTGCAGAGGTTTTCGATGGGGTTTAAGGTCTGGAGATTGGGCTGTCTATGTAAGGGTCTTGATCTGGTGGTCCTCCATCCACACCTTGATTGATCTGGTTCTATGATACATTGCCCTGCTGAAAAACCCAGTCATCGGAGTTGAGGAACATGGTTTGGGCAGATGGAAGCAGCCTAATACATTGCTTGAACTCATGTGTCCTTCACAGAGGCAAACCTGCCCAATTCCAGCCTTGCTGAAGCAGCGCCAGATGATCAGCGACCCTCTGCCGAATTTCACCGTGGGTATGAGACACTGGGGTTTGTACACCTCTCCTGGTCTCCATCTGACCATCGGACAGCCAGGTGTTGAGTGGAGCTTAAAATTGGACTCATCAGAAAAGATTACCTTACCCCCGCCCTCTAAGCAGATACTTATCGATGAAGGACTTCTGCCTTGCTTTGTAGGACTTCAGGCTTGCTTCTAGAAGCTATTTTTGAATCATCCTAGCTGTGCACTTCACACCACTTTCTGAAAGTCGCTTGATGTCATCCTTCATGAGGCCCTGTCAGATGAGTTGGCAGTCAGCTCAGGCCACACTCTTCCTGACTGGTTGCTGGTGTTCCCAGTGTCTCCTGCTTCACCTTGCTCTTGTGTACTGCCATCTTGTAGATCTTAAGCTGGGAAGCGACCTGCTGCTCAGTGTAGAACCAGGATCAGAACCAGGATCACAGCCATCTTCTCCTCACCGAAAACTTTTTTTTTTTTCCATTGGCTTAGTCAATGGTTATAGCACAATGTGTCTTGATTAGAATTACTTGAAATGAATTATTTGGATTTTTTATGAAATACATTTGGCCCATTCTAGTAGGATGGTTCCCTGACCTTTTCTCTTTTGGTGAGGTTTGTGTTCAGCTGATCAGCTATTTAGTACCTCATACCGCACATGGAATAGCTGCCAAATCAATAGAACTGCAGATTGTAATGAAATAAGATCATTTTTACGAGAGCGGTATACATGCAACACTGTCACAGGCAGGTATATTTATCATATACGTAAGTTATTATTATAAGTATGATTATATTTAATGTTTTCACAACAGAAATACTTAATTGAAATTAAACTTATGGAATTAATGACATTGTGAACTGAGAAAAACAAATAAAACTTTAAACTTTAATTTTCCTTTATAAATTCCAGCATGACCATCATTTTATGATCTAAGTATACTGTGTGATGACGTGTTGTTCACCCACTTCCACTGATGAATTTGTGATTAAGTCATAGATATACCGAAGGTTTATGCAAGAGAAACATTTCTGAAATAATTAGAGTATTTAATTTATGTCCAGTGACCTTAAAATGCATCACAGGAGTGTGATGTGCCTTTGATCACCCCAATCAGCATTTGCAAAAAAAAGTCATATTGACTTTGACCTCCTGATAATTGTGAATTAGTTTGGTAGAGAATCATGGGAGATTCATTTAATCAGATTCGTTTAATTGAATACTAAGGACTAGAAACAAGTACATAAAAGTTCACCGACATCAGATTTAACACGGTTTCTCTTCAGTTTTTGGATTCAGACATTTTGAAGTCCATTTCATGAGCAAAATAAACTTTAAAAGCCACAAGAGTGACCTCTAGTGTTGTGATTGCTTTGCTGACTCCGAACGTGAGCTGCAAGTCATTTTTTTATATGAATATAAGCACGGAATGTATACTGAAATTATTGTACAACTGTGTATTCTATACATTTTATACCATTTATTTCAATTAAATGCATCTTAAGCAGAATGATTTAGCACTCGCTAAATCAGTTTTCTACTGGTTTCCTATAATCATTAATAATCCAGTTACCGTAAAACATCTACCCGATGTGCAATTCGCTTAAACGGCATTGATCTTATGGATATCAATTCAGAATTAATTATTATATAGTTCAAATATTAATATCATATTGCGCGTGCTGGGTGGCGCGCGCGTGTGTGTATCGTTTTGTATTGGATGATTTTTCACCAACAGTACACTTCATATACCTACGTGTTGCTTTTTTAAAAAAGATGTGAAACAAATAAACAAACAAACACCACTTTAAAAGGACAAAACCACTATAATTACATGTCACGCCGTCTTATAGATTTCTGCAATGAGTGTTTTGATCTGGGTATAGTACTGTGATGCATATCGAAGGGGTTGGCTTTAATCCATTTTAGATCCATTAACTTTAATGGCACTGAAATGACCAAAGAAAGAGAAAGAGCTCTTGTGCAGAAAGACAGTATGAAATGGAAATGCATTAGACAGAAGAGAAAATATGGCTCTGAGAAAAAAAAAAAAAACGGTAAACAGAACATTGCACCGATATGCTTTGAAGTTGTTTGAACTGGGCAAGACTATTTTGAACGATAAAAGCAAGCCTCTGTTCACCTGTACCAAGTGAGACCAAAATAATACGCATGTTCCACTCTGACAACCTTTCACCGCCTTTCTTCTGATTCGATTTTCTTTTTTCATTTCACACATAACATGTACCATGCATATTTAAGCAAGAAAAACAAAGAAGCAAAGAAAAATAAAAGTTAAAAACTTGGTTCCTCTCCACTGCCCACAGGCTAGCATTGATCCTGAGACTGAAAATTTTCTTTTGACAGCCCAGACTGCATTTCCTGTGGCTGGGCCTCACCTGGGACTGAAATGACACCAGCAGGACATGGGACTGAAATGACACCAGCAGGACATGCACATAGGATGACCCACTTCTGTAAAATGGGCAATTTTCATTGATGTTCTATCTTACAGTTTCACAAAAAAGTCCTGTTAAAATATACCTGTCATTTCTGTAACAGTATTGCCAGTCTAACTGGCTAAACCAATTATATAACAAATTGACATTTTGAAATTCTGATTCTAGCAAATACCACTGTAATGCATTTTTTCAGAATAATTGGAATATTTGATTAATTCCACTAATGTCATCCCTTACCACAACTCCCTTAAAATTTCCTACATATTCTTTCTTTATGCAGTAAGCGTGTAATACTTACATGCATCTGTATTTATGTTATAATGTGATGTGTTTTGGCTCAGTTTAATGGGGAAATGTTAGACTTACATACTCATAGATTAGGTATTTATATATTTATCAGGACTCTCCATTCATTTCTGTGGGCGTGACCCTAATCTCAACAATAACAACCTTAACTCCTACCCAGCCGTAACCTTAACCCCTACCCAGCTGTAAGCTTAACTCCTACCCAGCCGTAAGCTTAACCTCTACCCAGCCGTAAGCTTAACCATAAGTAAACAAACTAAATACGAGACTTTTGGCATGTTTAATTTTTTTGATTGCATTCCCAGATCTTTGTGGGGACCTGAAAAATGGTCCCCACAGAGTCAAAATAACAGGTTTTTATCACATTGTGGAGTACATTTGGTCTCCACAATGTAATATAACCATAATCCACACGCACACACACAGAATTTTCCCAGTATGAACAGGACTAGAATAAAGCACGCGGTAAGAACGTTGATCTTTTTAAAGGCAGCAGCAGTAGCTTCTGAGTCTAGAAAACCTCATGAATGGAAACCAGCCTTTGTCTGCTCCGCATTTGATTAGTCCACTGCTTGGCAGGTCCATTGTTTCACAACATGCTTTAATTAGCACATCATTTACACCAGAAAAGAGCAAATCATTTTAGGGCTGGTGCTGAGAACATCAGCATTCTCTGCAGCTTTCAAGGACTGAAGGTGCCAGGGGCTGAGGGAGACTAAGCAGATAACTTTTCAATTTAGACTTAAAGACTGATGCTTTGTTCCTTGTGTGCAGACTGAGATGTATGGCCCAGATTATGACTCAGTGTCATTCAGCATTCCTAATCATGAGGCCAAAAACAATATAAATTGACTTTGTTTAGCTCAAGAAAATGGGATCGCTTCGCTGCCCTCATCATGTCGCGTCAAGTCTGTCTGGCACTTGTATTTACATGTGTGAACAAGGAGTACATGCTTAAATCTGGTTAGATAATATCATTGGTGCAGTAAAAGTTATATATTGCAGTTTTTTTCTCAATTGTATTTTCTGAAATGGTGGTAAAACTTTAAGTGCAACTGCCATGTCAGTTTATCCAATGTAGCTAAAGGCCATTCACTCAAAATGTTTAATGACATAGCTTCCAACAATGAGCACTGTGAATGTCACCACAGTATGTCATTATTATTGCCGTAACAATTGGTTATCAAATTATGGCATTTGACACCTGCGACGGACTGCGTGACGGACATACATATCAGACAGGGACTCTCAGAGGGGGGAGTACAACAACACCAGTGGAGTCTTCTGTCCCCTCTAGTTGTGCACAACGGTATTTGTGTATTTAAGCATCGCTCATAATGGTGGTACGTTGCTAAAGCATGCCCCCATAGTCCACAATATCACCACTGGTAGATGGAGAATCTGATATTTTCTGAGAAGATACACAGGGCATAAAGTTTGAAAACCACTAGTTTAAATCTCGACAATCGAAATGCTAAAGACGGTTGTCAATATGTTTTTCCCCCTGTATGTGTGGATTATCGACGACACAGTTTAGGCTCCTCTATCTGATCAGGCTCATTCATACTTAGGCTGGTTGATTACATGATATATGGTTGTGGCTCATATTCCGCTTGAAATTGCTCTGTGTCTTTACCTCCCACTTGCAAAATTGCCCAGTATTGTAAACCTCATCCTCTCACAATGAATAAATCACACGATTCACCTTCATTTCCTTTGACACCACATTAATACAGGCTCACTGCGTTTCATGAACTACATATCTTTGGCGGTTTATGACTGTTGGAGAATTGGAGCCTGTTAAGATTTATACAGTAGAAATGATGATACACATGCGTAGGCAATTCTACACCTTACACGAAATGGACAAAAGGAGTGGGACACTCAGGTATTTCATTCAGACCTATTGGTACAGGTTTATAAAATTTACATCAAGTGATGCAGTCAGGTTTACAAACATCTGTGAAATAATAATAAAAAAACATTTGTGAAAGAATGGGTTGTTCTGATGTTTTGAAGAGCTCACTTAAAGCGTGGTACTGTCATAGGATGCTACCTATGAAATAAGTCAGTTCATGAAGTTTCTTCCCTGCTAGATATTCCACAGTCAACTGTAAGTGGTATTATTGCGAAGTGGAAACGTTTAGGAAGTAAAAGACCGAGTGTTGAGGTGAATAGTGTGTAAAATTTGCCAGTTCCAAACTTCCTATGGCAAACTGTGTGCTGGGAGCTTCATGGAATGGGCTTCCATGGCTGAGCAGCTGCATGCAAGCCTCACATCACCAAATACGATGCCAAGTAGGATGGAGTGGTGTAAAGCACGCTGCCATTGGACTCTGAAGCAGTGGAAAAAAAGCACTCTGGTCCTGTAGAGTGAGGAATCACCCTTCTCTGTCTGGCAGTCTGATGAACGAGTCTGGGATTGACGGATGCCAGTAGAACATTGACCTGACTGCATTGTACCAACCGTAATGTTTGGTGGAGGAGGGATAATGGTAAGGGGTTGTTTTCAGGGGTTGGGCTGGGCCCTGTAGTTCCATTGAAGGGAATTCTTAATGCTTCAGCATGCCAAGACATTTTGGACAATTCTATGCTTCCACCTTTATAGGAAAAGTTTGGTGAAGGCCGTTTTCTGTTACAGCATGACTGTACCCAAGTGCACAAAGCAAGGTCTATAAACACATGGTTGGGTGAGTTTGGTGTGGAAGAACCTGACTGACCCACACATAGCCCTGACCTCAACCCCATGGAACACCTTTGGGATGAACTAGAATGGAGACTGTGAGCCAGGCCTTCACATCCAACATCAGTGGCTGATCTCACAAATGCTCTTCTGGATGAATGGGCAAAAATTCCCACAGACACACTCCAAAATCTCGTGTAAAGCCTTCCCAGAAGAGTGGCAGCTGTTAGAGCTGCAGAGGGGGGACCAACGGTATAATGATTCCTACGGATTTAGAATAGGGCGTCATAAAAGTAGGGGCACTGGCCAGGTGTCCCATTACTTTTGTCCATATAGTGTATATAGAGGGACTTCAGCTGCCCTAGTTTTGTCGCTGCCCCCAGGACAAATGATTATTCTGAATCCATTCTGCAATTCCGTCCTGTATTTCTTAAGGGCCAAGTCCCCCTAGAGGTCAGATACTAGAGTCACCCCTGTATATATATGAAAGTATAATAAAATGCTTCAGAAAAACAATGAGCAAGGTTTACGTGCAATGTACTCCAAGGCTTATACAGCAGCATAAAATGCTTAAGGAGTTGAATTTTGTGTGAACACACTGGGAAATGCTTAAAATGCTGTGAATTAATGCAGTGTAGATGTGAGGAATTAAACATAAGTGTTGGTGGGAAAAAATAACTGTCATTTGAGGATTGTGCTTAAGCTATTGAGAAAACTAATCTGCGAAATATAGTAGTCAGAATTTGTCTTTTCTGTGTACCTGTTGATATGAGTTTCATTTGTATGTAATTATTACAGTTTCCTTGCCCTAGGACTACATTTTGCCTTTATTGTGGACTTGAGGGTGAACTTCCATTAAAAACCTTAAGTTTTTTTTTTCGCCTCCTCCTTATCAAGCGACCTTGGGTTTGTGAAAGGTACTACAGTATATAAATGTAACTTATTATTATTATTAACCTGGTTAGGGCATCAATAACCTGTGTCAGGCAGCTCTGGTCCTAAGCCAGCTGTACAGGCTTAGCAGGATGCTAATCCAACACAGATGCATATACAGGCACAGTGTGCACTATGGGTAATTCTGAGATACCAATTAAATTAAATTAAGGGTAGGGAACCTGATCCATTCAGGGCACACAAAATAATAACAGTGGGTTCCCAAAACAACTGCTTTATTATTGGTTGATTGAGAGGTCATTGGGAAAGCCCACACCTACGCTGGCTCTCCATGGATCATGTTCCCTACCACTGGCCTAAATGTATGTCTTCAGACTGCTGGAAAACCAAGGCAGCAGGAGGAGAGCCTGAAAGCGACATGCACACAAGGCAGGGGTACAATTCAAACCCTCAACCCCAGAAGTCTGAGGTACTCTGCCACTTCAAGAACGTCTCAATAGATTCAATTTCTATTACTGTTACACTTATTTTTAATCTAGATTTCAGTTTGTATTTTAAAAATTGCAGCCTTTGGTTTTTAAAACAAATTTAAATTTACATTTTGTAATATTTGTACTTATTTAACAACTTTATGCTTGTTCATATACCACAAAATAGCTTTGAGGCAGGGGTCTCAAACTCCAGTCCTGGAGGGCCGCAGCCCTGTGTAGCTTAGTTCTTTCCCTGTTCCACCACAAGTGATTCAACTCAACAGCTATGTGGTAATTAGCACAAGGAGTTGAATCAGGTGTGTTAAATGAGGGTGAACCAAAAACTGTTTAGGGCTCCGGCCCTCCAGGACTGGAGTTTGAGACCGCTGCTTTGAGGGATTCTTCCCGGAAAAAAAAAATCTTTTTCAGAGCAATTGTAAAGGATTCAAAATGGGAGCAACAAGTATGTTTTCATAAACTTTTATCATGACGGGCACACGGTTAAAAGCCATCTGGCATCAAAGAAAGGGAGACAAATCCAAAATCGTAGTCCAAACGCAGGCCAGTGCCAGCACAGGGAATAAAGAGAGAACGACTAAACCTAAATCATTTGACGAAGAACAAGAAAACCAGGAAAAGCAAGCAGGGGTCACACACAGAATGCAGATTGTGAAATAGCCGTGTGTTGTGGTGAGACACGATTCTTCACAAGGAGCTCAGTGAAACCAAGTTCCTTTTTTCCATTACAGATACCCAGGTTGCCTTTAGTGTTCTGGGGAGGCAGAACAAAAACTGGTTGTGACTGGCTGTTCTTTTGCTCTGATGTTGGCGTGGCAGCTATTCTTCAGTTTGAGGATAGAATCGATAGATGTTGCTTCTTCATAACATTAAGTTTTAAACGTACTGGTAACGTTTACATAAACTGCACTGTCAAAATGCATTCATTCTGCATTCATAGAACATTCATGAGCTGCATGTAAGGACATATAATGTTTGTTTTAATACATATTAAAGCTGTTAAGGAATGTTAGGATGCCAAACGCTGCTTATGAATGTTCTACGATTGCATTATGAAGGTGCAATTAATGTAAAGTATTTAATGAGTATAATTTCTCGAATGTGCACTAGTCAGAGATTCAGTGACAGGCACTTTACTGATCATCACCCTGGGATGTTCAAGTGAGGCCGCAGAAAATTATTCTGACTTCACTACAGTACTTTGCTTTGCTGCACACAGGAATTATATTACCGGTGACAATCTCTGACCGCTGAAGGAAAATGTTACAAACACCCCCATAAAGACCGGGCGGTTATGTTTACCTTCAAGTTAGTATTTTTAACCTAGAATTACTGTCAGCTGTAGGAACTGCAAGGCAATGCATGATGCTTTCTGAAAACACTGTTTTCACATTTTCACAGCATGGTCACAGGTTTCAGATAACGAGCACCAACTCACCGAGGGGTTACAGGGCTGTTGGGAGGCCAGAAGACTACTGGCGGGGTACCACTGAACCTGAACCTGGCAAAGGTCAGCTCCAGGAACATGACTTTTCAGTAAATTGAATTGTATTTTAGGAGCATTACTCCTACACCTTCCCAGCTTCCATTTCAGCAAAATATTACTTAGCATGCCATACTCACCATACTCAGAGCCCCTTGCTTGACATGAGTGGCTCAGTGGGCTAAGCCTCTGTCCCTGTGATTGGAAGGTTGCTAATTCAAGCCCCGCCTCGGCCGAATAAGCACAGGACCATAGGCCTTACGGTCAGGCCCTCAGCACCCAGCTGTCCTTCAGTGACAAGCCTGCACATGTCATGGTAGGCAAGAGGGGAATTTACCCGCAGTGATCAATGAGCAGTCATCGCTGTTATTTATATAATCAAGTAAAATGTACGTATATGAATGAAATGTATATTTAGCATGATAATCATTTTCCACGATTTATGAAACACGTGTAGTTGCAAACGAGGCATCGCCCTGCTTCCTCCATGCGGACTTCGCCTGGCTTTTCCCTGGCACTCTGCACCCCCTACTGCTGTTAGGTGAATTAGCATCTCAGCGTGGTGTAATTTATGAGTGTGCCTGCCCCGAAATGGACCGACTCCCCACCTGGGGGGCACCCCTGCCTTTCGCTCTATGCTCCCCCCCTGAGACTTTGTACTGGGTAAGTGGTTAAAAGACAGATCTCCCCAGTAAGTGCATAATGCATACAGAAATTGCCTCATTGAAATGTATAAATCGCAGTATTTACATGGCTGTACCGTAGTTGGGCTGGCTTATATTCCCCCATCAGGTGTGCAAGTTACTTTTGCATGTAAATATCGGCAAACTTGAGCCACATATATTAACATAAATACGTCAGCAGCTTGGTCACACCCACAGGGCTGAAGCCGAAAAAGAAGGCGTGGCTGTTGAAGGAGGATAATTAATTCAACGTGTAAGAAAAGGGGTTATGCCCTGAATGATTCTGGCTAAAGGGAAAAGCACGTAACGTGGACTATTTTAGCCCTTTCTCACTAGGGCTGGTGCCCGTGCTGAGACTAAAATCCGGCCCGGCGTTGCATTCACACCAAAAATAACAGAGGTGCGAGGCGGATATATCCGGGCCGGATCTGCTTTTTCCAGCCCTGAGAAACTGCTGGGCCGGAGTAAGGGGCGCGTGACGTCAGGAGGCGAGTTCAGAGTCGTCAGAGCGAAAAGCAAAGGTTTATGATAAATGCGGAGTGAATTGGAGAAGGCAGGGGTTATCGGAATAACAGAGCAAGTCGCGAGCAAGATTTTTAAAAAATTAAAAAGAATACAGGAAGTCGAAAAGAGAGTCATGTAAAAATGGTACTGGCTGCACTAAAAACAAATATCATGGACTCCATGTTTGGAAGCAGACTTGCTAACCAGGTGACTGTAGCAATGAACTCCGCGACCCCTTTGGAGGAATCGGAAAAGTTAATGTTGTGTTTACTTGACCTTAGCTAACTAGCAAGTTACCATCAGAATCTGACGTCGGTGTACCGCCCAGTGACACATAGTGCACAGATACCTGCTTTGTTACAGCAATGAAAATGACAGTCACACGCTGTCTAGCTTTAAATGTCAGTAATTTAAGTGAAATTTACCTATTGTGTCTTTCATATGCTTGTTTCAACACAGCGGAAGAGAATGCAGATGGACAGGTGCATCACTTCTCATATTTATTTATTCCACGGGAAAGATTCACATATTTCTTGATTATTTGTATATTTGTAAAAGAAAAGTTTACCAAAATGTTTAGTTCTTTTCTCGTCTTCACTCTCGCTATTAAAGTAGCCCAGTAATGCATATCGTGTAGTAGTTTGTTCAGCATCCAGTACTTTTTGTGCATCTGCGCTGATTTGATGGCAAATTATTATGCATTTTAGTCTTTATATGATATGGCTTGATGTGGAAGAGGTATCTGATTTACTTTGTGAATCTAATTAAAATCCACAGAAATCCAACAACAAAGCAATATTTTTTTTTTCTTTTTGAAAATGAAAGCACAGTGGGTATCCTGCTACACCTTAATTGTGTTTAGGAACAAATCTATACACTTTTAGGGCTTTGTCTTTTTTGTCTTTTCCCCCCTTTATTCAAAACAATCCTGTTAACAAGCAAATATGCCTGTTAACCTGTCTGCCTCTGGATCCAGAATCCAGCCCATTGTTTCCAGAGAACTAGTTAATTAGCTGCACTTGTTTAACAGTACCATATATCTTAAATATAAATAGTCTGTTGCTGTATTGTGAGGTAGGGTGAGTTTCTCCTTGCTAAGTGGTACCCCCCCCCGCCCCCCCTTAGTGGTTTCTCACTTTTTTTTTCTTTTGTGTCTTCTTGATAACCTGTCTGACTTCGGGTTACGTATATCAATTTGCATATGCTGATTTGCATATGGTAATGTGTACAATATGGTAATTTGCATATGGAAAATGCATGTGTTTTGGCTCTGTTCTCATTCAGAAACAGACTGGAACCAGCGCATGGACCCAGACCCAATTCATTGCGATTCCAGACCAATAGTTTTGGTGTAAATATATTTGGTAAAACATCATAACAGTAACATGGACTGGAAAATTAAAATGCATTGCGATAAAATAATAACGCAATCAACTGCGTAGATCAAACAAGCTTATACACTGCAGCATAGGCTGTGATGTATTATTCCAAACCAATTGCTAGTCCCTGCCAATGAAAACCCACACACCTAGCCCATTAAGCGTAAAATGATTACCAGTTAGGCAAATGTCCTGGTCAGATGGTCCCACCATTCTTTACACCAATGTGGAATTGCACTGAAAAGAATTCTTGGGCTGAGCCCAGAACTTTGGCACAGACACTCTGGATTTGGCCATCTGAGTCAAGCACGACCTGCATGTTAATCTCATGCCGTTTCCGGTTTCTGTATACATGTCCATTTTCATTGGGAGCCTTGGTGGCAACACTAATGCAGTCTATGGCCCCCAGGACATTTCGGAAGTCAGTCATTCGATAAAACTCTACCTCTGTTCTCCTCCTGCACTCTTGTGCGTAGGGAAGTTTAATGAAGGTGGTAATTGAAGCAACATTTCTTTAGCAAGCTGTGTCAAGGATCTAGACATATAGGACTGAAAAATGTGCACAATATCACCAGCCACCCTCTGCAACAATCCAGTTACCAGGACAGACAAAGCTTCTGTCACTTTCAGAAGGCCTGGTATGGAATCTGGGCAGGTGTTGAGGCTGGACAGTCATTCAGCTAGGACCTGGCACTCAGAGATCATCCTCCATGACCCACCTGAAAACGTGCAATACAATGGCCGTCAGTTGAAGTACATCCAGACGAGGGCAGAACATTCTTGGTCGTCTCTATCACTGCACCCCGCTCCATCTGCCCCACCTCGCAGGAGAGGAAGAACGCGGGGCACAGACGCTGTGGCTCAGGATTGGGAGGATGCCTCTTTGGACCTATTTTTAATTATCTTAATTGGAACACTTATTTTTTTTATTAACCAGTCTTTTAGCCTAAATGATTCACATATGAGGCACATGGACAGGCAAGCTGTCCCCTGTATTGAATCTAGCCTGATGGTGATATATTTGTACACAGGGGTGTAGCTAGATATTCTGGGCCGCCACCAGATTTTGCCAAGCAGGGCCCCCTATAAAGTCCCGGGCCCCTATAATCTGCCAGCGTCTCCATGCCCCTCCAATATTTTAACTCCAAAAGATCTCTAAAAGCTGAAATCACTAATTTGCAGGATAGTAAGGGCATAATAATTGAT
>JAODLC010000042.1:5496317-5516444 GCA_026781145.1 Hippopotamyrus pictus | reverse complement strand
AATGTATAATGACTACTTGTCATGCAACGCGAAGGCATGGAGCAGGGAAGCATGAACAGGAGTCGAGGAAATCAGGATAATACAGGGTTTAATAGCGACACACCACGTTACATGAAACAATGTCAATGACCAAACTGGGGAAAACACACCTAATGCAGACATAGATACATAGGACTAATGACAACAATAAGAAACAGCTGGTAAACACGGGGATTCCACACGGGGGAGATGAGGGGGCGTGGCACATCGGATCATGACACTACTAAATTTTACATACTTCATTTGCCTGGAAAAACGGCCAAGTAAAATACAAAAAGCTGCTCTCTTTGGTTGGTTTAATATACTCCAAAATAATTAACGTCCTTCATTTGTCTAATAAATTACCCCAGAATCGCACAGCAAATAATCAATCAATTCACTTGTACTTATAAAAAAATACTTTCTGAACTGACTGAATTTCTTTGATAGCAAAATGCTGCACATCAGTGATAAGACCCAAAGTGTATTAGATGATTTTTACAACAACCACCATGTCTAGAACAAATCTACTTGGTTTTCACAATATATAATAATACATAATAAATTAAATGCTTTTCTTACCCATCAGATACATCAATTTCATCCATCTATCTTCCATAAGTTTGCAGGTGTGGCCTGGCGAGCACTGCAGGTTGAGGTGAACAAGTGAAGGGACTCACTGGAAAGACGTCATTCCATTTCAGAGTACATAATAATACATGATGGACAATCCATAGACACAAACAAACAATTAAATCACATGTCTTTGGACTACAGGAAACTATTCTACCCAATGGAAATCCACATAAACATTAGTTCAAGATGGTGTTGTGTGGCGAACAGGATGGAGAATTGAAATTCAAATCTGAATTTAGGGAGGTAATTAAAATGGAATTGAATTAAAATAAATTCATATACATACTGTAAGTGTAACTATAGCAATACAGATTAATATTACACTATGAATATGTTAACTTACACTGTATCATTGTTATCAAATGTTATGAATTATAGAATGCAACATTTGAAGTGTCACCTACAGAATAAGTAACTTAACTTTTATCATTTTGTGTACGTTAGGGGATCTTCTCACAGGAAAATTTGAGAGTGTCTCCCTCAAAACTCAGTGCTGGCTATAATGACTGCAGTGCGTAACCAAGGAAACGTCCCAAACTCTTCTTACAGAAAAAGTCAAAATCCAACATCTGTTGCCAAAGCTTCACATGATGGTCACCTTATACATGAGTCAGCCATGCTGAGCAGAGAATGCTTTAAAATTAAATAATAAGCAAACTGTTAATCAAACAATAACAAGAAACGATAATGCTTTTAGTACTGCGCTCAAACCCTACAGGAGCTACTGCAGTCTCCACAAAGAACCTAATAGGTGTAAGCAGGTCAACATTCAAGAAGAATAAATGCTGCATATGCCAATGGAAAAGGAGTCTTAATATCAGAGGCACGCTTACAGTATATGCTCAGGGGCCCCTGGGCTATTTGCGTTGTCAGGGGCCCCCTACTGCTGTGGCAATGGTAAAACTGTCGACCAGGGCCCCTATTGGGGGCCCCGGGCCTCAGTCATGTAAGCCCAGGCATTGAAGCATCTCTAGTCAGCATAAACCAAATGTTTATTGATAGAATAGGCTGAAAGTTACCCACAATTTTTCTCTTATAATCATGAAAATATAAAGTAGCCAGCTCAGTATATACATCCGCCCTTAGAGGGCCGGCTCAGCCGGGGTGAGACTCGCACGCTGCTCTGCGGACCTGCTGGCCCCTGTGAATTCCCCAGATGTGGGAATCTCAACTGCATAATTTATGGTAGCGGGCGACTGCATTCATGCGCCCCCTCATATTTAAGGGGGCAGCGTGTGGCTCATTGGGCTAAGCAGTCAGAAGGTCGCTGGTTCCAGCCCAGCAGAGCAGAATAAGCAAGCCCTTGGCCGCCCTTTGCGGCTAAGCTCACTTGTATATGTGTGTTTGTGTGTCATGGAGCGCAAGATTGGATACACAGAGAGAGATTTTCCCCCTCATGGGATCAATGAAGCATCATTATTAAAAGTATTATATAATTATGCATTGTTAGGACAAAAGAACATTCCTTTTGTGTGTTTGCATTGAATTTCATTGAATTGAAATGAATTAAAATTGTTCTTCCTCTCATTCCAATTCAAATTTCAATTCAACATCTTATTGGGTACAGTCAGTTTAATGCAAATTCCAGTTCATGAATGGAATGGGGCACAATTAATAAATTCTGAATTTTGAACAATTCTGCAGTTAAAACATACACACCACACAGAGCTGGACGGAATCAAAGGCCAAACCCTGAATGGTGCAGGTTCTTGTACTAAGCTATCACTCTGGCGTTTCATTATTGGTATACACCATACACACAATTGTGGTGTTAATGTCTTTTCCTAGCACCATGACAAAAATTATATGCATCTCAAAATAAGTGAAATATTTCTCGTTCAGCTTTAAACCTGTACAAAAGGATAATAAAAAGCAGAAAACACAGTCTAGTTATCTGGTATCTCTAAATTCCCCACAGGGTGTCACCTTCCATGTGTAAGTGTTTGTCCTGTGACAGACTGACACACCGCCTATGGTGTCCCCCACCCTGTACCCTGTGACGGACTAATATCCCCTGCAGGGTGTCCCCCACCCTGTACCCTGTGACGGACTAATATCCCCTGCAGGGTGTCCCCCACCCTGTGCCCTGTGACGGACTAATATCCCCTGCAGGGTGTCCCCCACCCTGTGCCCTGTGATGGACTCTGTCATGCCCTCTATTTCCTGAGATGGACTTCAGGTCTGCCAAGAATCTGCATTGGTAAAGCATTCATGAAAATGGATGGATGTAACTGTGCCTGGGTTTGAAAAGCCCTCTATTTTAAATAAAGCCCTACCTGTTCGTTTTCTTACAGCTAAAGGTGCATAGTGGCAGAGATTCCTAATGATATGACTGTTTGTCAGCCAAGCAGTGAATGCTGTCACACTAATTTTACATCTAAATATACTGCATAGCAGCTTCTCACTGTTTTGGTGCTGTCACACTTATTTATTTAGCTATGACAGGCAAGTGCATCGGGGCTATGTCTCTATGCACCTATTTAATTTATGTAGAGCAAGAGAATATTTTCCCCTTTATTTTCCTTTCATATCTGCCTCATTATAAGGGTCTTCTGGCACTGAACAAATACATCACCCAAAACAACAAGCATGCAGGAAACTGCCCCTACACGGTCTAAAGATGCAGTGAACTGACCTCATGGTCCGTATTGGCTCTCTGTCACTGCCCCGCATTAACACCCCCAACTACTGACATTTAATATGCATTTTGAATGTATACTTGTTTTGCAATGTGTCATTTTTTTTTCTTCTCCCTCGGCAAGAATTATTCTAAACTACAACAATATTGCTGTAGTTGTTTGGTGGCACAGTGGGTTGCTGCAGATCTTCCATGTTGGGGGCTTGAATCTCACCTTAGTGTGACAATTCAGTATTCTTTATGCATTAAGTTAGATTGAAAATATTTTACTGAAAACAGAAATGTGAAACATTATCTAAGCAATGTGCTTTGGGTCCTTAGCAAGATGCCGCTTCTTTTATACAAATATCTGGAGTGTATAATGATGAGATAATATTTCAAGTGACCCTTTACTGTTCTACACAGGTGCTTTTCCTGGAGTCTATTTGGGACTCTGAGGGTAAAAATTTGTGCGTGACAGAGGTATTATTGGGTCTTGGAAGTTACCCTATACTTTGGCATAACTGGAGTCAGTCCCACTGGAACAGATAAAAGCTGTCAGAATGTGAGAACATCCTCAGACCCCTTGTCTGTATTCTTTAGATTTGATCAAAAATTGTATTTAACAACAGTTAAATTTCCCCCATTCAATTTCACATAACTATTTCTTAGATCGAATTATTCGAATGTTAGCTGATGCTCACAAAATTCAGAGTGCAATTATATCTATTTATCAGTGTTATATGACCAGAGATCTCTCAATGCGCACAAACACATAACCTTGCTTAAAAGACCTCATCTTCTTCAGGCACACAGCAGACTGGACCTTGCTTTGTGAAAGCGTTCTATTTTCATTTCACTGGATGTGTCACCTCGACGTCTGTTCTCACAGCGGCTGGTGACGTCTCTGGTGCATCCAGCAGCGCGAAGGCCACAGAGGCTTATCCTCATCAATGTCACGGCTTCTGTGATCTGCCAGCCGGCCCCCAGCTCAGAGAATATCCCTCAATTTCATCAGCTTTTTGTGTCGGCGTAATCTTGTCAGCCCTGACAATGGAGATGATCGCCTCTCTTATTTTCTAGCCCAAAAAATTACTTTTTTAGCCATTCACATATTCATGCTAGAATGCATATATATATATATATATATATATATATATATATATATGGGATACACACACACACACACAACCATGAAATATGTCAACTTCTCTAAAAGCAAAAGCACTGATCTATCCTCATTGCTTGTTCCACTTCATTCCAAATTTTCCCTTTACATTTAATTTATTTTCAGAAAAATACTAAATATCCCTGTACCAGTGGTCACCAACCCTTCTGTAGATCTACCACCCTCAGAGCTCAGGGACTTAGGAATAACACCTGATACAGGTAAGTACTGGAGTCAGCTGTGCTGAAGATAAGCTGGCTGTAATACTGAGAACATGTTGCTAAATGACCTGATTATCTGTATCGGGAGTGTTGCACGCAGCAGGATTTCATGCTTAGCAAGATACATGTGTTGTGATAACAAAAAGTTATGTAAAGCGCCTAGGGGAGACTCTGTTGTGAAAGGCGCTATATTAAAAATAAATGAAATTGAATAACTTGTTGGATTTAAGGTAGTATGGGCTGAATGGAGTTTACCCTCATTGACTTGCGTTTAGAATACCTTAAATCTGACAAGTTATCTGGCTAAGCAAGAAATCGTGCCGTGTTGTCATTTTGATCAAATTGTTTTCTGACTTGGTGTAGTGTCTTCGAATGTAGTGTGTTTACAGGTTATTTTTCAACTTGAATAATGTGCCTTGTTGCATTGCAGCTGGTTTTTCCTATTAGACGTGCATTTCTTCAGTTTGAATTGCATTGGGCTCCTGGCCATTGGTAGCTATATACCATAAAGTACTAAAATCTCTGGCAACATTCAACTAAGAAAGCAAGTTTTGAAGTATTTTCATAAGCCGGACACTTGAAATTAATGCATAGTTGTGGAATAATTTAAACTCAAATACAGACCAGTGTGCAACCTATAGATAGGACTAGCACATTAATGTAGAAAAAGCAGGTATTTTCTTCTTTTGTTTCACTTTTCTCAGGACCACAGGGGACGTTTTATAAATAAGTAGGTGGAAGAGTAGAAAAAAGAGGCCGCTTAGTCACAAATTTGGAATGTCGAAATACTGTAATTAATTCACAATAAAAATGTGCCCATTTCAGATGAATAAAGTAGAATAAATTGACTAAATTACTAATTAGGTGAAGATTAATCCACAATTTTAAACGCAATTATGATCCACTAAGTTCACCTTGTTATCTGCTTAACTATCATAGTTTCATTAGAATCTTTAGAGTCTAGGTCATTCGGAAATGCAATTGTGTTCATTGAGTGTTTTTGCTTTTTCCCTATTTTGTTGTTGTTCTGCATGTAGTATTCCGTGTCTGTCTTCAGCCTTCTTCATTTTAAATGATTATGCATCATTTTATCACGGTTTTGCAGCAGCTCTGTAGTGGACACCACTATGCTTTACACTTTCAGGGTCGGAAGTTAGAGTTCTGCCTCTTCTCTGCGTGCAGTTTGGCTGCATGCTCTGAGAATATAGGCTCCAGGCCCCACACGACCTATTTCAGCTGAAAGATGGATGGATTTGCAGAGGTTGTGTGTATGCTGGCTCTCTATGTGGCGTTTGCATGTTTTGCCTGCAGTATTTCCTTCAGGTTCTCAAGTTCCTTCAAACTTGTCAAACAGTCAAAAATGCATACCTGGGAAACTGGTATCATCAGATTGCCTATAGTGTGTGAGTATGTGTGACCTGCAATGGAGTGGAATCCTCTACAAGGTATTTCAGTGCCTTAAGTTCCTTGTCCTTCCCGGGATAAGCCCCAGACTTGCTGTGACCCCCAATTATGGATCCGCAGAAAAGAAAACTGGATGGATGGATGAATTCATTGACTGGGATTTCACTTGAAGATTTTTAATCTTCTTATTTTTGTTAGTCTCTTATGTACACCAATATATTAATAGTTAATTATATTAATGACAATTATATCGCTTCACTCCTGAATTCTCAAATCTGAAGGATGCTGATTAATTTTCTACAAGTGCATAACCACAGACATAGTGCCAGTCAGGCTAATCACAGTAGTAAATCAGTGTAATAGTGATTGATACTTTTATAAATCGCTGTGGGGAACTTGTCATTTTTATGCCTACCTCAACTTGCTCTTTGTAGAATAAGCTGTCCGCAAAGGGCAGCCACCTGTTGGGGCACCCAGGGAGCTGGGGGTTAAGGGTCTTGCTCAAGGACCCGCAGATGTGCAGAGGCTGATTCAGTGGCCAAGCACGTCACCCGACCTCAAACCAACAGAACACCAAGCACGTCACCCGACCTCAAACCAAGAGAACACCAAGCACGTCACCCGACCTCAAACCAAGAGAACACCAAGCACGTCACCCGACCTCAAACCAACAGAACAGCAAGCACGTCACCCGACCTCAAACCAACAGAACAGCAAGCACGTCACCCGACCTCAAACCAACAGAACACTAAGCACGTCACCCGACCTCAAACCAAGAGAACACCAAGCACGTCACCCGACCTCAAACCAACAGAACACCAAGCATGTCACCCGACCTCAACTGACTCACAGGTCCTGGTCCTCAGTCTGAAACACTGTTGTTGTCTAAGTGATCTATAGCAACTCCTTTGTATAGAATGTTATTTAGAATAAAAAATTATAATCACACATTGACTTACTACTGTGACTTGCCTAGTTGGACCTACAGGGGCTGTTCAAATTTGAGAATTGGACAGTGCTGTGGTATTCAGATTTTTAAACACACTCCATTAGCATTAGACAGGTCTTCGCCTTGGCAGCCATGCATAGGAAAACATATAATGCATGGCTATAATGCATGGCTATAATGCATGGCTATAATGCATGGCTTTAATGCATGGCTATAATGCATGGCTATAATGCATGGCTATAATGCATGGCTTGTGAAAGCATCAGTGTTTTCCCATCCATTATAGGTCTGAAGGCCCTGTTCCTCTCATCAACAGTTTTAACCATCTGGCATAATAAAAATAGTTAGAGAAAGCACATACAAACAATTGATCACTGACAATTTATTGACACAATTTGTTTCAAAGCACTATGTGGAATGTGTAACATACAATCTGTCACTGATTTGTGAAATGAATTTGTATCAGTGAGTCATTACAATGTGTTTGAATTCAAAAATCTGGTCCATTGCATAAGAATTATCATGAATAAGTATAGTTCAGTAAATGTCACACATAAAGCACAACAGACAGAGACAGCTCACAGGGTAAGGTATGTTTGGTCAATAAGATATATTTGATGAACAAGAAGTGGTAAACACAAAGAAGCACGAACTGTTCTTAACTGACCTATAAGAATGAGCGACATCTTCCACAAAGCCACCAAATAGCATCAAGAGGCAATATCATCGCAGGTGCAGCTTAGTGCTGGAAACATATTTGCTTCTCAGTTGAGATTATGAATTAAGTGGGTGGATACTAGATACTTCAAAACAGAGGACAATCTCCGAAGAACTCCCAGCCAGGCCTTCTGGGAGGCCTCCTTCATCTCAAGTGTTTTTTTTTCTCAGTTTCATGTTACTTAAACCTGGCCATCCCAATTAATGTCTCGTCTACATCCATAACCATGCAGTTTCCTGATTAACAAGTGATTTATGCGGAAACGTGCCCCCCGATTCTTAACGTCAGAGGGGCAGGTTACCGTCGCTAGCGTTTCAATGTGTGACCTGTATGGCAGTTACAGTACAACCTTAGCATTCCACTGTTGTCTATGTGGCTCCCTCCCCCTACACAGCAATCTAGCCAGAATATGAAATATTAATAGGTCTATAAAATGATAGGTCACCCTGACGTGACATGTTACTGTATGTAGAATGTCACGCTACATAAAATTTCATCTTTAGTAGATGTTGCTGATTGGGTGAGGAATGTCCTGCCATTTAATATGCTCAAAGAACATATTTCCCTAGGATTTTCTTGCATAATGTACTTGGAGGTGGTCCCTTGTTCATTCGGGGGGGATTCGATGGGATCCTGCATTTCAGCATTTGAAACCTGTTGACAAATCATTCATCATTGTATTTAGCCTTCTAATATTAACTTCATGTTAGTTCACTATATAGGCCTATATCAATCTTCATATTCATCTGAAGGTCCTTTCCCCCTGCAGGAACCAACAACTTTTTCAGGATCCAGGAACTTTTTCAGGAACCAGCCACATTCCTACTGCAGGAACTCAGCCTAGTTTTAGTAATTGGGAGATAGTTCCAAAACCCTTTTTTAGTTCCTACACTGGGATAGGTACTTTTCATTCATCTAGGAACTACTGATATTTATAGTGATAAACCTGCTGATTGGTTGACCACAAGCACCAGCACAGGAAAAAGAGATAGAAGCACTGGAGCGAAAAAAAAAAAACGAAGCAGATGGGATTATATTTGTATTCAGTTACATTAAAGGCATTAATGAATAGCTTTATTTGCTTGCATCTCCATATATTTGATCTCCGTAATTACACTGATACAGATATTTTGACCATTGATAGATTTTTATCTAATACTGATGATTCCATGGGGTGGGGGGTGCTGGAGGTGAAACTAGCTGGCAATGATTAGTGGAATAATGTTACATAATTTTTTGATTCTGTGGAAAACGTCAAGATCAAGGCCAGATTTGTATAAAATATAAATAAATCTCGTTTAACATAGCTTTAGCTTTAGCATAAACTCACAGTTCCTGTTGTGCAGTAGGAGACCAAGGCAAGAAAATGGTCAGAAACGACAAAAACTCGCTGCCGTGACAACCCAGGAACTCAGAACCAGTCCTGAGTTTTGGTGAGTTATGTTTTTTTCCATAGATTAATTTGTAGGTGGTCACAGGAGTGACAGAGAATCACAGCAGCATGTGAGGTTTCAGATTAACTTGGAAAGTCATATTTACAGTATATCAAGACATTGGAAGTGCAGGAAAAGATATAGTGGAGAAAGAGAAATATAGTTAGCTGAGCAAAAACTGAGCTGATGGAATTAATTTTGTACTACAGTTACAGTTGCTCAATTCATCAATTCTCCATATTTTTGCATCGGAAAATCTGTCTAATACTGTTGGTGTTGGCACTGAAGCTTGCCAGAGCTTATTAGTGGGATAACATTACATCATTTTTTATTCTGTGGAAAATGAAAGATCGATCTGCTTACCACATAATAAGAATCATGAAGATGTCACTGGTCATATAATATAAATAAAATGCTGCGTCCCTTTTTGATCGTGATTGATCCCCTATGTAAATAACAAAAAACAAAATTACTTGCATGTCCTCCATTGTTTTGGCATGGTGGCGAATTTTTGTATGAAATTATGTGTGAAGGTTAACCTATGTTAACTTTTTGTGTCTCCCATGCTTATTTAGAATAAAGGTCTCAGTTCCTGTTGTGCATTTTGAAAGTAACACAAGAAAGTGACCAGGTGCTGTAAACGTTCAGGTCAAGACATTCTAGGAATTTGTAAACCGGAACCAGGTCTAGAACTTTGGTGTGAAAGCATTTGTTGTCTACAAGTATACCACATTATCGAGTAATGTAATGTACATATCTTAAATCATAGGCCATCCACCTTGGATGTAGAAAGCACATTAACTAAGTCCCAGAAAATGACAGAAGTAAGTCACATGTAACCTAGGCCTACTAACAGGCTGTTCAGCAGTAACAGAAAATTTCTATAGACAGGAAGACCCTAAAAAGAATACAAGCTCTTCAGTAGTTTTCAGCATTCTTTTGCCAACACTTACACAACAGTTACTGGTAGGTATGTGCAATGTGTTCTAATTCAAAATCATTTATATTTTTGTAGGTTAATACTTACAGGCCAGTGACTCTTACATCTGTACATATCTGAAATCTATGACTGATGCCTTTCTCAGTCCCTTGCATTTTGGATACTGAACCGACAGGCCTGTAGATTCACTGAACATGGGATTACACTACATTCTCAGATACCTGGATAAACCTGAGATATATGTCAGGATCCTGTTTGTAGACTTCAGCTCTGCCTTCAATGCAACAATTCTTGGAATGTTGATAAAGAAGCTCACTGGTCTGAAGCTGCTATTTTCCACTTTCTGATGGGAAGGAAACGGTACATAGAAATAAGAACATGCATGTCGGATTCACTGACCATCAGCACAGCAACTCCTGTGTGATTTCTCCTCTCCTGTTTTTCTGAGGATCTATCTATCAAACTCCTGCAGATCTTATACCACACTGACTAGCCCCATCTCAAATAGTGTTGAGTCCATAGAAAGACAGGAAGTCATATATCTGTTTCTTTGGCACAGCCAAAACAATCTAGACCTGAACTGCAAAAAGACTTCAGGGCAAAAGGCCTGACCTTGTTCATGTTCTTTGGCACCGTGGTCACCAAAAATCTAGTGGAATAAAATCTTACCAGCATCATGAAAAAGGTACGTGACAAAGAACGTGGCGATATAATCGCCAGCCCCAGACTGCTTCAGTCCTATGCTGCAGTAGTTGAGTCCAGCCCTCCAGCTCATATTACCGTTTGGTTCAATGCTCTATTTGGCCAGTCTAAAGGCAAATTATGACACATAGTCTCGTCTGTGGAGAATTTCATTGACTGCACCTTCCATCAGTCCAGGAATTATAGATATCCAGGCTGGGATAGAGTGCTGGGAAGATTATTTCTGCTTGCTGCCTGCCCAGTTATGAGCTGTTCCAGAACACATTTTCCTCTGGTACATTTATAGGTCCATAAAAACAAACTCAATTTTAACAATTTCTTTCCAAATGCAATCTTTCTTAATAATCAGAAATGAAGCTGGACACTAAGCACTAACATAGCATCAAAAGTTTATACATAAAATATACAACACTTAAAAGTATCTCACCCAAACTGAACCTTACTCTTTAGCGCAATATTGTATATTATTTACTATATTGTCTATTGTATTGCAGAGTGTACATAGTATGTGTACTATAAATTATATAGCCTAGCTTCTTATATATTTCATATGCTCTTAAGTTAATGTTTTGTGTAGCATCTTACTATTTGTTAACTGTATTTCCTGAAACCAATTTAGCATGGAACATTCTTTGTACTCGTCTCCCTGGCTAATAGTCTGCTGGTGATTCAGTTCACTATCAAATAGGTTTTGTTTGTCATTATTTCTGAAATCAGCCTTCAAGCTGAGATATTTCAGAAGTGACAAGCTAGTAAAACAATCTACTTACAGTCCAGCTTATAAAAAGCCAATATCTATTCAGACAAATGGAATGTAACAGACATTAGTAAGTTGCAGATTTTTATTGTTTTTTGCCATTGATTGAAAAATGAACAAAAATTTTGGATGCATGATATACATACTGCATAAAAGATTATGTTCTCTGATCCAATTATACGATTTAAGTCCCCATAAAGATCACTGCCGCTAACCATGTATAATCATGCTATCATAAATTCGGTTTTAACTATGGTACCATGTTGGGACACATACTGCTTCACTTTCCAGGCTGGACTGATATGACAAGCAGTATATGAAAATGTGGAGCATAATACAGTATATGGTAAATAATTCATGAACCGTGATCCTGATGGTATGTTGTTGTAGTTTTCTGATTAAAGAGTAATAGGACTGTGGCTTGTATGCTCATTAACAGAGAACGATCAGAAGTTCAACTTCAGGAATCACCGGGAATTCGGAGGTTTTCATTGATAGACTGGAGAAGTCTGGAAAAGCCTGTCATATGAAGGTGTCAGACTACCTCTCTGAGGTACCTGCCAAAGACGTATTCATATAAAATGTTACAGTTTTAACACAATCTACAGATGCTCAATCAGGCATCAGACCCTGGATTAAATAGAAGATACTGGATTCAAATTCCGATTCTAATAAGGAAACAATAATCTTGGCAACCATTTTTCATTAAAGGATGAAATGAAAAGGCCCTCGAGTGAAACAGCTACAACAGATGACAGACAGGAAACGAATAATATAAATGTAACAATTTGAAATGTTAAAAGCTAAATTAAAATTGAATTAAAACGCATTATTAAGTGCATTTGATAAAGAGAGTTTTATGAGCAGTCCTTTGATCGGTTTTTCCCGTTGTAGGAATCCCCACCCACTATAGAATGTCTCTCCTGTAACAAGACCATAATTCATCCAGTGACACCCAGTTATACCTCTGTTTCCACTATATCTATCCCTCATTAACTTGGACAATTATGACAGATTGAAAGATCCTTGCTTTTGTGAAGCAGCTATAGTCAAACCATATGGAATGTTTTTATCATAGTTATTCTTCTGTATATGACTCCTGTTTGTTTGCTTGTTCCCCATCTAGTGCTTAGGATTCAGTTTAGGACCCTGGGCCTCTATCACGAAAGCAAATTTCTTGCTTAGCACTATCCTTGTTTACTCACTTTTAGCTCATATTGCCTTTGATCCAACATGTTATACAGCAAAGTATGAATTCATACTTCGTGAAACAGCCCCCTGAATGGTTTATGCCAAAAAATAGTTATACATTGAAAATGGAACTTACATTACTTACTTAGCAGGCAGTTTTATCCAAAGCAACGTAGATTTCTTTTGAGAGAGAAGTGTCAGGTAATTCCTGTAGCAATTGGGGTCAAGGGCCCTGTTCGGCAGCTGAACAGTGACATAACTCTGCTGAGCCTGGGATTTGGGCCAGTGACTTCAATCACTGGCTCAGGGCCCTAACCGACTGAGCCACACAGCACTGCCATAATGCACACTAATTTAATTTATCAAGGTTTTCCTTATACATTTCAGAAACTGATTGGCTGGTTAAAAGCGTTTTTGTAGCTGAAATACAAAGCGACGCCAGATATTAAGTGTTGTTCAAGAGTTTAAAAATGGTATTGCAGAATAGAGGGGATGGGAAATTAGGCCATGTCCAAGTCATTAGCATGGTGAATAGCTGAGAACTCTCTGAGGACAGAAGATAAAAAGCTATTGACCTCTACAGCTCAGATGATGATGCCAGAAAAATTCTTTAAAAATGTAAACGTGTAACTTTTATCCTGATGACATTTTCAGCATGGAGCGCACTTTGGAGTTGCCTATATGTATTGAATTTGATGGGTTAAGAATGAATAAAATCCACATTAATTCCATTTCATGTCACCTATATAAAGGGATTACAAAAAAGCCTTTTCTGAAGGTGACAAAAAGGTGGACTATTAACGAAAAAAAAAAAATCATATTGCCTTTACTAAAAAAAAAAAAAAAAAAAAAAAAAAAAAACTTATACACAGCAACATTTTGCCTGGCATCTTAAAGAAAAAGTTTGACATAAATAACATTTCGCATACTGTTATAGGGTTGCATACTGTTTTCAAGAGCGGTATACTGACAGCTATGAATAATCCCTCAAGAAGGCACAGCCAGGATGGAAAACAGAGCAGCTGAATGCTTTCAGATTGGTAGCGGAGTCAGATAATGATATATACTATCACCATACTTAAATGGAGTGTTGATGGTGAGGACATAGTGATTATAGACAGAAGTTGCCGTCTTTGAACAATCAACAGCAAAAGATATAGCAGTCAAGAAATATGTCACAGGCTGGCACTTGGCCAAAAACCTAGAAAGGAATTTTCCAAGGTACTGTATGTATTTCTGAGATAAGAATTGTGGAAGGATGTGAAAGCTGCATAAAGGAGATGTAGGACAGGAAGATTACTGATGCCTTTGTACTCCAGTTCTGGCACTGACTTCTAAGGATCCCAAAGATCACAGAGAAAAAAATAAATCAAATAAATCTTGATCAAATTAGCCTGATGTTTTACATGAAGCCCGAATGACCAGGTTGAAGTTGCCTTAATTTTAATGTTATGAGAAGACCAATGATCCTGGAAAATACTGAAAAAATTAAGATAAAAAAAGAGGACAAAAGAGGAAAGGGAATGGCCAGTAACACAACAGATGGACTCAATCACAACAATGATTCCTTTAGGGTTAGGATTAGAGTCTGAGGACCTAGACAGAAGACGGCAATGTGCCTTCACATAGGGTTAGGGTTAGAGTCTGAGGACCTAGACAGAAGACGGCAATGTGCCTTCGCATAGGGTTAGGGTTAGAGTCTGAGGACCTAGACAGAAGACTGCAAGGTGCCTTCACATAGGAGCAGCACATACACTAATCTGGAAAGCTGCCTTGTAACCATCAAGTTAATCAACTTGACACAATTATCCATGACGGTATACTTAGAGTGGGTGGCCGATTGAGGACAGCGTCCTTAGCTTTTGAGATGAGACTCCTAATAATACTTCCAAGTGATGGTGTTGCCACATGACTCATTCTTGACATCAACCACAGAAAAACCCAACACCAAAGTAGAGGATAAACCCTGAGTGAACTGAGGGCCAGTGGTTACTGGATTATTGATGGCAGTAAGGCAGTAGCTCAGTACATAAAACAGTGTGTCCTCTGTAGGAAGGCTGGTGGGTCATCTGAGCAGCTATAAGTAGACTTACCTACTGACTGCGTTGATCCCACACCACCATACACTTACTGCATTATGGATGCTATGGTCCATTTTTCACTAGACAAGGTTGCAAGGAACACACGAGGAATGGTGTCCAATTCACATGTCTGTGCTCTTCAGCTATTCCTACAGAAATGTTAGAAGACATGACGACCAATGCATAGATCAATGCCTTACAGTGTTTCATAGCGATCTGAGGACTCAGACATATCAGATCAGATCAGGGATAAAATTTTGTTGGAGCAAGAAATAAATTGTAAAGAACTCTAAAGAAGGTGAACAAAGAGGGAATAGCTGTATATCTGACAGAAAGGCAGTGTAACGTCTGCATGGATGTGCCAAACTCAGGTCATGTGGGAGGTGTTTGTGAGCGGCAAATTAGGATATGGGGAGCGTTCATGGATCAGTCCTTGAACGGAGCGTTGGAACACTGGACGATGGTTCTTTAAGGACATCCTTCTATGAAGCCATGTGAATTTTATCCATAATCCTGCATAATTCTATATAATATTTTTTGAGTTTTTGTCAAGCACTTCGTGAATTTCAAAACTGAAACTATTGTATTAATTTATTTTTATGGTATTTCCAAATATCCTATTACGGTACCTCTACCACTCAATACAGAACACCCACACCAGCTAGCAACACAAAAAGCTTGTGGGGTGGTATCATTTACTCTGTTCTACCTGCAGCCCTGAAGGCGCCTGCCTGACAGCATGCATGGTCGTTAGATGATGAGAGGGAGAGGTATGCAGCCATCTAAAACACATAAAGGCGCAAAACTGACATCACATTTCCTTGGGGCTCCTAGCCACTAACAACATGTGGCACAGTGTGGCTAGAACTACAGTTGCCCAGTATAGCATATATTTCCGCTTTGAGTGGTAGGCCATTAGACAATACAGTATTTTGATAGGGTAATACTTGTTTTGTAGTAAATTTTAAGGTGATTCATATGTCTAGCAGAGGATTTTTGTCAGCATTTTGCTGTAGTATGCCCTAGCAAAATTACAAAATGAAAGGCACTTAACCAGAGTGTGAATAACACATCTCATTGTTCAAGAAAATTCCAAAAAACAAGGTTCCGTGATGACTTTCCACTTTCCAGGTTGGCACAGGGTTTCCATCCCAGAGACAGAGCTTCCTAAAGTTACCGCTAACAGAACCATCAAACATTTGTTCCATCCAGTGGAAGTCAAGGTGGAGACAAACAAACTACCATGCTGCCCAGAGACATTTTCATTCCTTTGGTCCCCTGTGTGTTCTGCAGCTCTGTCTCAGCTCTGCCTGCTGCCGTATTTACACACAGGCGTCAGCCTGCTGTTTTCTGAGCAGTCACTTTCATCTATACTGAACAAAAATAACATTTTTTGCATTTTTACCCCCATTTTGCAGCAGTTCAAAAAAAAAAACATCCCATATTTTTTGCAGGAATATAAAGAGTGCGTGTTTTTTAAATATTTACCAAAAATATGTTTTTATTTGGTTCAGTTTTTTTCATAATTTATTGCTAATCCATCTCCTGTGCATGGGTGGCATTTCAAAATGTTGACTGAGAAGCGTCACGCTAACCCTAGATATTCCTCGTTATGGAGACAGTAAGAAGGCTCTTTAAAATGAGTAGTTTTCTGTTGATGCCACCCGTTTAGCAGGACTGTGCCACTGGCCCCACTACAGCTGCTGCCAGAGTCATTAATATCTATTTCTGTACCGCCTCACAGTGACAGATCACATGTAAGCAAACCAGCCCTAACACTTTACACAGCTTCAAGAGTTTCTGCACAGATAGTCATGAATCGTCTCATGGAAGATCATTTGCATGGTCTTGATGTAGTTCAGCATTGTAATCGATGCTAGTTCATCTCTAGAAAACAGGCTACTTCACAGCACATTTTCTTCTCAGTAATGGATGATCAATATCACTCGAGCCCTCCCAATTAAATTTTCTTCCTGAGAAAATCTGTACTTTCTACCCAGATAAAACATTTTCTTTGACTATTTAAAGTTTTGCACAGTACTGTATTATGTTGTGGCACGGCCTGGCGCTGGCAGTTAAAAGGTGACGCTCCACTCTGCGGCTCCAAGACAAAGGGGTTTATTAAAACAAAATAGATCACACTATCAAAACCATCTAGCCGTCCAAGAAGTTATCAGGAGCTTTTTGGAGGCCAGAAAAAACTTTTACTAGTTTTTAATTGGGTTACTCTTAATTTGCATGTGTTCTAATGCTAAATTGTGTTTTCTTCTTAGCAAAGTACACTTACTACCGAGATAAACAGCTTTAAATGTTTCTTTTGACTGCCTAAGACTTTTGCACAGAACTGTATATTTTATGCAAATCGGACATTATGGAACCTGTGCTCATAAGACAGGAAGTAGGCACAACCAAACCTTTTAGCTGTTTAAGCTATTTAAGCTCTCCGATTAGTCTGTGCATTGGTGAACTGTCATCATGTGTTTTTATGTGCTGCTGTAAATAATTTTACAAATGTCTGATGTAGATAGAGAAAGCAGCACAGCTATAATTTCATTTCAGAAATGTTTCATGGTAGATGCATGTGTAAATCCAGTAAATATTAACTGTGGTGTTTTGAAGTGTCTGATATCCCCAGAATAAAGCACAGGTAGATTTAGTTATTTGGCTGATTATACAGATCAATAATAATAATAATAAACCTCAACTATCAATGAAGGGTTTTTACATTCACTTGAGGTGGTTTTCGTGGCAAGCCAAAAAAGTTTTTCACAAAACTGCAATGGTATTAAAATGAGTCTGGCACAATTATTAGTTATTCTGGGCCTATTAACCTGTAGAAAATCTGCTCCATATTTAATCCAAGGATCTTGTTCTTCCAGGAAGATAAATAGTAAGTGATAAATTTGATATAGTAAACACAATAAAGGAAACTCATTTTGCATGACAATCTTATGGCCCAAACCTTAACAGCAGTTTGTAACTGGGGGGGTAGAGATTATGAGTCTTTCAGGTGCAGGCTGGATTGTGGTTGTATCCCATTCAACTCTTGAATGGGAGCATTTGTTGGGGGGGGGGTGTTTCTGATGAGTCTAGTGACCATGATTATTTTATTCATTACATTACCTATATAGATTAGGTCTTTAATTGCTTTTATTTGTTTTGGCTCATCAGTGATGATTGCCAACTTGAGGCTGTGATAGCAAGAGGTTGCAGATGTTCGAAAAGACATCCTCCAACTGGCCAAGGTGGGCCGTCCCGCTCAGAGCAGTAAACCATCTGGTTGAGCAGCTTTGTTGTTTTGCTGCCCGACTTGGTGTGTAAGGATTACTGGTCACCAAGGGAGGGGGCAGCCTGACTGGCAGATTCGCTCTTTTCTGTAAAAGTGAGCAAAGACACTGATCAGTGGTCTGGAAGTGGAGATTGGCAGCAATTGAACTTACATTTATAGACTGTACTTTTTAAGAGGGATGTCCTGATTTGGTCCCCCAATCTGGTCCATTCAATATTTATATCTGCTGATACCAAATCGTGATCTATTCTTTTAATAAATATTTAAATTTACATATACAAACATGGGCCTATAGCTGTACTATACTTGTGTATCTACGTCCTTTTAAAATCTTTTGTAATATACTGAGAACAACTTTTTTACTGGATTTTCCTATTTAAAGAAGAACATCCTAATATAGCTCTTTCTTTAAATAATCTTCAGGATCCACAACTTAAAAAATAACATTTTAAATATAATCACTGTTCCACTGTATGAAAAGTTCAACTCACAATTGCTGAAAAAGAACTTTTAAATAAATAATAAATATCAATGCAACATTTTGAAAACAAAAATAGAATTTAAATTCCTTTTCAAAGTTGTGGTATGTGGTGGCTTGCAAAAGTATTCCACCGCTTTGAAAGTCATTTTCGGTATTACAAAAGACGCATATTTTTCCATTCAATATTTTTATTATGAACTCTTATGGTGTATCAATGCATTTCAAAAGTCAAAATAAACCATTTTCTGTAGATAATTAACTGAAAAAGAAAACTCAGAATTTAGTATTTGCATAAGTATTCAACTCCAGCTTAATTCTTTTGCGGTAAGTATGCACTTGTTTTGCACATAGTGCAGGAGTTGTACTTCCCCATTCTTCTGCAGAATTTATAGAGATTCTCTAGGTTGGTGAGACGGCACCTCTGGACAGCAGTTTTTAAATAGAGCCACAGATTTTCAATAGGGTTAAGATCTGGGCTTTGACTAGACGATTCCAGAACATTCACCTTCCTGCTTTTGAGCCATTGCAGTGTCGCTTTGGCCTTATGCTTAGGGTTATTGTCATGTGGAAAGATGTATCTTCTCCCCAGTCTTAGGATCATAGCAGACTGGAACAAGTTTTACTGCAATATTGTGCAGTATTTATGTCCATCCATTGTCCCTTCAACTCAACACAAGATTCCCAGTCCCAGTGCATGAAAAACATCCCCATAGCATGATGCTGCCACCACCATTCCAGCCAAAGTTCCAGTTAGAGAGTATTACCGACATCTGGGAGTGAGGCTTGGATTTGTAGACATCTTGCTTTGATGCTTAGCTTTGAGGGACGTCCTGTTCTGTTAAGGATCTGGCTGCTGTGATGAACCTTCCACTATCTGAGGATAGATCCAATAGTTTTTAACAGGACATTCAAACTCTTCACTATTTTTTAGCCATTTCCCGCCTTTCAGTGCATTTCATTGATATTGTTTCTCACATAAGCTGAATGCTCCTTTATCTTCATTTTTGCAGTGACTGTCCAGCAAAGACAATGGCCCTTCCAAAAGAGAGAAACCTTACACCAGGACTCAGGAGTAGAACTTAATCAAGTTTCATTTTGATTTAATAGTCGTCACCGTGTTGTTTGTGAGTAATTTGTCATTTGTGTATACCTGGAGCTTCCAAAACACAGGGGTTTGAATACTTATGAAAACAGCACATATCAAGTTTTTATTTTTTATCTTTTTTAATGTTGATACACAACTGGCCATTTGAAAATACACTGGAGCAAAAGAATTCTCAACATAAATGGTGTTTGAGAGAGAGAGGGCCAGTGGCTAAATCACACGACTGGCCATGGGATTTACCCCAATGCCTTTCTGATAACAAGCACAGCAACCAAACCGCACACTGCTCCACACAGAATATTCATTTACCAGAACCCTCACACCATACATCATGTGCTATATACTGCATATCAGGAGTGACTGGCTCTGGGGATCATTTACCAGAACCCTCACACCATACATCATGTGCTACATACT
>JAODLC010000042.1:5480629-5492713 GCA_026781145.1 Hippopotamyrus pictus | reverse complement strand
TTTATGCTCAACTAGTTGGTTGAAACAAAATCCTGGTTTGGATTTTTACTTTCTGGACCTGAAATGTCCGCCTCTGCCCTCTGTTTAAGAGTAAGACAGTGGGATATGCATAATGTGATTAAGAAACTATTCATTACAAGTACAAATAAAGTTTTTGGATTTGGATTATGCTGAATGGGAATTTCTTTATCATTATGAGTGACAAAGCAGACTAGAGAGGCAAAAATAACATAAAAAATTGCAAGTTCAAGATATTTTTCTATTCTATAGACCACACACCAATATGAAATGCTCATAATTAACCATGACAGGGTGAGTGTATCACTTAAGGTCACTAAAGTACAGTATTTGAATCTTATTTGACATGATTAAGCAGTCAGAACAAACACAGAAATAGACTGAAGACAAAGCACCAGGCACATTGAAGCATGTTCTTTAATTTAATATTGTTAACCGTACACCCACAAATTCAATGCTATTTGTCATGACCTGCGCGTCCAGTCCTCATGTGTGCCACGTCCCCTCATTATCCACGTGTGCTTCCCCGATCGTGCCCAGCTGTTCCCTGTTATGTCGGCTTGTTTCCTGTATATCAGTCCGCGTCTCCCCCGGTTTCCCAGACTTGTCATTGTATTGTTATGTATTGTCAAGTGCTGTACCCGTCGCCTGCCTCCATCTACCCTCTCCTCCGTATTAAAACCCCATTTGCCTGCACTTCCGGCTTGGCTTGCCTGCTTGCTCGCTCGCCCGCATGCACGAACGTGACACTATTTATATTTGTTGAAGTTGTTTGCTAATTTTATACCCTTTAAACTGTATCTTTCAATATTGTATTGAAACAGAGGTGTTTTAATGAGACCTACAATTGCTTTTTATCTACCCAGCAAGCAAAGAGTGGAAAGCCCTCTTGAGTTACAAAAAACAGGACATCAAATTAATGAAGAAAATGCTTGTTTATAGTTAAGTGTTTTTTTGCTTCTACTGTGAGAACAAATTGTTCTTGGTTGCATTCATTTATTGCCTTTCAAATGAGTCAATTTAGTAACAATTTAATACAATATATAACACATTTACTTTGAATTACATAACTGTGCCAAAATTGAAATAAACATCTTTCCTGATAATTGTTGAATTGGGCTTGGGAAGATTGGAAAAACGTTATCTGGTCAGACGAGTCTCGATTTCTGCTGTGACATTCAGACGGTAGGGTCAGAATTTGGCGTAAACAACATAAAAGCATGGATCCATCCTGCCTTGTATCAACAATTCAGACTGGTGCTGTAATGGTGTGGGGGATATTTTCTTGGCACACTTTGAGCCCCTTAGTACCAACTGAGCATTGTTTAAATGCCACAGCCTACCTGAGCATTGTCGCTTACCGTGTCCATCCCTTAATAACCACAGTGTACCTGAGCATTTTCGCTTACCGTGTCCATCCCTTAATGACCACAGTGTACCTGAGCATTGTCGCTTACCGTGTCCATCCCTTAATGACCACAGTGTACCCAGCTTCTAATGGCTACTTCCAGCAGGATGACACACCAGGTCACAAAGCTCATATCATCTCAGTCTGGTGTCTTGAACATGACGGTGAGTTCACTGCACTCAAATGGCCACCATAGTCACCAGATCTCAGTCCAATAGAGCAGCTATGGCTTGCGGTTGAACGGGAGATTTGCATCATGGAGGTGCAGCTGACAAACCTGCAGCAACTGTATGACGCTGTCATGTGAACATGGACCAAAGTCTCCTAGGAATGTTTCAAGCACGTTGCTGGGTCTATGCAACAAAAAATTAAGGCAGTTCTGAAGGCAAAGTGGGGTCCAACTTAGTAGTGGCAAGGTGCACCTAGGAAAGCGACCAGCGAGTAGTTGTGGAGATACAACAGTAGGCTATACGTGGCCCTGTATGTGACAAAACAAGACGGGCCTGAGACACCGCAGGGATACAAATATACCAAAACAATAGCACAACATCATCTAACATCACATAGCATATGTGAAGAATGTTAGCCTATATCATATACTATACTATTTTTTTTTTTTGTATTTTGCTTCATGTTTACTTTGTGTTGTCCTCTCCATTTGTCTATCAGGTCGTATTTCCTTGCTTGTCCAGCACTTTGGTCAGCTATTATTGTTGTTTTTAAAGTGCTTTATAAATAAACGTGACTTGACTTGACTTGACTTGACTTGACTGTGTTAATATGATGTTGGTGCCATCAAATGATATTGAACAAAAACATAAATGATAATTTGCCTAATAATTATAATCTGATTCTTATTCTGATGTAACACAATGTTAAAATTAAACATGAAATTTACTAGGGCTCAAAAACTAGTAGTAAATGAAATACTGAAACACCTGCTGGGGGTGTAAGGAGATCTCGCCGTAGGTGATGTACAGCACATATACTCACAACCGAGGTCTTATATGCTTTGTATGCAAAGAACCACAAATGATATTTTAGTGTGTTTCTCCAAGCAGAATTTTCCAGTAAATATCCTAATTGGCTACGCTTTTCAATTTTCTGCTTTAAAGGTTGGAAGACAATTTCACAGTCTTTCCTAAAGAATTGTGATGGTCACGAGGTTTCTGTAATGTCATTGCATTTTCCAATTCTAGATACAGTTGGTGCTGAAATATTTTCAAAGTGGGAAATGGGGCAGTAGGTTGTGTTACACAAATACACAGGAATTAATAAAGTATAAATCCAGAGGTGGAAAGTTCAGATCCAGAAAGTACAAATCCAGACCAAGGTTTTGTTTCAACCAACCAGCTGAATATAAAGAGTCTCAGTCACAGAGTATGCAACTGGTTGGTTGAAACAAAACCCTGGTCTGGATTTGTACTTTCTGGATCTGAACTTTCAACCTGTGTATAAATCACACATCTGATAAAACATCATAACAGGGAAGGATGGTAATTGTTACATAAATATTTCCTTCAAGAAATAACTACCATAGCATTTTTCTCTTTTTTTAATCTGCTTTGCTAATATTTCATTATGTAGTGATATTTGTATCATGATACAACTGAAAATTGACAAAAGACATTTTACTCTGGCATTCTGCTGAACTACCATGAGCTGCAGACTTTAGTGCTGGGCAAACATATTGTTCATTCCAGACCCTTAGAAGTAACAAGACTTTGATTGTATGTGGGCTGACTGGCCAGGGGTAGCACCTTTACCAAGAGATGCGGGAGAGAAATACAGCTGTCAGACTTAACCATCAAACAGAGCAGAAATACAGTCTATTATACATACTACAGTCATTTTAAATATCATGAAATACCTCACAATCACATTAAAATTACTTTTGACTTGAAGAGATATTTTTCTTTTTATTTGTGCTTGTATTAGCAGAATAACAGTGTCAAATACAGTGAACATTTTTGGCATGAAACAAAGTATCACAAATCTGTCAGTTATCCATCTATATGAGCAAGAACTTCTAAAAGTAAGTAAATGTAATTTTTAGAACAGGATTTCTGATTGGTATTCTGCCCTTCCACAAGCTTTAATGTTACTAAAGCATCGATCACCTGAAACAGGGGATAGCACCATACCTTATTCCACAGAGCTGCTGAATTCGTGAATCTGATTGGTCAGAAGGACACTGGTTAATTCTGAACAACTGTGCCAGCCAGGCGAATCACAGGAGCAAATCAATGTGCTGTTCTAATCATTAATTCTAACAAAATTTACTTACAAAGCATAAAACAAAGAAATGGCTACAAATGCTTAAACAACAGTGCCTCAGGCTGAGGAGAAAAACCTGTAGTCAATGACAATACTAAAATGATTTACATAACCTGCCTAAAATTCCTTTTGGAATAGAGCAGAACAGAACAGAATAGAATAGAATAGAATAGAATAGAATAGAATAGTAATGCTGTAGTATTACTAATTCATAGCAGGGGGAAATGGATTTTGCCTGTCCTGTCTTGCCCTCCATGAGACACTCAAACTTAAGTACAGGAGAGAGAAACTTTTTTAAATAAAAATGTCAGAGAAGAAAAAAAATATTAACTTTTGGACGGGCCCAGAGACGTGCCACAGAGAAGCCAGAAAAGAGGTAATCCAATGCCAAAAGCAGAGATCAATCCAAATGAGTGTTTTGCAGGCAAGAGTGAAACTCACTACATACTCGACAGCCGACATGACATTTCAGTCCCTTCACTCATTCCTACAGCCACAGTTGATGCTGCAGGAAGTAGCCCTATCTAATTGACAGCCTTGCTGGTTGTATCTTCTCTGTGTGGCAGATATTTGAAGACCTTTCCACCGTATATTCTGTCATAACAACAAATGCGACCAAACTGGTAATGTTGTTTAATTTAACGTTAACATGAAATAAATCGTGGCTCAGTGGGTATTGTGTGTAGATATAAATCTCCCACGATTAAGCCTTAAATGTCACCTCAGCTTCTGCATGTGGAATCGGCACGTTTTCTCCCAATGTGTGTAAGCTTCCTCTAGATGCTTCTGCTTCCTCCCACAGTCCAAAAGTATGTGGTTAGATGTCTTTGAATTACCGTCACTGAGTGATTGTGTGAGTGTGTGTGCCCTGGAATAATCCGGCATCCCATCCATCCTCGATGTTTTCCTGCCACGCATCGGCTCGCCATCACCCGCATTACAGAAGACAGCCGTGCTGTTAGCGCATATTAATGACCCCTTTTGTACTGTATACGTATATACAAGTTCGATATGAACGTGGGTCATTATGCAGCCTGCACCTGCTGCACTAAGCGATACACCTGCTAGGGTCCGTCGATCAGTATGGAAATGCCGTCACACATGACTCCATCAGTCATAACTTGACGTAAGACATGCGTGTGTGTATGTGTGGTCCAGGTATTCTTTACCTTGTGGGGACCCAATGTCCCCACAACGTGATGAATACCCATTTTTTTACCTTATGGGTATGTGTGTGTGTGTGTGTGTGTGTGTGTGTGTGTGTGAGAGAGAGAGAGAGAGAGAGAGAGAGAGAGAGAGAGAGAGAGAGAGAGAGCAAGAGAGAGACCAGATTTCCCCACAAACTGATAAAAACCTGTAACTTTTTACCTTGCGGGGACATTTTGTCAGTCCCCACAAGGACAACCTCAGTTTTATAAAAATCCGTGACTGCAATCACAAAACTAAAAATGCTTTGTTTAGGTATGTTTACTTATGGTTTACTTACTTAAGGCTGTCAATTGGGATAAGGATTATGCTCAAAGAAATGAATGGAGAGGCCCCACAAAGATATAGATACCTAGTGTGTGTGTGTGTGTGTGTGTATGTGTGTGTGTATGTATGCGTGTGTGTGCACCTGTGTAGCTAAATGGATATGACTAAATATGTAACAAAATAAAAAAAAATCTCATCTGCATGGATTGGCTTATTGCTGCTTATTGTGACGCATATTACTGCTGCTTCCAGGATATGGTGGAAAAATATATCCTGTTAAACTGAAAAGCAATGTGCTTACCTGCCAGCCACCATCAACACACTAGTGGCAGTGAGTTGGTGAAGCTTTGCCAAAGTGCCTGTCACAGAAACGCCACGATCATACTTGTCAGCAGGGCATGTTCTGTCAGCTCTTTGTTGCTTTGCTCTGACTTCCTCGTTAGCAAACTCATTTCTACCTAATGTGCTGTGACATAAAGCACAGCGATATAAAATGAGGCATGTTTGGGATTAAACACTCAGTTAAAATTATAAAAGATTACTGGTCAATGCAAAAAAAAATGGGAACGTCAGTTTCAGATTCATCTGTAGATGTTCAAAAATCATTAATCTGTAGGGCGATTGGCTCACGTTCATCTAAAACCTTTATTGCATATTAAAATATTAAAAATACCCATTACTGTATATTACAATAGCTGCCCGTGTTTTTTTAGGAAATGGCATAAAAATCAGTTAATATAACATCATATTGTGCAAAACATATAAACTTATTTTTGGGAATGTCAGGAAATCAGCACGAGTTTATAAAATTTCACAAAGTGGGGAAGGTGAAATGAAGTGAAAAGCTGTGAGTGTGAGAGTCCCCGTGGGGCGACTGTTACAGACACCAGATCCGCATTAGTGCTGTGGAACACACAAGCAGCCCGTGAGGCTGGCATATTAAGTGGCAGCATTGGGAGAGTGTTAAAGTGCATTAGTGTCATGTTCCCGGGGGTTCCTGGGGGGGGGGTGCTGGCACAGGCTGCCTCAGGCTGCTTTCATGCCATCTTTACGAGTTTGTTTCAAAGACGGGATATTTGATGTAGCTCTCCTGAAATGGCCACAGTTTGTCCCTAGAAAAGGTAAAATCCTTCATGTGTGTGTGGAAAAATCCAAGCTAACTATCACTTTTCTGAGTAAATGTCTGCTTATACAAAATAGAAAATAACTGAAGCTCTCTTTGGCAGTAAAAACAGAATGTATAACATCAGTATAAACACAGCCTTTTTTCACATCTGTCTATCTGTCCAGACATCTATCTATTTTTCCGTCCATCCGTCCATCCATCCTTTTATCTACCAAATTCTCCATGAATTTCTCATATACTGAACCAATCACAGATCCCTGAATATTGCCCTGTTTCTACTGGGCATGACTAAAATGATATGGCATTCATTGTATGATGGTACAAAATGTTCTTTGGGAATAAAAATACTGAAAGCAAAAGAACCACAATATAGGTTAATTTCTTCATTTAAACTGCAGAAAATCAATGGAAATGTTCTAAGCTTTTAGGTCTTTGCAGCCCATATTATATGCGTTGATTTTCCACTGCTACCTGTAACAATATCAGTACTGTGTGTGAAGGTGAAATTGTTTTAATTTGCATAACAATTTGTTTAATCAAGTTCTTAAAACAAAGATAGACAATATGGCACAAAGGATGACTCCATATCACCCCTGCTTAATTCTGTAACTCAGTTCTAACAGACTGGTATGTAATTTAATGAATATAACCTCATCAAGAAAGCATACATGCGATTTCTGGCCTCATGGTGGAGAATGCCACTGCCGGAATGTCCCAGCCAAAGCCAGCTATTCAGCACCGTGTACAGCCCAGTATCTGCGGCTGATTTAAATGCAAGGACGCTGTCAGCAATCCATTGTATACTAACCAGCTGCTTGGGGAAGACAAGACACACTTTAGCAGGATCACCACTCATTAGTTACTTGACCGCTGCTGAGATCAGTGCTCGGGCAGCACGTAGGTGTGTAAAAACTGCTGATCATTGACCTTTATGTATTTTCTTGGCTGTCTTTCCCAGACACTAACTACAGGGCTGGATTTACTGGAGTGCTATAAGACCGGTGTAGATGACACAAGCCCGCGGCTCCATTCTGCCTTGGACTGGAGGACAGCCTGCCCACGTTTCCTGGCAGTTTTCTGTTGTGTTCATCTCTCTAAATTTCTGAAGCTGTATCAGTACCATTATTTGACCAATTTAAGCCCTTAAGCTAAAAATTCTTTTTGTCCTTCGTGTCAACCATCTCCTGATGTACTAACCTTTCATTCCACGTCACAGTAATGTCTGCATATGTTTGTACACAGAACACTATATGTTTTTATGTAGCTTTAAACAGTGAATTTGTTTAGATGCAAACACATAGAGTGTTGAGTTTGAATCTTGGGCAATACATCCATTGTGAATAAGCATGGGGCATCTGTGGTGAAGTGCGACACAGCTGCGTCGGCTCTAGACGTCCTCTTTGAATGGGTCAGTCCCCGTGTCCGCTGTGTTCAGGCGCGGTGTGTGTAGTGACCAGCACTGATCGAAGACGATGCCAGACTTCAGGTGGGGAAGGTGGTGTTGATGTTTTGGTGTATTGCGTGGGAATTCATGATTAAAGAAAGCAGTCTAACAAAATGTTCAAAGGATTAAGCGGTCTGAAACGTTTTCTGAATGCACTGCTGATCTTAAGAGAACATCAGACCTTTAACGTATGGGATGAGTTTAAGAGAAAGCGTAACTCATATATAAAGCATAATATGAATTTTAAAAGAAAAGCACTTTACAGACTTAACAAATGCACCCAGACTAATAAATGCACTTTACAGACCATAACTAATGCACCCACGCTAAGAAATGTACTTTACAGACCGTAACAAATGCATCCAGACTAAGTGATGCATTATGCAAACTGTAACAAATGAACCAAAACTAAGAAATGCATATTACAGATGGTAAAATGCACCCAGATTAATAAATGCACTTTACAAACTGTAAAAAATGCACCTAGACTAAGAAATGCACTTTATAGACCATAAGAAATACACCCAGACTATGCAAAACACTTCACAGACCATAAAAGTGCACCCAAACAAAGAAATGTATTTTATAGAAGGTGACAAATGTACCCGAGACACAGAGGACTACAGTTGCTTTCTTAAAGTTTCATTTTTGATTCTGCTCATGCATCCTTATAGGCCTGGCATTCATAGAAAGTGCTGCCATACTATTTAAAATTCTCTAAATTTGATGGGCAGCCAGTATTGGAAAATGATTACAAGATCAATTTGAGTTCTGCAAAGACTTCATGTAGCTATATTTTGTATTAGCTTTATGGAAGCCAATGTGCAAAGAGGCAGCAGAGTATTGCAATAACCAAGCCTAGGGGTAATGAATATCGACTTTCTGCTTGGTTTCAAAGAGTGTTGTATTAACCTTCACTATATTCTACAGGTTAGACGCTATAGATATATGGTAAATGTAAATCAATGAGTCAAGTGGGTTCTTGTCAGTTATTAGAACCAGGCGGTAATTGTGGCCATCTTATTGATACAGAAGACATCAATAGCCATGAGAAACTGCTCCTGATCTACTTAGGGCCCCCAACGTTCTCTTTTTCAGTCCCTGGCATCCACAACAAATATTTGGTTTAGAGGATGTTTCAGAAATGTCAGGATTTGTTAGTCATTATTGTACCAGTGGCAATTAACACCATTAACTATGGCAGTGATGGTTTTATCGGGCTTCATTAAAAAGGCATTTCAGCATTTATCCTTCACACATTATCCAGGTGATTTACAAAGGTAACCAAAGGCAGTGCCTGATGGGAAATATGCAAATGGCACACAGGACTCAAACAGGCCCTAGCAGTGAGACGCGAGGGCTGCCCACTCGGTCACCGTGTCACATCAAGTGTGACATCAGCACAACTGGCATGAAGGCAGTTTTTGGCCATGAGAGTTCATAATTTTAAGTCTTAGTCTAACTTGCTGTATGCTTTAAGTCTTAGTCTAACTTTTTCAAACATATAAAGGAATTATTACTGCATGTCACACAAAAATAGGGACAGTAAAGCAAACTATTGGTGTTACATCCTTATTAGTCTCAACAGAGGCTCAAGGTGATGTAATCTGTGATCTTCAGAATGTTGCTATCAAAGCCATCCATACTATATAATATGTGGATTTCTTTATTAGTTCAGCTACATTGATGCCACAGCCTGCTCCTACAGACACAGAATCATGTGGCTGCTGCATCATGCAGACAGGGAGGGTCAAGAAATGGTTTCTCCTCGACGGAGCTTTATGAAGAGCAGCGCACATGACAAAAGCCACTTTGGATGTTTGGTGCCAGACACAGTGGTCCCAGCATCTCAGAAACACCCACTGGATTTTCTAAACCTTAGAGAGACAGGCGCCATTAGACAGAAATACCAGTCAGCGGCAGTACTGAGGGTGAAAAGCTTGTCAATGAGAAAGGTCCGAAGGGATTAGTAAGACTGTTTAAGGGTGACGGGAAGGCAATCAGTGCAAAGGTAACAGGCCAAACTACACAAGGAAAGTTTCCGGAAGCTTGTTGAATCCATGACTCAGAAAATCCTGGCATTTCTGTAGGTATAAGAAAGTCCTGATAAATCTGCAGTGGGGGTGAGTTGAAACACTTCTAATGCAGTATAGTTCCATCTGTATTTTCATCAGTAATATCTATAAATAGGAAAATATAAAGCTAAAATGAGGGATTTGCAAACATAGTGCTCGCGACGAACAGTTTGCTGTATTTTGCCAATTCACAGCGACCCATCTGTGCCTCTGCACTGCTGTCCTTGTCATATGGGCTTGTTTACTACCCCAGCCAGACACAATTTCACAAGTAGTGCCAAAACCCAGAAAAGAATATGAAAGTAGACGTCATGAAGAGTGCTAGAGGGCCTCAGTGCCACGCGGGAGGGAAGGTGTGCCGGCTCCACACCTTGAAGTCACGGCAGCGGGAGACATCCAGACAGACGAGGGTGCGACTGCTGTGAAACTCACTTTCCACTTTCCCCACATTAATTAACATGTTAACACTAATGGTGACCAGCAGCTGCAGCGGCCAGACATCCTCAGTGTACCCAAGAGCTGTCGCACAGTATTTCATACATTGGAGAACAGATTTTCAGTGAGGCAGCAATGGTAATGTCATAATTAATTACTTTTCATTGTTAACTAGGTGTGAAAATATGCATTACATTGGGTTTCCCATAATAAGGATTTTAATTTGGGTCAGCTAATTCTGGAACACAATATAATTTCTATTCCTTTCTGTTATGGCAAGGACTAAGAAGGCAGTTAAAATGCCTTTATTTACTTGCATGACAAACAGTGTAAAACAGAGCAGCCCAAAGCAGACCATCCATCCACAAGGGCAGGTTCTCTGCCCGATGGCCGCAATGCTGTCAACTAGGCAACTGCGAGCCAGTGACTTAGTGATTCCCGAATTCAGAAGCTCTGTTGCTTTCCCAGCGACTTTAGGTCATCATTAGAACAAGCTTAGTTTTTATTTTTTAGTTTTGTTGAATCCTTGAGATGTTTTTTGCTGAAGTTACTTCAGTATGCATAAAAAAGAAAAACAAAACCCTTTAGTACATTTAGTGTTAATGTTAGCAATTGTAATTAATTTACCTCTGGAAGGTACCTTGGATAGGAGGCTTGAGGGAACATCTCTGCTGTGTGAAGAGAGCGCTGTCCTTTCGGCCTGATCCAGTGAAGAATTCCAGCATTCACTCTAGTGCTTTAGTGCCAAATGTGAAGTGCTGATGAGAATTAGCACCTCTGCACCCATGGTGCTCTTTTGTAAAAGAATGGATTCCTTTCACAGTCCTGGTGAGGGGGAGAATCCGCCCTTAGTGGCTCAGAATCTGCCCAGTTTAAGTGCCTCAGTATCTTATTCACGAGTATTAGGGACGGTGGGATTGCCGGGCAGCACTGTGGTGACTGCAGCTTTGCAGGCACTGAGCACGTGTCAGAGGAGGCTTGCCATCCACCCGGCATGGGCTGTGGGGAATGACTAATAGGACAAGGTCACGAGTACAAGGTGCCGAAATGAGGTTTGACTGCAAGGTTGCCAAGCATGACAGGATTGTGTAAATCTGGATGGACATCAAAACAGAGATGCTGCCCTGCCGCAGGAGCCAGCTGAGGTGGTCCAGGCATCGCATAAGGTTGACACCTGATCAGCTTCCAAGGGAATTATATCCCTTATCTGAGGATCCATAGAAAGAGCTAGAAAGTTTGGCCTTGGTAAGAGCTGTGGCCATGGCAACCATCACCAAAAGAACAGGTATGGTGATGATGGTGATGATGATGATGATGATGATGATGATGGTGATAATGGTGATGGTGATAATGGTGATGGTAATGGTGATAATGATGATGGTAATGGTGATGGTAATGGTGATAATGATGATGGTAATGGTGATAATGGTGATGGTGATGATAAACTCTTGGGGTAATGCAAACTGTTGGCCCCCATAATGTGATAAAAACCAATTTTGACATTGTGAGGACCATTTTTTCAGGTCCCCACAACGATGTGTAAATGCAATCAAAAAAGTAAAAATACAAAAATATGTGTGTGGTATTTTGTTTAGTTACTTATGGTTAAGGTTAGGGTTGGGTAGGGGTTAAGGTCATCATGTTGGGATGGGTTGAATTATTTGTATTGTGGTTTGAGCTTTATTGTGGGTTTTCATAAAAGACTCTTTTAGTGTTAGTCACTGATAGCACACGACAGCTGCTGACATACTGTTGTTTTATTGGATTATTGGATAATTGGTGGTCATTTTCTTTCACAGAATCTCGCCAGTTCCTCCTGTATGCAGGA
>JAODLC010000042.1:5433894-5448082 GCA_026781145.1 Hippopotamyrus pictus | reverse complement strand
GTCCTGACAAACATCAGGAGTAATGCATAGGCTATCGTAGGCCATAGCCAGTGGTCCTGACAAACATCAGGAGTAACAAATAGGCTATCGTAGGCCATAGCCTGGGGTCCTGACAAACATCAGGAGTAATGCATAGGCTATCCTAGGCCATAGCCTGTGGTCCTGACAAACATCAGGAGTAACGCATAGGCTATCGTAGGCCATAGCCTGTGGTCCTGACAAACATCAGGAGTAATGCATAGGCTATCGTAGGCCATAGCCAGTGGTCCTGACAAACATCAGGAGTAACGCATAGGTTATGCTAAGCCATAGCCTGGGGTCCTGACAAACATCAGGAGTAATGCGTAGGCTATCGTAGGCCATAGCCTGGGGTCCTGACAAACATCAGGAGTAACGCATAGGCTATCCTAGGCCCCAGCTGTGGAGAAATATAATGGTTTTTTAAACCAGCAGCACCTGAGTGTCCATGCTCTTGTCCGCCTAGGGCCCTCACACTAGTTAACCCACCCGTGGTTTGAAGCTAGACTTCCGGTCAGATCTTTAGTCTTTGGGTCTTTGTGTTCTTGATAAGTTGTAGTGCAGAGTTATTATTGTCTTCCCCTTGCTGACGCTTTGCTTCATAACTGTGAAAAGCCCAGAGGCTCAGTGAGCAGCACCACATGACATGAGGATATCAGCAGCGACTTGTGTTTTATTGTCTTGGTCTTTTTCGGGACACTCCCAAAATGGCAGCTGGAAAGAAAATAAAAGCAAAGCTACTCAGAAGGTTGAGTCTAAGTCATCCTGAAGTCTTTCTGCCATACGGCTTCGCAGGTCTCTCTTTCCGTAACACGTCTAACGTGAGTCACGAATGATATACTGCTCACAGTACTCAACGTCACTCCCAGAAGCACTCTCCTGGCACCTGCTGACTGACTCCCGCTGTCTGTTTTTCTGTTTCACCTTTTTTATGTTATGTTTCTATTTTTTCATGTTATCCGCTAACCTAGCTACTTCATTTAGACACTTTCTCGACTGATCTCTGTTTTTCTATCCTCATTTTTATTTTAAACCCTCAACCTGCTTCTTCCTCCTGACACCTGGCTGTGGCTTTACTTCTAATACTGTTTGTTTGGACTTTTGTTTACCGCTGTTACTCTGCATTGCTCACTCCAGAAACCTGGGACCTCATTTATCTTTCTTAAGTTTAACCATGAAAGAATGAGTATTCGCCAACACAGAAAAGGGAGTATGATTTTTGAGATGCAAAGGTATTATTGTTAACGAATACTGAAATGAAAACGATGGAAAAAGCATTACGTTGACGCAAATTATCACCAAACTAATGCGTCGACTCTCACATCAGACATATACAGGCCCAGATTTTTTTATCCAGCGCAAAGCATGTTCATCGTGTTGACTGCGCCTATGCATGGAAATTGATTAGGTGTTTGCTGCTGGTGGCAGCAGTGACTTTCACAGAGCCGAGGTCAACCAAGAAAGAGCAGAAGAAGTGGATTTGAAGTAGGAGATATTCTACATTCTACAAACTCACAAATCAGTCTACAAACGGCTGAATGGTTTAGCTCCAGATTACATTGCTGATATGTTTGAAGAATAAAACCTGGTAGGTCTCTTAGATCTTATGGACAGGTCAGCTAGTGGTGTCCACAGCTGAAACAAAGCAGGGTGAGATGGCATTTACTCATTACGCAACCAGACACTGGAATCTCCTTCCAGTGAACATAAAAAATGCCCAAAATGTTATTACTTTTATGTCCTTAAGTTTTATCCTCTGTTGCTTTCACAGAATTCATGTGGTCAGCACTGTTTACTGTTTTACTTCTAATATCTTAATTTTAATTTTCATATTTATTCATATGCTTTTACTCATGTCTATTCTGATTTTCTGTTTTCTGTAAAGCACTTCGAATGACCTTGCTGTATATAAATAAACTTGACTTTGACTATAAAGTGCTACAGTGTCTCCATGACGATTTCGCCCTGCCTCAGTTTTAATTTTCCGTTTTTGCTGTGACTGACAGGCCACCTGAGGTACTGCACCAGGCTGTGGTCTCCTTTACATAAGCAGATGCCGGCTGCAGCTGGCTGCTCTTCAGGATCGTCTCTCTTCCTGCCCACTCTTATGCGTCGGTGCTGGTTCCATGTCCATTTTTCGCATTTTGCCTGAAGAACAGTTATGAGTATTTTAGTAGACCATCCCTGCTCGACAGCTCTTTCATGTCATGTGTGCTAAAATATGTGTTTATATCGTATTGTTGGCCTTTCTCTGCTATTCATGTACCCTGTGGTTTTCCTGCTGCTTTAATTTACATAAATATAAATGTTTCACCGAATGTTGAGGGTTGTATTTGTGCACAATTTGGATCTGGCATACAAACACTGAGGGCAGTAGGACAAAGGAAGCCAATATATGCATTTTATCCTTTTATTTTTACATTATGCGTTATAAATAGGTGTGCTGTCTTTACCCGGCAATGCATAAGCTGATGTATTTTACAGAGACGGTTCCTTCCACAGTTATTATATTAGCTGTGCTGGGGCACTTTTCAGCAAAGAATGTTGTCCCACACAAAGCCGCCATAACAAGCACTTAACAAGGTAATGGTGGGCAGACTGGACACCCTACAAAGTGCAGAGGATTTGTATGCGGTGAAAGTAGCGTGCACGCCAGTGTATAATGAAATTACTGCAAAGACTGTGATTGAACAGTGGCAAATGATTACTTGAAAAATTCTCAAAAAACAATTTTATGGATGGGTGGATTTATTGAAAATGTCTTATAGGTATTGTATTATGCATATATTAATGGTGCAACATCTTCTAGTAATAAGTACAATATTGAAATTTACAAACTTTATGCCACCAAAACAATGACTCTTAATGCTGAAACGTCCAATAAAAATTACCCCCCTACTAGAGTGTCATATAAATGCTCTTGCTTTACCCCCCAGAAAGACTTTCCCTGTTATGTACATCTCTGCCACACGTCTTGGACACATATTGGATGGGCCCTGTGGTATCAAGCGCTGATTAATGACAAGTGCACATACTGACAACAGATTCCTGCCTTTTAATCGGCACATCATTATATTAAACAAACTTAAGTGGCGTTGCAAAGCATCCTGTTCACCTGGGATGATTATAAGCGATTATAATCCAACCCCTTGGTGACATGCCCGTGCTCTCGCCCCAGCGCTTCGGAGTACTAGCCGGGTCTTGTGTTTACCTCCTCATGTCCTTATCCTTATGTCATTCACCTGTGTTGCTGCCTATTTAGCCTGTGTCTTAATTCCCCTGTGCTTACCACTGAGTGTTTTTACTCTCTCCCTGGGTTCCGCACACCCTCCTTCCTGGTGCTGCATGCACAGCCAGGCCTTTTTAGAGGTTCCGTCCTCCAGTGCGTCTCCACCCCCATCTCCTGCTTCCCCATGTCCCCCCCAGCTCTGCTCGGTCTGAGCCCAGTTCCCCTAGCGTGCTGCTCCCATTGAGTTTAGCGGTCCAGACCCCAGTTTGTTTTTGTCATCACCGTGTAACATTTTTTTTTTTAATCACACAGATTAAATGATTATTATTTATTCATGTTGCACGTATAACAAGATTTTACCCAGTATCTCAGAGTTTCTTCAGACTAGTGTTGCACTGGTTACTGAACCTGAAAAGATACAGAGGTACTGGAACCAACTTTGAAAGTGGAATTACATTTCTTTAGTACTGGAACTAATTACACTAACCCTAACCCTAACCCTAACCATCGAATCAGAACCATGGACTCAGTATGTCCGAAACAATGCCGAAAGTCAGATATAGCCTATGTCAGAACTGTACGCATCATGCTATACAGTGTATGGTTCCAGCAAAATACCACATTTTATTTAGCGATCTGCCTAAAAGGCACGAGGCTAAAAAACGTCCGCTAGTTAAATATGTTCTCCCCTGCTTCAAGTCAGTGATTTATGTACGGGAACTTATAGCAAGATCATATAACATAGCAAACAGGCTACACTGACATCGTCAAACTGGCAGCCGTACCCACATGGTTATTACGCTACGCAGCGTTTCAAGCAGTTTGGTAATCAAACACGTGTGGCCCCCAGCAAGCCCAGAGAATTTGTGGGAGTTGCCAAGTGCTTGGACGCCATCTCTTTTCTGGACCAGTGGGGCAGCTAGAAAACGTGGTGCACCCTTCTCAGGGAACTGGAGCCAGTGCAGGAGCGGCAACACTCGGGGACATTTACCGCCTGTAGCGCTGGTGTCCAGAAGCTCCGCACTAGCGGCACGATCTGCAGGAGGCCTGCTGAGCAGACGCTGAAGATGAGCCTCCCGCTGGCCCGCGTGGAGCCGCTTCCTCATTCGACGCACAGTGAAGGCAGCCCTTCCTTCCCTTGCACTGCTTGCTGTGTTCCTCTCTGGACTGTCAATGAAGAGAACTTCCTGTTCATGCCACTCCAACCTTAATTCCTGTTGTGTCTGCAGCTTGCAATTGGCACAATAACAGGGGGATTAAACCAGATTCCGCATTTATCCATTTCTCTCTCTCCATGGAAGCTCAAATCAAAGTACTGTCATCTACTGCTATATAAGGCACAAGTCACATGTTAAGATTAAATTGTGTTCTCATTGGTCTTAGTGAGAAACAGTTATAAATAGAATATGATGGCAAATTATGACATAGATTTCAGACATAGAGTTAAATACTGTATTAGGTGTGGGGGAAAATGGTGCAAATCCACAATGGAACTGAATGAGCAGGAATTTTGAATAAATAGATAATAGAACTTGGTTTCAGTGTTGTGAGTCCAGTCCGGAGAGTAAAGCCAATTGTTGACTGGGAGTGGGCAGACTGTTCAGCAGCTGCTGGAAAATAGCTGTTTTACAGTACACCTCAGACTTCTGGCTCAGATGGCCTCAGAACTTTCCGTAACACTTGATACCTGAGGGGTCACAAATAATACAGTAGTACACTCTTACTTAATGTATTAATTAACCAGAACCTAAGTGTTAGTTGCATTGTAACCCCATATTGGTTTATCATTAATCAGTCATAATGGTTCATGTATTTAATGAAGTTACTGTATTTGTTCATGATTTGTACTTGAGTAGTAACTGAATTACTAAGTTACTTGTACCCCCTGAAATAAATTGTTACCAAACATTCTACCAGAATGCAGATGGGTAAAGTAGTTGTGAGAGAAGTACAGTAGGAATGATCACTGCTGTTCCTGTGGCCACCTGGATCCACTGGGCACTGCAGATGCCCTGCAGGGAAGGCAGAGTAATAGAAACAGTCTTCTGTAGGGTTCATATGACTCACTGAAGGAACTGGTGGTCTGAGGTGGTGTAGGATCCAAACCACGATGAAATTTGTGACGATGCTCTCAGTCATGCTCATGATGTTTATCATGAAAGTTACTTATTCCACTAATACATTAACCAGATGGGTGGTTCTTTGCACTAGCTGTCCATGTAATTTTGAAAATTTTTGCACAGTTAAGAGAGCATATGAAGTACAAAGTACCATGCAGGGAATATCCTTAGTAGGATGCCGCTCACTGGCAGGGCATGCAATCACAAAGATCATCCCAGATGAGCGGTCAGGGTTACCAGAAATGTTTGGCCGAGGCTTTTGTGCAAGACAATTCATACCTTATATTGAATATTGAGTCAGAACAAACCACATTCAAGGCCTTAACTGCTGTGGCTGATAGCACTCAGTGTCTAAAACGGCAGTAACCCTATCAGACAACTTAAAGAAGTGGGTAACAAACAGACCAGAAAGGCTCCAGTGTTAACCTTCTTCAGCAAGTGACAGCCAGGATTTGACTTTTATATTATTATAATTTTTTTACACTATTATTTTAAAATGTTGTAATTTCAGTAAGTGTAATTTTATGAAGTTTTCATATAAACACTGGAAAATTTTTATTTTTTACCCAAATGCACACATTGTGTACTGGAAAACACTTTATTCATCGTGTATCAGATTTGTCTATGTGACATAAAAATGCTTTTTTGGAAGGAAAGAAGCAATGCAGTGCAAATATTAAAAAATATCCAGTGCAGATATTATCGACATTCTTCAATATCTCTTAAAGCAATACCCATAACAATTGAAATTCTTAACAATTGTAAACAGATAATTGTTCATTATGAAAGCTGTTTTTGCCATTACGTGTATTTAATTAAGAAATTGCAGAGGCTCATCTAGTCATTGTTTTTAGTCGCAGTTCATTTTAAATTTCTTTTGCCTGTAATGAAGTGTTTCTACTTCATGTTCCAGTTCAGGAACTCCTAATCATTGTCTCTTGACGACACAAGAACATCCTGTCCTTCCTGCAGGCAATCAATATTCCAGCAGATTAGACAGGAGCTCACATTAATAAGTCTAGGCATAAACACTGCTTTCTCTAACTAAATTATTTGCGAATTGCATTTTCTTGTTCAAAGCCATTTTTATTACTGGAGTATAAAATGCATGAGTGTTTTTCATTTCATTTTTTTTCAATGTACCATTACATATATGCAATTATGCTTTCAATATATAGTAGCCCTCAATGAATTTACATCTAAGTTCATGCCGCTTGTGTCCTGAGTCAGTGTAGTTATGGTAGCAGTAAGAGCAGATTCTACCTACAAGCAGAAATTAAATCACTTCTCTTTTACCATTTAATGTATAGCACAGGCTTATTAAAGCTAATTATTTTGCAGCAGAAGTGCTGTATCTTGCGTGTAAAACATTAGTATGCTATCAGGGAAGAAAAAAAGTGCTTATGAGTTAGAGATTTCTCTCATTTTTATTTTGAAAGAGTAGGAATTCCATTTGCCAGCACTGAGCATCTTTCATGGCCTTTGCTCCTCAATACACAAAAAGATTTAACAGAGAAGAAAGGAGAATAAAAGCCATGGAATTCAGTTGGTTTGACCAGGCCTGAGTGAAGCTGCTGTTATACTGTGGTAATAATACAGCCCTTACAATATAGAAGTACTTTATTGAAAAACTAACCTAAAACATTTTTAATTTTTTGTCCATCATATAGCTTTGTGGTTGCAAATTCACATTTTGATTTACAGAGAATTACAGGGATTTATTTTTCAACATGTCAGAGAGCCAAAGACCAAGGAAAATGACTGTAGCAGAAACTGATAACAGTGCATTGGTTATTTTCCCTGTATTTCTTGATACTGTATACTGCATTCAGGATGCTGAAAAGAGTAAAGAGAACAGATTACATCAGCTATTTTCTCCTTAACTTTTTCTTTTAATGCCCATGTGTGATATTCAGATTGCATAAATACCTAAAAATTGTGTTCATGTCACAATGTTTCAACTGGCTCAACTTTCAGTCAAGCTAATGTGTTTCTAGAGCAAGGATCCTGTTCACATCAGAAGAACTACAAGATATGGGGGCTGATGGGACTGCTGACTGGACTGGTGGCTCTGGACGGAAATAGAATACAATAGAAGGGATCTATAGTTTGGAATCAAAACCATGAAATTGGAGATGAGAGTTTAATGTATAGAAAACAGATTCAGTGAAAAAATCTGCCATAAATGAAAGTTTTGCTGAGTATATATCGAGCCTGGCAGACCTAGTTAATTTATTGTAAGATAAAATGATGAATGAAAAATAAATCTTTCATTTGTACAAACATGAATACACGTACTTTGGAATTCTCCTCTTCACCTACGGCATCTTGCTCTCGTTGGCTTGGGGGTGTTGCAGCACAGGGTCAGCTGACATGTGGCTCCCCAGAAGGTGGAAGAGGTGGAGGTGAAGGGCCCTGCTCAAGGGCCCATAGACATGCGGCAGGTCGGCTGGGGTTTAGCACACTGAGCCACTTATCACCGAGGGATCGGTCTCTTCATTGTTTGTATAGACGCATGTCAAATATGACTTCAATATGTACATCTACTTAACACCTGGCACAAAGGTCAAAAGAAGTCCTCTCTCCTCTTTTATGCTAGTTGCAGGTCTGAGGTACGTTATTCAAACAAAAAGATGATGGATTGGTGCAATCTCAGTTGATTCGGTCACCTCAGGATAGCATCCCTGCTTTTCTGCCCATGATGTGGTCCTTTTGGCTCCATTGAGCTGTGACCTGCGGCACGCACTGGGGCAGTTTGCGACCGAGAGTGAAACGGCCGGGATGAGGATTGGCACATCTAAGTCAGAGGCCATGCTTCTCACCCAGAAAAGGGCTGACTGCCTCATCTGGGTTGGGATGAGTTACTGCCTCATGTGGAGGAATTTAAGTATCTTGGGACCTTGTTTACGAGTGACAGAAGAATGGAGTGGCAGATTGACAGGCGGATCGGTGGTGCGTCAGCAGTTTTGGGGGTGTTGTAATGGTCTATCATGGTGAAGAGTTCAGTCAGAAGGTGAAGATTTTGATTTATTGCTCAATGTACGTTCCTACACTTATAGTCACGAGCTTTGGGTAGTGACCGAAATGACACGATCACAGATACTGGTGGCAGAGATGCGCTTTTTTCTTTCTGTCCTGGGAACGCCTTGGTATCGCTCCAGAGGAGCTGGAGGAGGTGGCTGGGGAGAGGGAGGTCTGGGCATCCCTGCTTAAACTGCTGTCCCTGTGACTGGATGATCAGTGGAAAATGGATGCATTGATAGATGAAAAAACTTAATAAAAAATAAAGGCCTATGTATCCCTGAGCTGGTAATTAAGATCCTTCTGTCTGCCTCCTGTTTACACACCTTACCATTAGTTTGATGTACTGTATGTACCGGGACTGAGGAATATCAAGGCAGCAGATAATATCGCTAAGTGTTATAATCACATGCTGGTACCATCAGCTGATCAGCCGGTTTGTACACGGGGACTTTAAACTTCCTGCCCCTGCAGTGCATCTCTCTACCTTACAGCAATATACTGACTGTCCAACCTGCTTCTCACACACCATAGATGTGTTACATATTGAATTCAGACTATAACGTCATATATCTGCTCCTTAAATAAATGCAGCGCAAGAGGAGGGAAAAGCAAATGGGAAAAACAATACAAATCTGGAATAAGGAGAGTGAGGACAAAGTCAAATTTTGTTTTGAAATGACGCACTGGATTATGTTTTTCGAAGCTTGAAAGGACCCCGTGATCCGACGGACTGCATTACATCTCGCATGCGGTTCTGAGACAAGAGGTGATACTGTCCCCAAACAATAAGCCCTCAGTGTTAAAAGACTCTGAAAACGTCTTAATGACAAACAGGCAGACTTTATAAGTAATGGCCATGAAGGTAAAAAGGAATCAGCTTTGAAAAGCTTCATAGTTAAAAGGAATGAGCTGAGAACTAACATATTGAGTGCTAAGATTGATTATAGGAATAAGGCAGAACAATAGTTTTGTAGTGGGAACCCAAAAGCAGAATGAGAGGGACTTAACAAGATTACGGGCAGAGCACCTGAGGACTCTGCTTTAGCCAGTCTGTCACTTATTAATGACCTTAATACCTTTTATGGGAGATTTTACAACCTAGATTTTAGGAAGGAGATTAGTGTTACTGGTGCCAGTGCTCCGAACAGCACTCCTGTTTTTCCAGTATGTGGATGATATGGGTTGGGTCGTTCTGTTATACAAATATAACAACGACAAGCTCTGTGAGCAGATCTCCAAGCTATGAAACGTAAGATTTGTTTATTCATTAATGCTGATGAAACACAGCTTATGTTTAATCGTGCTGCAAACTCTTAACTGTCATGCTTGGCCTATGGAAGTTGTCAACATTATAAAAATCTTGGAAGTTTTATTGATGACAAGCTAAAATGTTCAGAAGATATTGAATTTACCTGTAAGGCGGCCAGCCGAAGGTCGTTTTAATAAGGTAATTGAGGGTTCTTGGGGCCCAGCCAGAGCGTATATTAGCCTAGACGAAACCTTACTCATTTTTAGTTTGCACCAGGCAAGCGTGTTAAATTGCATGCTTTTCATGCCCCAGTTGGCAGAACATGTTTTTGCAATAGTTAAAAAGCAAAAGACATTCTGATACTTTCTGCAGAATAAATTATAATCATTGCTACCTGTGGTACAATCAATCAAACTGTGATGAGGGCACATTGTGAGTATTGATGGACATTGAGACATTTAGACTTTGAATGAATACTAACTTTTGATTTTGTATAAATAAAATATCATTTAATTGTTGTTTTTTCTTCTCACTCATTTGTAGATTGATTCAAATGTCACACAGCTGCAGCGCTTAATTTGTATATTACCAATTGCAAGATCAAAAAATTATAAGTAAGAGGTGCAGTGACCAAAGCTGACCCGGAACACACATTGAACAAACAGGCCTAGTATAACTAATTATGTAAGACTGGTTGTATAAGTATAACCAAGTCTTAGGCCATGGTTCTCATCCAGAAAAGGGTGGATTGCCCTCTTCTAGTTTAATGTATCTCAGGCTCTTGTTAACGAGTGAGGGAAGAAGCAAATGGGATATTGACAGACGATCGGTGCAGCATAGGCATGTGGATGCTGTACCATTCTGTTGTGGTAGAGAAAGAGCTAAGCCAGAAGGCAAAGTTTTGACTTACCGGTGGATCTATGTTCCTACCCTTACCTATGATCATGAGCTCTGGGTAGTGACCGAAAAAATGAGATCGTGGATACAAGCGGCAGAAATGAGTTTCCTCCGCAGGGTGTCTGGGCTCAGCCTTAGAGATAGGGTGAGGAGCTCGGACAATCGGAAGGGGCTCAAAGTAGAGAGGAGCCAATTGAGATGGTTAGAGCATCTATTTAGGATGCCTCCTGGACGGCTCCCTGGGGAGATGCTTCGGGCATGGTCAACCAGGAGGAGGCCCGGGGCAGACCCAGGACACACTGGGAGAATATATTTCATAGCTGGCCTGGGAATGCCTTGGGATTCCCCTGGTGGAGCTGGAGGAGGTGGCTGGGGAGAGGGAGGTCTGGGCATCCCTGCGTAGACTGCTGCCCCCGGATGGATGGATGGATGGATGGATGGATGGATGGATGGATGGGTGGATGGTTGGATGGGTGGGTGGGTGGGTGGATGGATCAGTGACTTGTACAAGATGATGCTTGTGAACTTCCCTCACAGTTTGCCAAAGAGATCTATCCAAAATTGGATATATTGACTTCGTAATATGTCCCACCACCTTCCGATGCACTGATTTGCAGTACTTGTACAAAATGTAATGATGTCTGTCTCTGGACTAAACTCTGAAAAATGCAAACATTTTTGCATCTCAGCCACATGGACTTTTTATGCTCCTAGATCGATTCTCAGCCTTACAGGGCAACCCTCAACTTTAATCACTGCATCCATTGAATATTCAGCAATAACCAGTGGGTCACTGTTTGCATTGTTTTGCTTCAAGCTATACAATGCTTATAGAGAAACATCAATACTTACACTGAGTCCAATTCCAAATGGCTTTGGTTTATCATAACCATCAACATGCTGTACATAATTTGGACCTTGACTGTGATACACTACACAACAGGTATATGCACCAGTATGCCTCCTGTAAGCGTAGTAAAACTCAGACTTGCTTCTTTTTCAGTTATAAAACCATTCAGCCAACATGTCTGGCACATCCACCTGTACCCATGTGACTGACCAGATGTTTGCAGCTGTAGTTGAATGAAAGCTGCCACTGCAAAGCTTCTTCCTAGTTAATCTCTTTTTAAATGTGCGTTTGCTTTCATTACTATGGACAATAGCATGAAGTTCAGCAAGTAAGCCATGGATTTCATCATTTGTAAAACCACTTTCGAAATATTCTTCAATCTGATCACAATCCATTTTGCAGACTACAGATAAACCCAGGTTTATAGCATCCCTGATACCACAGTTAGCCTAGTAATTTCAAATTACCATGGTCTTTTAGAGGTTGTTTATATTTCTCTACTGTTTTTTCTATCAGTTGATTATTCTTATGTGTGAATATTTTCAGGTTCATAGTTCTGGAGACAGTTTTAACGTATATATTTTATTCAATAAAAAGTGAATCAAGATAGACTGATGGTGCCTGAATTTCCTGACATGGCTAATTTGGGTTGTCCTGCCCTGGTAAATGGGAGTGGGTTAGTCTGAGAGTGACAGCTGATCCCTTGTCTGTCATACCATCTCAGACCACAAATCCCCCACCAGCCACCAGCAGCCCCTCCTGCCAGAATACTACATTGACTGTTTAGGTTCCCAAGTGTAAAGTTGCAGTATCAGTGTTGGTTTGGTTTTGGATTGTCTAGTATATGACCCTTGGCTTGATTTATCATGTTACAGTTTTGTGTTTTTTCCTCAATAATCTGTTTACATCTGATCTACCTTTGTCTGGCACCAAACTCTGATCTGGGAATAGCGATTCGACTTTTTGAGTTAAATTCAGCAAGTAGGCCCTAACTTGTGAGTTTCTTGTTGTCATGACACTGACAAGCGCCGTGTAAGTACAAGATTTCTGAAGTCTAAAACAATTTTCTAATATTCTGCAGACATAAATGTCAGTGATGGTACGCAACCCATCAGATCTTAGGTGACATCCCTGTTCCGGCTGAATTTATGCATGCTACAGGATGAGCAGTTGAAATGCAGACTTCTATATGTTTCCGTTACATATAGGTGCTGTTGAGTGTCCTGATAAGTATTCATTCCAATTACCCAGAATCTATAAAGCACTGATCAAGCATCCATATCCCCTAAACATGATTTAAAATCAAATGCATAAGGAAACAAGGAGTTTGCAGTAACCTTAAGGGCAGAAATGCATATTAGATCAACTGTATTATCAGCTCATTGATTCTACAGCATTATTTATATAATTTGAAATCTCCAAGTATTGTGTCATATCTAAAGCAAGGGAATTGTTTGCTGTTAATGTGTAATACAGCTGTCAAGTGATATAGCTTCTACCAACTGCAACTGTTGTATGTGATGTAGGGTGACGTGTCTCACATTAGTTACAATGTAACTGGGGTAAATGTTTGTCTCCTGCTGGTCTTATGTTAGAGAGGATAATTATGTATTTAATAGAAATGCTTTGATATTTTAATATGGTGTCTTATCTTAGAAAGATAATTTATTCTTCAAAATTAATTTGAGCCCCACAGTCATAACAGCTTAAAATAGATTTATAAGCAATAAAAGCCCTAGAAAAGCATAGCATCTGCTAATAAATGCACTTAAAGCAAGAACAAACAGATGTTTAGTGGATAAATCAAATGATGCATCAGCTCACCGTCGACATGCCCCTCCCCTCCACCCCCAAGCTGTCACAGAGGCAAAGGTCCATGAAATTGAAGATGGAGAGCAGACATTGAGCGCACTGGCGTGAAGGTCAGGGGTGTCTGTCAGGCTGGGGACATACTCCATTAATTTCCAATCAATGTCTATCTAAGTGAGTCAAATAATAAGCATATGTCCAGATAGGGGTTAAAGACACAATACTTGGCTTCACCACAGTTGTGATCGTTTTTGGGTTCAAAATTTTTGAAGCACATTTATTAATTTTTAAACACACTCTGGCTTCCCCCTCAGTCCAAAAACATGCTGAGGCTGATTGGAGTTAGCAAATTGCCCGTAGCTGTGCCTGTGTGAGTAAATGGTGTGTGAATGTGCTCTGTGATGGGTTGGCGCCCCATCCTGGGTTGTTCCCCGCCTTGTGCCCTGTGATGGGTTGGCGTCCCATACTGAGCTGTTCCCCGCCTTGTGCCCTGTGATGGGTTGGCGCCCCATCCTGGGCTGTTCCCCGCCTTGTGCCCTGTGATGGGTTGGCGTCCCATCCTGGGCTGTTCCCTGCCTTGTGCCTGTAGCCTCCTGGATAGACTCTGGACCCCCGCGACCCTGAGTAGGATAATCGGTTACAGGAAATGGATGGATGGCTGGATGGATTTTCCAGCCACGGGCAGATTAATGAACAGGCATGCCTAGGCTGCAGCCTAGGGGCCCGGAGTGATCAGGGGGCCCCTATTGGCCTCTAGATTTAATTTTTTTTAAGGTGATCATTTATTGATAATTTATTTATTTGTGTGTTGTGTCATGGATCCGGGCGGCTCGGGCACGAGGCATGGCAGGCACAGAAAGGTGGACGACCCACTTGCAGCTCCAGAACAAAAATGGGGTTTATTAAACTAAACTAAAAAAACACAAGAAAGGACTAACAAAACAAAGGACCACGGGGGGTCAAAAGTAAAGGGGATAAACTAAGACTAAATA
>JAODLC010000042.1:5414354-5433794 GCA_026781145.1 Hippopotamyrus pictus | reverse complement strand
GGACGGGATGACCAGCAACACCTGCTGGCCAAACGGGGAAGGGACACAGAGTGAGACAACAGGGGCTGACCCTGACAGTGTTGATAATTGCTTAAAACTATAAGAAGACCAATTATAAATAAATGTATCTCTTTTTGGTGCTCTTTTTGTACCGTTGCGCATTTTCCAGCATTCGTATGCGCAGTCTGTTTCCCGCCTAAAATTAATTTTTTGGGCCTCATCGATGAGTTTTCTGCCAGGAAAGCATGGAGGTAAATATTCTAATACTACGAACTAGTGGTTTCAATCAATTAAAAAAAAATCTATCTAGTTAATCACAATAATAGGCTGTGATTTTAAGTTTAAGTTTCAAATGGTAGTAGGCGATTTACTTGTATTTTTTGGAAGATGAAAGAAATGTATGTGTGAAAAACTGGTAAGAGGAATAATGTGTTTTGTTTTTTAATATAACGTTGGTTTTCATAGTTGTAACCATTCAGTTGCATTCCTTCAAAGGTGTAAGTTGCCAACATAATTAGCAACTATGCTTTTGGGAAGCATAACCCACTCTGTTGCCATTTTTAAATTTTGTTTTTGAATGCATTTTTGAATCAACAAATAACACATAAGTTGCATCATTTATGTGAATTATACAAGTGTTTTTAGGGCAAAAGTTAATGTTTTGCATAAAATATCTTTTTTTCCAGCAAATACAATCCATACTATTTTAAACCAATTTATGACGTGTATTTTGAGAAACGCAATAAGTTAAATTAAACAAGTGCTTTGTAGCCTTGTAAAAAAAAAAATGCCTCATAAAGGTATTGAAAAAGGCTAAAAGATCAACCTAGTTTGCATATATTTATAAAGACAGGCTTTTACTGTAGTGATCAAAATTAGAAAACAAGTCACATTTTGTAGATTACAGTGTTACTATTTATCCAAATTCACAGATATCCATGAACTGCAGAGAAGTATTTTTATCGTATTTCCTCAGTAAAAACTCTCTCACATCACAAAATAAAGGTTGAAGCTCCTTAGTCAGTGTAAACAGAACCCAGACGTGTGCTTTTCTTTGTGGGAGCTTTCACATGCTTTCTTGACCCAGTGACAGTAATGGTATGTCGATGGTAAATTCCTGACCCCCTGCGACCCTGCATAGAATGGATGGATGGATGGATGGATGGATGGACTTACTGATATTTAATAGTTTTATAGTTTTATAATTAATTGTTGTACCATTTTGGAAAGTGAGGGCAGAGGCGGGTCCTGCTGAAAGTGTACCCTGGGGGCCACTGAGCTTGTTAATCCACTGCTGTTTTCAGCACTGAAAAATGCACCTTAAAGGGCAGCCTGACTGCACCGCTGGGTTCAGAGAAAAGGCATCTGCCAGATCAATGCATGGAAGTGGGCAGAAGGTTCCTGCTGAACAACAGCAAGTATCCCTTGTTAAACCTTCCAGCACTTTTGTGACAGTTCTGGCACAACAATATTCTCACAATAGCCCTGTGCATAACTAAAGCCCGCCTGTAAAAATACAAACATCGTCCCTTAGAGGTATCGCTCCTGCTGATGCTGTGTTTCTGAATGGTGAATCTCGGGCAAGTTAAAGATTCATACTGCATTTGTGCAGAATGATGGTCATGTTGCCATTGGAGTTGGGGTTTTGAGTTAGACTGAGGTCACTTCTCCTCCACCTTTGCAGTAAGCTGTGCCTGCTACCCCTCTTTAATGGGGTCCATGCTGATGCAGGAAGAACATCTTTGTTCTTCTGGAATAACATCCCTGCTCTGTATTTTTCATGAATCTTTAACACAATAGGTATGGGGCTTACCTTTTGTGGGCTCTCAGGTGCTTAAGGGGAAAGGCCATGGACATCTTTCTAACTAAATAATTCTAGGCAGAAAGGAGAAACAGAATCATACTACTTGACCTAGATTCTATAAGTCATACCAATAGTAGGTCCTAATCCAGCCAGCTCCTGGACTTTTTGATTTGTGTTCAGTGTTTCATGACAGCCTTGGTGTTGCCTCTTTAACCTGTAATCAAGATTCAGAGTATTTTAGGTGGCATGAGAAGAATTCTCCAACATGATTTTATGCGTCTAATTCCCCCCAGAGACCATTAAAGTATCATCTCATCTAAAAGCAATATGACTCTGGAGAAGCTGCTTGCCAATCATGGGCAGACATGTTATAGCAGTTGTATGAATTAAACTGGCATAATTTTACTGAAGGAAAAAAACAGCGATTCGATGGACTGTGGGACCATGGGAGGAGCCTCATGCAAATACAGGGGGAAGGTGATGCTCCGCAGGAACATAGCAGGAACATAAGGCTCCAGTGCTAAGCAACAAGCCACCTATCAACCAAGACCAACGTGCTACCAGCCCTGAGCAATATCGACTGATAAAACACCATCCATTCATGTCTATGTGTACAAATACCAGGGTTGGCAGGACAGATCCTGGCGAAGGCTATGGTGCCTAATTTACCTAACCGGTTAAATCCACTTAAATCAGTACAGATGAAGGAGAAAGGGAGATTAAAAATGTTTTTTTAAAACCTTTTAAGAGAGATAAACTTGTGGATTGTGTACAAAAGAAACTGAGCAAGAAACTGTAGCACTTTCGGGTATTTCAAGCTTGATCATGTATCCTGCATTATTTATCCCCCAAAAGCATCTAGTGCAGTGGCTGAAAATTGTTCATTGATGAAAGAGGCAAAAAATGAGTTAACATGAGCGTGCAGATCAACAGTCTCAAATTATGTCAACTGCCAGTCCAGTACAGCAGCAACAGCAAAAGACTCAAAAATTTAACTATTTTCAGTCAAAAACAAAAACAAAAACCAACAAAATACCAAGTAACTGTGGTTGCCATGTCTGGAGAATGGAAATGAGAATGTTACACATTGACGGGAGGATTATTGTATTGAGAAAATCAGGCATTCAGTCTCAAAAGTGCAGGCTGGTGATGTAATTGTGTGGGGCGTGCACTATTTTCCCGCATCTCAGGTTCTGTATTATGCAGAAGCTGGACATTTCATTTCAGTTGTTTTTCGCAAAATATGTCAACTGTTTAAAACAGCATTGTGTTCTAAAGGTATGAGATAACTGAATGGCATCTCAAGCAGGGCATATAACCACCATCCTGTATTGCATCCATATGGAATATGACTGAAGTTAGTAGTAGTGGTGGAGTCAAATAAGCGAGTATTTTTACTTGTATTTTCACTTTTTGTTATCTCCGCCTGGGTATGTGCGTGTTTTCATGTTCCCTTTCAGATCCGGCTCCGCAAGTCTGCCGATCCGGTTCCACGTTTTCCACTTCTCACCATGAAAGCAGTGCCAATACTGGATGAACTGGTTGTCATCGCCTCGTTCCCGTTTCCCGCCTCTCCAGTCATGGACTATAAAAGACGCCTCACCCCCCCATCTGATAGCCTTTGGCTCGTGCTCTCTGCCTTTGTTTTGCTTTTGCTTACTGCATTTCTGACTTACTGTTGCGAAATGTCTTTGGGTTAGGGAAGTGTTCGTTGATACGTGTGTAGGTAGTTCACTGGGTTTTGTTTATTGTTTTGGCCTTTGTCACTCCCCAAGTTCACATCTCCTACCCCCGTATTTACAAAATACATCCTACCTTAATTGTAGCCCATTGTGTCATTCCATTTCTTTATTCTCCGCATTCCTAGCCTCCCTTCCCCTCCCCTCCCGTTCTCATCACTGCCTATGTTCCGACCCTACACCGGGATGTAACAGAAATGATAAATGATTACTATTCACTTCAATCTAGATTCGTCAAAACTTTATTTAAAAATGACACCTTGTTCTAATGCATCTCAACTCTGTCAATCATGAGTGGATTAGATTGTGTTATAGAGATTCTCACAAAAAGCAAGTGAGAGAAAAGAGGACCTAAAGTTGTTGAGAGACTTGCAAACTTGGGAGACAGAAAAGTTACTTTTGGCAGAGACAAACCCAGCACCCAATAAAAACTTCAACTTTAAAAAAGTACTTTAGTTAAGTTGGATGTAACTGAAAAAATCACTGCATAGTGAAATTACTGCTTCCATCATTTAAGGTGCCTGAAAGCATAAACATTATAGAGATTTTATCCCATCTATTTTGCATTAGTCGACCTTTTTCTGAAGCAATCTAAAGTGTAAGTATGAATAAGTAGGGCAAAAGAGAGATCCTACAGCTGAATTATGTCAAGCGACTGCATTTGGGGAAAAAAAAAAAAAGATTTAGAAGAAGTAGCACCCCCTCACAATGGAACCTGGGAAATGATAGGATATGGCACCAAAATATTATTAATGGTAATATCATGGAAATACATATTTTTGTTGCACTATTTTTAAATCTCTTGCTTGGGTGGAGTCCGGGTACATGTTGGGCACAATGAATTGTTCTGCGAAAAATTCGAGTTTTTTAAGTGGCAGGTATTTTTTTGCACTGGACCAACAGTGTTTCATTACTGATGCAGGTATTCCTTTGGTGGAACCCATCCAACAATGTTCCCTTACTGGTGTGATAATTCCTTTGGTGCAACCCATACAGTAATGTTCCCTTCCCGATGCAGGTATTCCTTTGGTGGAACCTATCCAACAGTGTTCCCATTTAAATGAAAGTATTCCTTTGGTGGAACCCGTCCAACAGTGTTCCTTATAAATTTACATATTCCTTCGGTTGAACCCATCAAACAATGTTCCCTAATAAATTTAGGTATTCCTTTGGTGGAAAACAATCCAACAGTGTTCCCATATAAATTTAGGTATTCCTTTGGTGGAACCCACCCAACAGTGTTTCCTTATAAATTTAGGTATTTCTTTGGCGGAACCCATCCAACAGTGTTCCCTACATGATGCAGGCATTCCTTTGGTGGAACCTGTACCACAATGTTCCTTTATAAATTTAGGAATTCCTTTGGTGGAACCCATCCAACAGTGTTCCCATATAAATTTAGGTATTCCTTTAGTGGAACCCATCCAACAGTGTTCCCTTATAAATTTAGGTACTCCTTTGGTGGAACCTGTACCACAATGTTCCTTTATAAATTTAGGAATTTCTTTGGTGGAACCCATCCAATGGTGTTCCCATATAAATTTAGGTATTCCTTTAGTGGAACCCATCCAACAGTGTTCCCTTATAAATTTAGGTACTCCTTTGGTGGAACCTGTTCAACAGTGTTCCCATATAAATTTAGGAATTCCTTTAGTGGAACCTGTCCAAGAGTGTTCCCTTCCTGATGCAGGTATTCCTTTGCTTGAACCCGTCCAACCATGTTCCCTTATTAATTTAGGTATCCCTTTGGTGGAACCTGTCCAACAGTCAAGGTTGTAAATATTTTGTCAGTTGTAAAACTCCCAAAGGCAGCAATATTAACCGCAGGACAAAATGGCTAAGGCTTCTAGGATCCAACTCTGAAAGCAGTAGAGTAGCTCCAATTTGGAATGCTCAGGGTGTACAGTAGCTTAAAGACCCCAGTCCACTTCTTCAAGGGTGATTGGTGAGAATTATAACAATACTTTGGCATCAATGGAAACTAAATTTCTGTGCAACATTTAATTTTTTTTCTGAAATGTGTTTCCTGACAAACATTTCTTAGTTCACAGTGATTATTTGTACTCGCATTTATCTTCCACCTGTATGTGTTTTATACTCTGTTTGTTGTTATGTTTTATGTTAGCAATATGCAAAGCAGAGTCACTGAAGCCTTTAGGTCAGAGCTTTGAATATCGGTGCATTGGTGCATATTGGCTGCCTTACATACAGCTGAGTATTTTAACAGAATAAGGATAAGTTTGATAAATGATAAAAAAAACATTTAAGTCATGTTGGTGAGACAGAAATACAGACGTATCAGAATAAGTGACAGTTCCCAAGTGTGAGAATCAGCTCTGTATTGGGAACTCTCTGGGGATATAATTTATGGTGAATGTATTGTATGCATTTCACCGAACTGTTTCCTGTGCTATCTGAATTCAGCTAGAAGTGTTTGCAGTGTTTATCAACTGTTAAGCACTTAATTTATTGGCTGCTATTAACAGTAAACATCTGAGGAGCACTGGGATCTTAAACAAAGGAGCTAATTGCAGTGCTAAGTTTGTCAGGCCCTATTAAGAAAGACTGGATGCCAGTCTCCATTTCATTTGCCAGGTGGCAGTTCCATGCCCAACCTGAAATTAACTAAAATGTTTGCAGCCATTCCAATGTGGCTATACACACAAATTGCATAGCCTAGGGAACTTCTATAGCTGGAAATTAATTGCTATATTAACCGTTTTAAAGCATACATCTGGGCTTCTTTTTCTTGTTTTCATTTATTTATTAAAGATTAAGTATTTAAATTATTTTTGAAGATAATACTCCGGAGGGTTAGTGGGCCTGTTGAATGCGTCCCACACGCTGTGCTCTGACTCATTTCCATACGTTCCATTTAGAAGTGTAGCCCTGCTGCCACCTTGTGGCGCCAATATTCACTTCAAGACACAATTGCTTGACAACAGAATGTAAAATGTATTTTATATTTCAAAAAAGCTAAATGGCATCTAAATAAAATAAGAATTTGCATGTATTCCCAATATGCTTTTTGCATTACTTCAGCGGCATCAATTCACATCTTACATATCAAATAAATATCCTGCATCGCAACAGATTCTGGGCCAGATCCGCCTGCATCTACATGCAGGCACCAGTGACATTGGGGCAGGAGAGTCTGCACCGGAATCTGTCCAGAGTTTGAATGATTACAGCTGGTCTGTATACACTCTGAAGGTCCGGCACGCATTCGCCTGACCATATACCTGCGATCAGTCAGTTACCAAACGTGCAGCTGATGCGCTGAGATTCTGAGGGGCGATCGGCCCGCATAGCAAGATGAGTCTGAGCTGGATCCAGGCCAAATGTCGCACAGAAATCGCCACAGATCTGTAAACAGAATCTGGCCTGGTGTCTTCTTGCACAATAGACTCTGAATTGCAATAGACCAATCCGCTTTCTCGATTTGAAACAGATAAGGACCATATATGGGCCAGATTTACATTGAATTTTACCAAATGTGGCCCATATCAGCACCGGAGTTAAAAGTTAAAATCAGATTCAACTTGAATGGGGACAGTGAGTGTCTCAGTGGGCTAAGTCTCTATGTCTATAAAATTGTTTATGCTATACATCTCTTCACCTACTCTGCATACCTTGGACATCAGAGCACAGGGTCAGCCAACTCCCCCAGAGCTGGGGGTTAAACACCTTCCTCAAGGGCTCACAGACCCATAACCATTCCACTGGGGCCAGGTCTCAGACCAGGGCCCCCCTGCTCACAAGCACAGAGACTTAACCCACCTGATCCACTCACTGCCCACATATGTGAAGGCAGGATCCTGGGGCAGAAGTCAGTCTGGAAAAACTGAGCGTGAGCCATATTTAACAAACAAAGATGTCTTATGTATACAACAACATTGGAATGCTCTTCTTCACCAAATCCATCTTATGCTCTGTTGTGTGTGTGTGTGTGGCGATTTCTGAACAACATTTGGCCCAGGTCTGGATCAAATTCATCTTTCTACATAGGATGACATTCAAATATCCATCATCCTTTGCTAGTCACTGACAATGTGTTAATTAATTACATCTATCTAATGATATCCAGGAAATAAGACAGTTAAGTATGTCTCCTTAATAATGTGAGATTTCACAACATAGGAATAGTTTAAACTTATCAATACCTGAATTGAAACATTGAGATTTCAGTCTAATTTGTCTTGTAAGTAATTTGGTTTACATTTTAATAGTATTGGCGTAGTGAATCTAACCAAGCAAAAATGAGAAATTAAAAAATGTCATGAAATATCATGTAGTTATTAAGACAGGAAAATAACTACACAAAATATCATTGAAATTATGTATAAATATGCCAGATATTCAAGGCTGAGATGAGCCAAATGTATTTAGATTTTCCATAATAAAATGTTTATGTTGACAAATTCTAGAGCAAAAGCTCCTTCCCGCTGTGTTTTAAATCACATTTCCACAGGGTTAATTAAAGCTTCCTAATTACAGTCCACTTGAAACCAGGTTGATACCAGGACTGCGCATTTAAAGAGATTTTTTTCCAGCCTCTGCATAGTATCTTTCAGGCAAATTATTGTAATTCAAATAGGAGGTAGAGGAAAAGTGTGTCTGTACAAAAATGTGCCGTCTAGGAGACCATGTATATGGTATTATGGTCTACTCACCTGCCAGGACAGCGGAGACAGTGTATGTGGTATTACGGTCTACTCACCTACCAGGACAGCGGAGACAGTGTATATGGTATTACGGTCTACTCACCTGCCAGGACAGCGGAGACAGTGTATATGGTATTACGGTCTACTCACCTGCCAGGACAGTGGAGACAGTGTATATGGTATTACGGTCTACTCACCTGCCAGGACAGCGGAGACAGTGTATATGGTATTACGGTCTACTCACCTGCCAGGACAGTGGAGACAGTGTATATGGTATTACGGTCTACTCACTGCTGCCTGCCATTTAACTATATGGCCAATTTTTGGAAAATTTCAATAAAAAAAATAATATTCGGCTCAGAACACATGGTTTGAATGATTTATTTTCTTGTTGTAAACAACATTTTTGAGGAGGATACAGAAATCTGAAAATCACAGTAATAACGACAAACATAATGGAAAAGTATCTTGGCATTTCTCCGTAACACACAATCAGCAATATATTTCACAGCAATTTCAGCATATTCACACTTTTCATGCACTTCTTAAAGAGACATCTTTTATTTAATTTCTCTTTTAAAAATCTTTACTTCCGATACTTGATTGCAAATTCCGGTGAGCACATTAAAGAAAACAGCATTACATCTTTGAGCAATGACAGAGAAGACAGACGTGACAGCTCTGCAGCCATAAGCCTGTAGCAGCCTAGACGCTATAGTTTGAGTGTGCAGAAAATGCTTTTGTGTTAGAAGCACGCTTCAATCAGAGCTGACGCTTGTTACCATGACATTGCCATGGTGGCACAAACATACTACCCTGAAGATTACAAAGCTCTCAATCATGAGTTCTGATTGAATAGCAGTGCTGTAATAAGGCTTTGATAAAGACGCTTATGCCGTACCCATTGCACCTGAGTGTTAGGAGACATTAGTAGATGCTGGTATTTCAACCATTGCTACTACTGTGAATATAATGTATGTTTGAAATGACACATATTTTGGTATGCTGAAGCATGGAAGTTTAACTGGTTCTCTTCAAAAAATTAAATAAATTGCCAGCCCACACTTTCTTGCAACATCTCACACTGAAGCTCTCATTAGATTTCATATGGATTAGCAGTCCCCATCGAGTGCCTAGTACTCTCTTACAACTGACATGCTGAACAGTCCAACTCAAGCCATATAACCCTATCTACACGTCAAAAACTTAAACCAGTGAAGGATATGGATACTTATGAACTGGAATTCTTTTTTCGTCCTACCGAATTATAAGGCCATTTTTACAGTTCATATCATCACTGTCACATAAAACTGTAAAGTTATTACTGTCGTATGAAGCTGGAAAAGACACCTGTAATATAAACATCAAGAGTTATTTAGCAAATAAGGAATCCGTCACATAAAAATCCCTGAATTTATGTTTCATTTGCATGTAATTGTGATGAATATTTAAAAATATTTCCATAATGTGGAATGTTATTCATGCACGTGTCCTTACATTCATTTCCTCTATATATTTCAAAATAATAAAATGTACTATTAAAATATACTTTATACCATTGAATACCCACAAAATAAATAGATTTGCGACCTGACAAATATGAATCCCCCCCCCCCCCCCCGTATATTTGTTTTTTTTTTTTTTATAAAAAATATTTAAAGCTCTCACTGTGACTTCAGCCAGTAATTTAAGCTGGAAGTCTTCAGATTTAAATTCATATCTTCATGGACAGACCAGGCCATTCTCATGGGAATTTACCTTACTGACACCAGCAATTAGGTGAGTAGAGGATCAACGGCTTACCCTAACACAGTGTGAATTTTTATATCTCTTTGAGATAATATTCCTCACCAGACAGCCTAAGTACGCCAAACAATCCTGGAATGTCCTAGGAATTGGCACAGATCTCCAGATGTTTGGAATCACAGAGACATTAGTGATCAATTTCACAAAATTCACAAGACATATAAAGCAAGTGCTTTCAGGAAAAACAGATTACAGTGCATGGTTGTCTGGAGTGCAGCTTCCACCTCCTCAGAATCTCTAACTACCTTCCAGACAAATTATGGTTGCACCATTTCTTCTCTCTAAAAGCCAGAAATTAGTTCTGACTACTTGGGCTGTCTGGTGCTGACATCATACTAAAAACAAACATTTTTTTTGTGGATGGTTCTTTAGGGCATGCTATGGGTGACACATTTATATTTTATTCCAGGCATTTCATGACACCTTGTGTCACTTTACCCAGTTTGTCACTTTCGTTTTCTTTTTCTCCATCACTGCACCATATAGCACAATCCACTGAGAAAGTGCTCAAGCAGAGAGTTTAATGAAATGTGCCGTTTAGGAGACTTAAAGTGCATTTAACTAGCACTCATAGATACAACCCGGTTTAAAAAAATTGTTCCTTATTCAGTGTAATATGGGGGCAATCAGTCAGAGTATATCCTGCTACCCTCCCTGAAGGTAATAATTAACATTAAAAAGTAAAAGAGAAATCAATTCTTAATTTCAAATGTAGGCACTATATGAGCAAATACATTTTAAGGCTGGATTGTATGCCTTTTTAAAAGCAATAAATTATTAATTCCCTTCTGTAGGAAAGAAAGGGCAGATTGCTAGAGAAATTATGTTTTTGGATTGTTTCCTGCACGTTCTGCTTTTGGCGCACGGTACCGGGGTTTGTTCTACGTCTGTACCTGATCCAGACTGAAACGAGACGCAGCCATGTGATCAGAAACAGGAGTGAGCGGAAGGCTCTGCTGCAAGGCTTCAGTCTCCTTCCTCTCGCGCTCGGGCCGACATGTGGCTTCTCCTTGGACCTCCAGCACCTTCACAGGAGTCAGGCCCTCCGTCAAGCTGCTGAGCAGCAAAGCGCTCCGCTTCTCAGCCCCTGCTAATTCCCTCGGGGCCCCAGTCGCCGACTCCTCCGGCTCTGCCTCCAGAGCGTGACCAGCCATGACGTCCTCGTGGGAGACCCCTGCACTATCCCTGGCCTCATTCTCCGAGGAGTTTGTGTGAAGCGCATGACGGCCCGGTGTCTGTAAGTACTTTGGGTCCAAAATGTCCTCTTTGATCTGCAGGTCCTGCATCTCACCATCTCTCAGCACTGCTGCAATCACCAGTTCAGATCGTCCACTAGCCTCTGCTGCCTGTCCAGTGGCGTCGAGGCTAACCAGGCGGCTGAGGCTGCTCAGAGAGGCTGACTGGGCCACACTGCACACCAGTCCCTCGCTAGAAGAGCACAGGGTGGTGAACAGTAGCTGTTGGGAGTGAGGGTCATCAGAGAGAACATCCCCTGTGCATGCTGGGAGAGCCGTGGGCATGTGGGAGGGCATCGGGCGCAGTATGAGCCTCTGTGTGGATGCAAGGCTTGCACCCCCATTGGCCAAAACAGCAGAGACCATTCCATCGTCCTGGGAGCGTGATGTAAGCACCACGGGCACTGTGGTCTGAACAGAGCCGGGTACACTGATTGTCCTGCGAAGACAGAAAATATGTTTCCGCAATTGTATTTCAGGAAAATGCCCGGCAACCATGTCTAATACTGGCCTTCATGACATCCCATTTGCAAATAACTGAGAGCCCCTCATTTAGTCACTTGGCTAGGATCCCAGCTCGCCCATTGCGCAACATCCCAACAGACCACTGCAAAATGAAAGTCTAGCATCATGTAAATTATTATACGCTCTGGGCAGCATGCTGGAAATGAAATTCAGCCTGAAATAAGAAAGCAATAAGCTGTAACTGGCTCTGTAGCCAATAGAACAAGGCTGGCACCTGAAAGGCAAACAGTAAATTCTGATATAGATGTGTGCAATATCTCCTAAGATATTGAATGTATTTATATTTTAACTTCATTCAAAACACAATACATATAAAAATATACATTAAATATTGTTCCCTATAAGGAAATTCTGTGCTGTATTCATGTAATCAATAGGAGAACAAAAAATATATTATGTATACAAGCTGTATGACAATATTTACATTACAAGGAAACCTGAAAAGCCTTCATGACTTGTAACTCTCTGTTAATTAATGGGTGTGTGAAAAGATGACATACTGTTTGTACAGTTTTTTTCTTCTGTGAGATTCATTGCTTATTAGCCCTAGAATTCCTTACATATTGTCATCAGAACAACCATTACTCTGTGATACTACAGGAAGGTCCCTTCTGCAACTTAAACCAACAAGCCTCCTGTAAATTTGAGGTTACCTGCAAGTGCCCTCACCAGCTGTGTACTATATGCTGATTACAACAAAATGAGCACAATCTGATGTAGATTCCTACACTATAAAACGTGGAAAAAACACAACAGAACAGGTACAGAACTTGCTGGAAAACAACCAAGCCAGCCATGATATTTTGTCATCCTTGTAAGGACCAGAAGCTTAGCAAGCACTCATTCTCCTTACTTCGGCATTTGCACAGTGGCTGGAGCGCAAGCATCCTGGTTTGGCTGCAGCCCACGTTCTGCTCGGCAGTCTTCCTCATCCAGGTGCCTCTGGTCGGGACTCCGTTTCCTCCTTGCAGACCTCAGCAGCTTCTCTCCAGCTTTTCCTGGATCAGGCCAGGAGGCCCCGTGGTTGATGGTCCTCCCATGAGATGTCACGCTATTCCCTCTTTGGCCTGGGACGTATTCTGCTTCAAGATTTTCATCGTCTTCAATGACAACCAGGTCTTTTGGCATCTCCTTGAATTGGTACACCAGTCTCTGGCCCTCGACCTTGGCAAGGATCCCTCGCTGGTAGTAATACCTAGGAGAAAGAGAAGGATGAGTAAGTGCTATGAAAGTAGCCAGGGCATGTCAATGAATCGTTTTAACTGGATTTCACCATGTTGTGTCCCTCTCACCTGAGTGCCCTTCCCATAGTCTCATAGTTCATATCAGGTTTGTTTTTGTGCTTGCCCCACAGCCGCGACACTGCTCTGGAGTCCACTAACTTGAAGATGCCCTTCTCCCTTTGTGTCCACTTGATGTACCTGGGACAGGTATTTTTGTCTTGCAGCAGGGCCAGGAGGAATTCCCACAGGTAGATGGTGTTTCCTGGGGTAATCAAATTTCTGCATTCATTAAGAATTATACCCTCAAAAAATTACATGTTAAATTCATACTTTCATTATAAAAGCACTAAAATTACCAACATTCCAGCATGTTACTACTCATCCATCCCTCTACTACCGAAATATGTAACAGGTAACAGTAATATAAAGATCTAATGACATGGTGATGCACGGTGAACTGGTGTATCTCTATTTTGCCCATAGGGTGTGTATCTGTGTGTTTGTGCGTGTGTGGGGGGGGGGGGGGGGGGTGTCGCATAGATCACATTTGAGGACATCACATTTGAGTTTTATAAAAATCTGTGATTGCAATCAAAAAAGGAAAAATGCCAAAAGTCTTGTATCTGGGTTGGTTACTTCTGGCTAAGGTCAGGGATGGGCAGGGGTTAAGGTCAACTCACATTTATGCATTGTATTATCAAAGATACAGATTAATAAATTCTTATAAGAACAAATCTGGTAACAGTACAATCCAGGATAGAAAACAAATAATAATAATAATTGGAGAATGTGGGTGACACAATGGCTCAGCCGGTAGCACTGTAACCTCACACCTCCAAGGACGCGCTCAGCTCCAACCCTAACCCTCATTCTGTTCATTTCCACCCAGTGCTTGTACAGGCCTCCTGTCTGTGAAGTGTTTATGTATAAAGGGCCAAGGAATGCTCACCTTTGCCCTCCCTGTTTCTCTTCTTGAGCGGCAGGCTGGGGTTTATGATGGGAGAGCATGGCCGCAGCACTCTGGCTTTACGCGCTGTAAAGAAGGCGAGAGCACAAAGTCTGCTTGGAGTCACACAAAGGACGCAAAGGACAGCAAAATTAGGGCACCAGGCAATGAAATGATTAAGGAGTGTGGTGTGGGACCAATGAGCTGTACACTGTAGTGCAAGGACGCCTGTTACGATGTAGCTGCACCAACGACTTTAATTCTTATAGCCTGAAGGGAAATTAAATGAAATGATGTGAATTATTTCAATAATGTGACTCTCAAATGTAATTACTACTTAGGTCTTCACCAGAGTAAGAAAAAGATGCAGAGTCTTCATCAAAGTTCCAAGTTATAAAATAAATCCAAGTGTACCACATGATTCCAAGTATACCACATGATTCCAAGTATACCACATGATTCCTTACTGTAAGAGAAGCGATTATTCCTGACAACACATTTAAATATCTCAAAGCATGGCCAACTCAGGTGTATTTGGAGAATGTTACGTGAGATTTCTTACTGAGTTAGGCTGCTTAGGACAGCTGGCCTGCAGGAGCTACAGTCAGGGGGGAGGTCATGTAAGGGAGTCCACTTTGTAGACAGTGGTCACCAACCCAAAATGTCTACTTCACCACCTTCTATACACTGTCGCCTGCCAGCACTACGATGACTATTCATGAGTTCTTGCCACCAGCTACCAACATGACAGCTTTCAAAACACCGTTGTTCCTTCTCTACATTCACTTGTATAAGTTTTTGGCAGACTGGAGGGCGTCTGTTCGGAGTGGTTGTTTGGGTGGAATGGACCTTTGTGGGACTACGAACATGTTTCTGGATGGATTTTAAATTGTGCCTGACTATTGACTATTGACTATTGACTTTTGGCTAAGGTGTGGGGAATGTGCACCCACTACTAGCACTTGCTGTAGTACGACTTTTGGCCCAAAGGGGCTTGACCTACAGTGGGAGGTATTCGCTTGATAAAGGAGATCCTAAATATATTAAAATCCAGAAGTTCCTGACAGGCTATAATACTTCAACAGTGCTGTTGTATAAGTTGGTGATAAACCACAAATTTTGAGTTTTTTGGTTCTATTAATCATAGACTTTTTACCAGACTTGAATAGGTTTTTTATAATTGTATAATTTGGGTTTTTTCCATCTACAAAACTACTACTATAAATTACTTTGTTACTTTGTTATGTGACAAACCTACATTGTATTATACTACAAATAATATTAGTAAATCAATAGATTGATTAATTGATTGATTGATACCCTGGTTATAAATTGTTGCCTGAAATCATTGATGGTGTCCATCAGCTAAACTAAAGAAATTAGCCAAAAATCAGTGAATATGAACAAAAGCAGAGGCAGGGGAAGAGCTAATTATACCTTTGCTTTTCCGTTGCTGTTTGGAAATATTCTTCTGTGGTACTTCATCCAAGAACTCTTCATCGACACCTTTAGTGCATAGATGTTCTGATTGCAATGTGATGTAACCAAGTTCAGAATCCATCCCAGAGACAAAAGAATGAACTAGGAGACAAACAAAAGTTACGTCATCAACAGGTAAGGTAAAGCTTAAAACATCTAGAACAGTCTAGAACTTGTAAGCATTGGGGAATGTTGTGGATTTTGTGTTGTCCACTATATTAACAAAACAACAAATCATTTTCTCATGGAGGAATGCCATTACATCTCTCTTGTAGATATACAGACACTGGTATAATCAGCGTCAGGATGCAGTCCCTGAACAATTTGCACTGAGGGCCCTGGTCAGCTTGTAGAGCCACACATCATTGCAAATATCAAAAGAGAATCAGATTACCGTTAAAAAACGTACTTAGACGCTTTTCATCCAAAATGTTGTTGGGTGGCTCCATATTTAGTAGAGTTTCTGCAGCCTCCATGTTCCCTCCAGTGTCAGCACATGCATCTTCTGCATCACAAAACCATGGAGAAGTTACTTAGAAGCCTTGAAAACAGAAAGACCGCATTCTTTGGAAATGATCGGTAACCGGCCCTTTACCTGACAGTCCGAGGTCACCTTTCACCATCTGTTCTTCTGCAGCACCCAGGGAACTTTCAGCCATGATGTTACTGGGCACCTCGTCTGATTCCAGGCCTGAGTAGACCTGCATTGGGTCGGCTGCCGGCACTGGCTCCACAATGACTGCTGGGAATATGGATGGGTCATCCAGCTGAAAACAAGGGAACAAACATAGAGCTATAATCATAAGGATGATGTGCTGTTCAAAATCGACGCTACATCATAGAACGAAAATGACAGTAAGTGAAGCATACAGGCTTACATATAGCTTATTTAACAAAACAATGAAAGAAATCACAGAAGATCAGAATGAATAAAGACCAACAAGTATGTAAGCAGAAAGTGCCAACCGAAAATATACATTTTCCGCCGTTTTATATTCACCACAAAAGCCTGATGGTAATTCCTGTAATGGCCAGAAGATGGGAGCAGACTCTAAGATGTGACAACTCCCATAGGCTTAAGGTTAATGCTTTAAAATCATGATTGCCAACTGCCATCTTTTAAGACACTAACCACAATAAATACAAGTATTTATAATTTTCAGAATCTGTAATGGTTCAATATAATGACACAAATAGTCAGAACTAAAATTTGGTCTGTGTGCTTGAAAAAAATGTAGTCTGCGTGTGTGTACTCTAAGTAACGGCAATAAAAATGTTTACCAAACTATTTTTCCATCTGTAGTCTGTTTTTTATAAAATGATGTTCAAAAATTTATACTCAAAAATATTCATAGGATCCTTTCCGGTTGCTAGATTTATCACTTACTTTGCATTGTGACCATCAAAAAAAAAAAAACTACAATGAACAGGACCGCTGGACACCCCCTCGAATATCAAACATGGAGCAGGACAAGGTGAGCGATTTCATCAAAACACAAGGAGTTTTGGTAGGTATTACTAATTCCTCTGACCTTTTATGTCTCAACAGGTTAGTCGGGTCAGACCAGTAATAACGTTACTGAGGTAACCGGAGAGAGCGCATTTAGAAAATTAACTTGTCCAGCCTGAATTAGCTTCACAAGATACCACAAGAAGTCCAGTCAGCTGTCTTTAAGGTATGAACGATAAATTCAAAGTTACTGCTGTTCTCAACCACATAAAGCCACAGAAAGTGAGCAGAGGACACCATAACCATTAACCTTCATGTGATAACTATCCCATGGGCAGAAATTATGTGGGTGGGGTGGGGTAATCAATAATCAGAATCGGCCTATTGTCATGATGAATGGGTGGGACCTCAATGTTCAATCCAAAATTGCGCCCTTTGAATATCCTCTGCCTCTCTGTGTCTTACATAACGGAATATCTATCTATCTATCTATCTATCTATCTATCTATCTATCTATGTGACCTGCATGAAAACCTCACTTCATTTTATACCGGTTTTAGCTCTGCTCTCTTCTGCCCTTTGCTTTTGTATCTTCTGACCATTTTAGCCTCATTTTTGTATTGTGCCACATAAAGACGACTGTGACTGTGACTGCAAGGTCACTGGTTCAGTCCCTGATCGGCAGAGTGATGTCACCATCGGCCCCTGAGCGGGTCCTTAACCCCATTTGCTCCAGGGGCAGGCTGACCCTCCTTTCCCAGTTCTGCCTCAATTTTGATGACAAAACTTCTGGCAAATAAATAAATGTAAATACTACAGATATGAAATGGCAGAAGTGGCAGTACACCCAAGCCGTGGCAGTATACCCAAGACGTGGTAGTACACCCAAGCTGTGGTAGTACACCCAAGACGTGGTAGTACACCCAAGATATGGTAGTACACCCAATACTTCTATACCCAAGATGTAGTGGTACACCCAAGACGTAGTAGTACACCCAAGCCGTGGCAGTATACCCAAGACGTAGTGGTACACCCAAGCCTTTCTATTGGCTGGGTTATGCTCACACTATCAAAAGAAATCTTACTACAATTTGAAGAAAAAAAAAAAAAACTTATGCATCTGGTACCTCGTTCATGTCGTCTATCCCACTGGTGACAAACTGGAAGACCAGTTCATTTTGTTGGGGCATAATTTTCATGACGACTAGGTCAGGGAGAGTTCCTCCCTTCACTAACCCGCCACAGCACAGGAACTGTCAAAAATAAAATTCTGCGGTAACTTTGCAGTTTCACAAAACCAGCTGAGGCCGGAAAGAGCAAAGTATTTTACGGCAATGCTAGAGAATTCAATGGATGCTGATCATGAACGGTGCCAAACTTCTTTCTCCTCTGAAGACAGGGACTCATGCAAACCTGCCAGAAAAGAGAGATACAGTGTATCAGAAAATGTCAAAACTAAAGGCAATACTTCTGTATAACTTTTGTTATATATAGCTTGACAAAAATAATATTGCTCTGTTAAATTTTATAAAAAGAAAAAGTAATTGAAAATGACATAAGATCAAATATCATCCCTCCATAAATGTTACTGTAAAAAGTTTGTAATTAATAGAGTACACTAAAAACATTATCTATCCAGCATCTAACTGTTAGCCCAGTACAGGGTTATGTGGAGCCCTGATTACTCACCAAAAAGCACAGGATAAGGGAAAAGCTCAGACGGAATGCTTAGGGAATACACACACACACACACACACACGCACACGCACCACGCACACACAGGTTTATAATTATATCTTTGAGTGGACTCTCCATTAATTTCTATGGGGAAATCTTTAATACCAACATGACAACCTTAACCCCTACCAAGCCCTAACCGTAACTATAAGTAACCAAACAAAATACTTTTACTTTTTTGATTGCATTCACAGATCTTTGTGGGCACACAACATCAAAAAAAAAGAAAAAAAAAAAAAACACAGTTCATACACTATTATGAGCACACTCTATTCATTTCTATGGGTATAACCCTAATCATAACTGTTAGGGCTGGGCAATACATTAAAATGTCATATTTCAATTATGAACATTCATAATGTCATAATTTCTCATTTCTTGAGTATCGTGATATTGCCTAAACACATGATTTCTGGCATAATTAACAGTTATGATGCAATATTTTTAACCATTCTTAACCAAATAATGCATTTAGTCTATTTTAGTTTTTTGATTCCATTCACATATAAAATTTTATAACAATGTGCCTTTGTTAAATAAACTATTAATCCTCACAAGGTGCGTTATTCCATAACCATCCAATCAACTCTAAACAGAAGGTGAAGAGAAATACATTGAAGTATACATTGAAGTATATAAGAAGAAGAAGAAGGAGGAGAATGTCCCTAGAAATAATATTTGTATTTTGGGTTCTGAAGATCCATTGATCTTCTTCTGTGTGTGTGTGTGTGTGTGTATATTATATATATATACACACACTCACCTAAAGGATTATTAGGAACACCTTACTAATACGGTGTTTGACCCCCTTTCGCCTTCAGAACTGCCTTAA
>JAODLC010000042.1:5374230-5390835 GCA_026781145.1 Hippopotamyrus pictus | reverse complement strand
TTCTGATGAGCCACACCTGTTCTTGGGTAAATACCAGGACCAGGTGTGGCTCATCAGAAGCCAAGTAGGATAGAAAATCTACTGGTTAGTAGCTCTTCAGAACCGGAGTTGGAGACCCCTGGTATAAAATGTATAGGTAACAACAGGGTCATTCCACTGTAATTCAACAAATGGTCATTATATAATTGTTGATGAAATAAAGCATGTGAATTACACATACCTTGCAGAGCTCAGTAATGTTCTTTTGTTTATGTATTTTTAATCAGTTTGAGATATAGCACCTATTATAAATCATGGGTAAAAAAAATTTTTATTTTCTTAGAAGCTATAATTTTACTATTATGGCTGCATGGTTCACTGCAGCCTGTTGGAAAGCTCTGAAAAGAAGACTTTTACATGGAATGGTCAAATTTCATCAAAAGTGTGATACAAAACTTCAGACATTTGTTTGAATTAAAATGGAGCGACCCAATAACTAGATTTGCAAGGGAGATATACTGGGTCCAAGCACCCTAATGTGGCCTAGAACCCAAGGGTCCAGACTAGCGCAACAAGAACCAGGCGCAGAGACACATCTCTGAAACAGGCCAGGCATGGCTTGCATGTTGGCATGCGGGAGGAAAGTCAAGTAGCACACCACAGGCCCCTGTGTATGAAGAGCATCACTGGACATCCTGATTTTCCCCAAGTTCAATGCATCCTTGGATAATCAAGGGATAGGCATGCACTTCACTTTAACCAATAACAGTCTTCCATGTATGACATCACCACATTGGTCTATTCATTTTCAAACTCAAGGCTTCTAACAATCAAGCTGGGGCTCAACTGGTTAAGCCTCTGCATCTGTGATCAGAAGGTTACTGGTTCAAACCGGGCCTCAGCAGAACAACCACATATCCTTGGGCCACTAAGCAAGGCCCTTAACCTCCAGCTCTATTACAGTAATATCATTACAATCATCATAATCATCATGATGAAATAAAGACACAGCCTTCGCAAGCGTCTTCCTTTGTTATGTACTTTAACAAAAGGCGTACACAATAAAACAGGTAGTTTACAAATCTGTGTACCTTGCCACAACAGAAAACACTGGTTTTAATTAATGGTGATGTCATACAATGAAGATTGTGATTGGTTAAAGAAGCGAAACACAAGCCCCTCCCTTGGTGACTCAGGAATGCATTCAACGCGGGAAAATCGGGATGTCCGTGTGTCACATGTATTTCATTTGTTTTGTGGAGCATTGTTCGGTCTTTTGAGGTTATTATTCTTGACAGATGGTTCAAACACACGGACAAGCGCACTTAGAGAGGCTGGTTATGGCTTCACACCAAGAGCATTTTCTGCTCCACCTGCATTACTGTGCACACTGCTCTAAATCACCTGGAAACCAGAATGCTTAAGTAAGAATGTGATTCATCAACTAAAGTTCAGAGTTCAACACAATGACGCTCAATAAGCTGACTACCAAACAGACTACCAAAAGTCAAGGCTAAACGCACCGGGGGCAACAAACTTTCAGCCCTAGACCAGCGTGTTTTGTCCTCGTTTTGGGGGAGCCCTGATAAATGATGTCAGCTTGTGACCGCATGGGCAGCCAATACATATCAGGTGGAAAAGAGGATGTATCAAAAGCAAAAATAAAGATACAACATGCCACAACATTTCATGAGAACATTGCTGTTGTCTGTACATTTTACATAAATACATATCCCAAGAAAAAAAAAAACCCTGAAACCAAAAATGGCAAAGCTGTAAAAGGCAACAGCAACTGCCTAAGCAGTGAGCTGATCTTCTCTTTGGTTGCTGTTGCCTAAACACAAACTAACAGACTACCCAAACAATCACCCTCAAACTGCCTCCTCCCCCCTGAGCCCAAGCACAGGCAAACCACAGGGCTGCATCCTCAGAAACTGCTGGTCAGCTTCTACAGGCATGTTATAGAGAGCCTCCAGACAAACCACAGGGCTGCATCCTCAGAAACTGCTGGTCAGCTTCTACAGGCATGTTATAGAGAGCCTCCAGACAAATCACAGGGCTGCATCCTCAGAAACTGCTGCTCAGCTTCTACAGGCATGTTACAGAGAGCCTCCAGACAAACCACAGGGCTGCATCCTCAGAAACTGCTGCTCAGCTTCTACAGGCATGTTACAGAGAGCCTCCAGACAAACTGCATGACTGCTTCATGTGCTGACCGCTTCAAGGCTCACCAAAGAGCTCTACAGCGAGTCACCAAGATGGCCCAGAACATCACAGCCACCTCAGCCCTTTACAAACTGCACTGACTAAAGAGGGCGGTCAAGACCATTGGAGCTTTATGCCACCCCAGCAACCAATCGCTTGTTCTCCTCCCATCCAATCGGCACGAACCCACATCAGCAGGTTCGGCTTCTTTCCATGGGCCGTCTCCGAACAGAACTCTAAGATCCAAAGAGGGATTCTGAAACATTCCATTTCTCAGCTGCACTGAAACTGCACTGACTCGTGAATCCAAGCAGACAGTCATGTCTAGCTGCCAGCTTCCTTTACAGAATCCAGTGGTTGGATTTAAATTGAGGTGGTGGCGACTGGAAAAGTCCCTTCACACACTTACCCATTCATGACGGCACTGGGCAAGATTCGCACGCCAGTCCTTCAACAAAATCGGGCTGTGTGCAAGTAGGCAAATGTATCGGTAGGAAAAAAACGTGACTAACAGAATTACAGTGACTGAGGTATCAATTTGCAGCTCTATTGGTGATATAAAATCATCTGCAAAAGCAGAGAGCAAGAGAGCGACCTAAGGGCCCAGGTCAGGACAAGGCCCCAGGGCCCCTGGCAAAAGCAGAGAGCAAGAGGAAAATAACTCTACAGAATATACAAAAGTGAAAGTCTATACTTACAACACGGCCATCCTTTAGTTTGATTTCTACTTTGCCATCCTGGAAACTGACATGCTTCACCAGAGCCTCGGTCATGACATTCACCCCCTCTGTAATGAAGAAGGGGCAGCGAAGCGGCTGAGAAATGGCGTTAGGAGGCACTTCTGTCATTACAGAACGGCGAAGGGCCGCTTCACTAATAATACGCGAAGATTCAAGTGCTTCTCACCTTTCCTGACTTTATTAGTCGTCCAGTTGCTCAGATATTCGGGCAACACCTTTCCCATATTGCCCTTCTCGGGAAACATCTGTATCACCTCCAGACCAGTTTCTTTAGCTGATTGAGCACAGAATTGGAAGCTTGTGAGTGTATTTCCTACAACGATTGGCTCATATCTGAATCAGAGGTGCCCAGCACTCAGGAAGTGGCCTTACCTTTCCTACCCAGGGCACACGCCAGCTCACTCCCCAAAAATCCACCTCCCACAATAGTTATGGACTTGACTTCTCTAGATATTTTCTCCAGACACTTGAAATCTTCAATCTATAAATATAAAAGTCAGACATTCACACATTTGTACAATCCGGAAATATTCACAGCTCCAGATTGTGAACAGAGAAGACAAAGACTGCACTGCACATACTTTCCTGAAGAGGGTCGTGCGCTGTGCCACGGCTGCTCCTGCCCTCTCAAGTACCTGCAAGTTCCTTGGCACTCCGCCTAAAACAGCCCGAAAACTAAATTACATACATTAAATGGAAAACTGAAGCAGCATTCTAAATGCAATATCAGACAAAGATTCTTACAGATACTCATATACAGACTTCAAAAACAATAACAACAATAATAATAGATACTTTATCGATCCCCATGGGGAAATTGTCTTTACTCCTCCCCTCAACTTGTTCTTTGTAGAGTAAGTTGTCTGCAAAGGGCAGCTACCCGTAGCGGCACCCGGGAAGCTGGGGGTTAAGGGTCTTGCTCAAGGAGCAACGCAAACTGAAACTGGGTTCGAACCGGCGACCTTGTGATTACAAGCACACAGGCTTAGCCCACTGAGCCACACGCTGCCCCCTAAAACTCACCGTCAGTATAAAGGCACAGACGGGGTATGAACCTGCAATCTTCGGTTTACGAGACTGCTTTACCACCAATCTCAATGGGAATTATAACACACACACACACACACACACACACACACACACACACACACACACACACACACACACACACACACACACACAGAGAGCTATTGTGGATGTATGCAAATTGTGTGTGCAAAAATATACAAAGACAGCACACAGCAAATCCACCCCATATACAGATCATTATGCAGTTTAGCTGCTACACCGCAGAGGTGGAGATTTCAGGTCCAGAGAGTACAAATCCAGACCAATATTTTGTTCCAACCAACCAGCTGAGTACTCTGTGACTCTTTATACTCAACTGGTTGGTTGAAACAAAATCTTGGTCTGGATTTATACTCTCTGGAGCAGAAATCTCCACCTCTGCACACAGTGCTGTCTCGACTTACCTGTGGCAATGAGGCACTTGTCGTAAGAAATCTCAGAGTCATCGTTCAGGCGTACTTTGTTTCCTCTTACGTCCATGTGCACCACCTATGAGAGCATGTCAGGAAATTCAGGGCAGGCACTTTTCACTTGACTTGCTAGTCCAGAGCTGAAACTGCTCAACCTTTTGATATTACCTTCTTGACTTCTGGAACATCCACACAGACGTACACACGCAAACGCACAGATACACAGGCACAGAAACACTAACTAAACATTAGGGACCTTAAAAATATTAGGTTTTGCTTTAGTCAAGCAAAAAAGAAATGGAAACGTACCTTTTTACCAGTAAGAACTGCTACCCCACCGTTCTCCACTTCAGATAACTCCTGAGGACTGACATAAAAAGAGGGAGGCTGGAAATAGATGCTGTAAAAAGAAAAATGCAGATTATTAAATAATTCCAAGGAGAAATCCACAAGCACCTTTTCAGAGAACGGGACACACCTTCTCTCTTTGCCATTCCACTGTTTGAAACGGAGTGTGTCTATCACACTGGGATCATCAGAGAACCACAGCTCTTTGGAGAGAGGAGGGCGCATGTATGGTAGATCCCATTCATCTGTAACGATTAACACCTAAGGACATAGCAATGCAAACCCAATGGAGCTGATGAGAATGCGGCAGTAGTTCTTATGACTAGTCTGAATAGGGCAAACGGCATTGCAGCTGAAAGGACTCTTTGGACCTCTACGTTTTTAAGGGTCAGGCTTCATAAAAGGACATTTTATTGTACTCTTGAGAAAAATACTTCTTCAGTAGCAATACCCAACTTCAAACTACAGGTAAATAGTAGAAATCCCAATTCACTTTGAATAAAAGTAGGATGTCTACATGGCAGTGAGTGTAGGTTACTCGATTCTACAGGCACACCCTGCTACAAGAGAATTTTCTGGTACTGTGTAGCATGGTACTGACCCTGGCACCAGGATCCCGAGCCCGAATGGAGCGGGCTGCGGCAAAGGCGGCGGTCCCACCACCGATCAGCAGGTAGGGGGCGTGAGGGGGGCGCTCGGGGGGGCTCACGGCTGCATCTGGCCCAGCTGGATGGGAGGCAAAGGGCACAGCCTTAGACAAAACCGATCTGAAAAGCCTGAAAAGGGTGTTGTCCTGGATAGAGAGGTCGGTCTTCACGCCTCAAAACAGCTGCAGATGGCTCGTATACAAGCCTTTCCTCGGATATAAATACCAAGGCTGGCGTTGTGTTGTGTTAGCATATCTCAAGGATTAAGGCCGGTCCCTCCATTCACGTTTCAAAACTAATACTAAACTTCCAGTGCTGTTAGCTCTTACCACTTTCAGTAGAGGAAGGATCCGTCTTCAGTTCTCCAGGTGCTGATTCCAATACTGGTGCAGATACTGTCAGTATAATTGAAAGAGAAATCTAACTGCTTTGTTTTGGTAAACAGGCTGGATATTTTCACACTTAATAAACAGAAAAAAAAAATCTAGATATGTTGGAAACAATGAGTTAAAACAGGATTTCCCCAGATGTTAGTGTTAAAACGGTCAGTGGTTTGGAAAACGGTCACCAGAAAGTCAGAATGCAAAGCAAATTGATGCATTAGTAGACGATGGTAAAGAAAACATGTGTGAAGTTAATGGGACACATGGAGAAAATGAAGCAAATTCATGGATAATCGAGTCTGGCAATTTCACAGTGAGTGAACAAGAACAGGATGCTGTGGTCATTGTGAACATATGACAGGCAATCTCCCACATGCAGTTTCATATTTGCTGAATGGAAAACTACCCAGTGCAAACAAACCTACATTACACAGAAGACTGAGGGGCGATGCAGCATCTTAATTATAACAAGAAAGTCTAGACAAGAGGGTGGTTCAAACTATCCAAGGTAACCTTTAGATTCTGAAATTGTGCTGGAATCACTAGGGGTTACGGTCTCCTCCTCATTCTGCTCTGGAGGTCCCCTTTCTGCTAAAACAGAGCCTGTATTCTCTTCCACAGTGGCCACTTCTTCCACATCATGAATGTCAGGCTCTTTATAGTGAGAGATTGCATGCAAAGTCAGCAAGTAATATTACAGCTTTCTCAGATGCTCACAGCCAAGGGTGAGAAGGCTTTGTGAAGCAAAGTTTAAGCAACTCAATGATTACAAGAAGTCAAATATGTTCTAGAAGGGAGAAATTACTCAGAAATCAGCTCTATGCATGAACCATTGGTATTAATATTCATATTATTTAACGCTAGGTTCAGTTTCTTAAGCAATATGAGATCTTTTAAAAACCACAATTTAAGAAACTAGTGCACTGAAGTTAACGAAAAAACTTCAAAACACCAATCTTCTATTCAATTGCTTACTTAAAAATTTATCTTAATCACTTAGTACCAACATTTTCAGTGAAATAAGCAGCTTTACTTCTGGCGATGACCTTGACCAGGATAAGCGGTCAGTAGGATGGATTGATTTCTGGTACTATTGTCATTTGTTCAGGTATAACAGCTTCATAACTTCATTCATTTTAAGCAACTTAACAGGAGACTTGCAAAAACAAAAACTGGATATTGGATACTTTTGGAAAACAAAAATCAGTTTCATCACAAATATAAATAAGTAAACAAACAAACAAACAAACAAACAAAAACAAAACAATGTCCTAGTCTAAAGTATCCTCTTTCACCATAGGCAAAACTGACACCCATCGAACATGATAAACAAACCAGGACAAGAAATATAAATCACAAGAATCATAAAACTTTTCAGAACCAAGACAAAAATATTTAGATAAAAAGTTTTGGACATCAAGACTGCAGACCCTAAAGAGGTACAGAAACTGATATTTAAACTCCAAACTCTAGAGTCTTAAGTGGAGCAGAGGGTCTAATACATTATAGGGATATTATGATCAACATGTGTAACTCTTCAAGGAGCAATTAAGTTATATAAGTAAAATAATATTATACAAAAAATATATTTCTGTTAGATGTAGTCTGGTTTTGGGACATTGCAAAAAAAACTGGGGAAAAGCTTTTGAAATTGATTAAAACACTTCTGTTAGAAAATTGTCTAATCATCTACACAGAGCATCAAAATAACAGGATCAGGTCTCCATCGCAGAAAGCAGTAAGAGCAAAGTAACCATTAATTAAGAAACCATTAGTTATACGATCCATTTTCATTATAAAACTAAAACAGGAACTGAAGAGCAAAAGCCCACCAACCTACCTGCAGCTGGTGTGCGTGGGGTAGCCGAGGCTTCTTCGGAAAGCTTTACAGACCTGGAACTTATTTCATTAATTCGATCCTGGTACCTCTTCTTATCTTGTGACAAGGTGCTATACATCTTCAAGGGAGTTGAGAAACTGACTGTCACATGCTCAGCATTGCTAATATTCAATTCAAAGTGCAAATGAATAGAAACGAATAACTGAATCACGCCAAATGCAGCATGAGTCTGGCCTGCAGCCCCTTGACATCATTCCCCAGAACTCATACATGCTGTATGAAAATTAAACAAAAACTAATATTTTGAGCTCATTGAGTGGCTGTTAAGCACAGTGTGGCCATTTTAAATTTAAGCTGTGTACTAACTTGCAAAACACATAACCTAAAAAACTATTACACTTCGGTTGCAGAAGTTTGAACAACAGCAAACTTCAAGATCCAAATTAGATTTTCATTTTTCTGTTTTGGAGAGTTACTGGGTGTCAGTAAAATTGCGTATTAATTACAGTATTACACTGACAGGAAAATTCTGGAACAGGTTTTGCATACCTGATAATAATACTGAGTTCTTGTACATAGATTTGTTGTACAAAACAGAATAGATATCCAGGATAAGCACACTAAGTAAAATACAAATGAAGAATATCAAACTGTTTTACTGCCAAAAAAACAAAAGTTCAGTTTATTTTGTTGTAAAAACCCTTTATTTTGCCTTCCAGTATAAAAACTTATATGTACTTACATATATTCCTCCTCCAAGACAAGCAGCACCCACAATCATCAAGTAAGCGGCATTATCGCCTGCACCCCCGGGGGCGCCCGACGACATCAGGGCCTTTGGAATCACCGGCACCATTTTGTCACATTTCAGCACTAAGAGAAAAGAAATGTGAATTAGACAAATAACAGTCTCAGAACACAATCAATGACTGAAATGATAACTAATTTAATCCAAGACCATAAAACGGCAAACTACATTCATTTGTATCACGTTGAAAGCTGAAGTGTCATTCTACCAAAAATAATATTTTGCGACCATAGGCGAATTACTTTAGCTTACAAAGGCCTCTGTTTAATAGTTAACCGTGCACGACCTTGGTACAAACTTTACATGAAAAGCCTTGGGGTGCAGACACGTCGAACCCAGCAGGGCACCATATATGGGGACGTAGATATTTCATTCATCTTTGACACTCCGGTGTGACATTTAACTTAAAGACTCTGCAAGGCCTACATACGAGCACCAAATTAACACAAAATTAACATTATTCAGTAAACGTGAAGAAAATCTTCTAAGGTTTAGCCAGATAGCCATCTAAAGTAAACTATTAAACACATATTATGATGGATATTATGACACAAAACCTGCGCAGTGGCTGTAAAATACAATTTCGTACTCACGTAGTTCGCAGTCATTACTGAACCTTAACTAATCAACTGCCACTGTCGGTAGCCAGCCAGCTAATCTGTGACAACCTGCTACCACACTGACGTTGTGCTCTAAAATACTAAAGCAAAGGGATTAAAGTGGACTCTACCTTTGCACATATAAAGCGATCCATACGAATTCACACCGAAGCGGATTTCACATTTGTAATCAGTAACGTTACCTCAATTCGCTACTAGAGAGACAAGCCTTAGTGACCTGTCAGCTTCGTTTACAATACTTGGACGCACGATTTGTTGGTCAGTTAACAAAAAAAAGAAAGAAAACAAGCATGACACTCAGTAATTTGCAGGCAGTGTACTTACACGGCTATCACCAGCAGTTACCGGCCACACAGAGAGTGTAAATACATACCCTTTCTTCGAACATGATGGCGACATAAACTTGAAGAGGCTCTAGCCAATGGAGCCAGCTTCTGCCACATTGCCGTGCACATCAGCATCCTCACTCCTCCACCAGACTATTGCTATGGGCAACAAACCACAAGAAGACTGACCCAAACTGAAGCTGGGTGCAAGGCACCACTCTACACATTCAGGTCTCCCTCAAGGCCTAGAGGAACCTTCAAACTAACCCCGCCCTCGGCATTTCCTTGCCAGTCGAACGGATTTTTGTCATTGGCTGCTTCAAACGTCAGTTTTTGTAATGCTGTTTTTACTCGATTTCTATTGGAGCTTAGGTAGTGACGCTTAAAACGTGTATCCGTTTGATAGGTCAAAGGTCAAAAAGGTGGATCCAGAGTAAGATGATAGGTGGTTAGGAAGGTCAAATCACTTTTTTGACGCGGGATTGGCGCTAACCTGTGTGAGCGCTTGTGTCGTGGTGCGGAAACTAGTACTGTTAACACCTACAAGTGCGGAGACTGCAGGGAATGGATTTGTTCATAGACGTCCATTAATTTAGTAATGTTAGTTAATCGTTTTCTAAGACATCTGGATTATCTTTAAAATTAGTAAAACGTGAAATGCTGTCTATTCATGGTTGGACCTTAGCGGATGCTCATGGCATCCCTTTCAAAAGATATCAGAATGCAGACACAAACTTAATCTTTTGGTTCAAAGAGGTCTTTCTATTTTAGGAGGCATTTTATTAACTGAAATGGGAAATATGGCACGTTGAATATATTTTAGATATTCTTTATTGTTCCTCAGCAAGGTTATAAAAGCCATAAATCATTATCGGTTTTATTTGGAAAAAAGGCACACCATGAAAGAAGATACACTGTAGTGCACCACTTTGAAATGGGTGGGTTTAAGGCTTAACTGCATTAATGGTAGCCTTAAAAGTAATCGGTTAGTCCGACAAAAAAGCGGTATGTTTTGGCATCATATGCAAATACATTGGGGATGTATTGATTTCTTATTGAAATACGTTTTGTCTATCAATGAATTAATGATGTACCTGTCCACGTTTCATCAGCAGATGCTACCCTACTCGATATAGACTTCATAATACTCCAATATGGGATAACCGACACTAATTAAAAACAAGGCATTGTTCAATGCAGAATGGGTAAGGAATGTATTTTCAATTGCAGTTTTTGGAGTTTAGGTTCTCACTCTGAATTTTGTTTAAAATATGATCGTGACTGTGCTTCAAAATATTACAGCTCAATTATCAAAGCCATTCCATGGATTTTCCAGCAGAACAGTTTCAAACTCAAATTCACTACCTCTGTCTTCTACAACATTTGTTTGATGCCCGCACCTTTGATGATTATGTACTTTTTAATTCCCTTAAAAAAAAAAAAAACACGTTAAGATGTTTCATTTGGCATATTAAAAAGTCAAATCAAAACACTGCACCAGTTTGTTTTAGTATCCAGTTCATCCTAAAGCTAAGCAGCACAGGAGCAGCCAGTGTAGCGATCTTATGACCACATGTACAGACGTAGCCTGCTGAACCACTCACTGACCCCTCGTATACATTTTGGACTTGTAATTGAAAGTAAGGAGGAAGGATTTGTAATCAGTATTACACTCCATTCCATTCATTATACTCCATTTATAAATCCAAATATTTGATAAGACCTGTATTTTGTATTTTTTATGAATTGTACCATTATATCTCTAGATTGTATGAAGAAATCTTGTGCTCAGAGTCTTTTGACTTCATGATGAAGAGCCTTCACAAGAGTCTTATTTGAGACGTCAAGTCCAGATGAGCCCAATTCAGTGACTAACTTCATAGAGATCCAGGGATTCTTGTTGACATCTTCGATGATATTCCTGTCCAAAGTCTTTGAAATCTTGCACTTGTGGCCTCATCCAGGTTTGATTCTATCAGAATGTGTCTCCTTGTACTTTGCAATGATACAACACAGCAGTTCTGGACCCTGTGAACAACTTGAAACTTGAGGCATAGCTATCTAATTTAAGATGGGCATCCACTGCCTTCGTTCTGAGGTTCAGACTAATTTCTTCAGTTTTTGGCATGATGATTGACCACCCAAATTTTGAATCAATTAGTTATACAGCAGTCCTGGACTTTTTAAAATCTCTTAAGTGTACCAAGTGGGGTCCTTTGCATTGATGAATGGAACATTTTACTCTGTAAAGATTTATTTGTGTTGCCAACATTGGACAGAATTTTAGGAAAAGGTTCCATTTCTTATATATCCATCTATCCAACTGTGCAACCAATTCAAGATTGTGATCATGATCATACACACACACATACACACATTTCTTCTCACCCCAGAAAATAAAGGAAATTCTTATGCTTTTTGTCCATCTATGCATTTGGTCAGTGAGTACCACAAGTTCTCTCAAAACCATTTAAGATAAAACTTATGAATTATTTTCTGTAATTTTTCATTTAATATTTTCAGACCTCGGTTCACTGAAACCATGGTAAACAAAATCGCAGAGTGGGGTGGGGTAACCGTATTCAGGACTAGACCTACTGCATCTAGTTATTCAAAGAAGCACATAGCAGTATTTGTGGTCTGGTGTTGAAAATGGTGTTTTCGTGAAGGATTAACATCCGTAAGATTTCATTAATGAGACCCAAAACTACACTCCTGTAATGCTAAATGTCAAAGAATCACTTGCTTTGATGAGCAGTCTATAAAAATCATGACAAAGGTCATCATTAAGTTATGTTGCTTCAGGTATCATTGTGCCACAGAAATCAGACAATTCAGTAGTCCAACAGAAGACTCCAGTACCTGGCAACAGCATGAATTGCATTACCAAGCAATGGGAAGCTTCACACTACTGGACCCAATGCAGTAACGTATCGGGGAGTGGTCTGCAGACATGCGGTGCATGCTGGTCCCTCACCACCTTCAGCTTTTGAAGTTCCGTTTGTTCTCGCATTAGTCTCAAACAGAGCAATGGTTCTCTAAGCTTTCCCCACTGACCCCTGCCAGCCTCTTTCTAACTCTCAGCTTCAACTGCTCCACGTAGACGGTTCCTTACTGCTTCGCTTTCTGTCAAGAATCTTCTAAGTGGGGCGTTTCATACACCGATAAGGAAACTTGCCTTTGTCTGTCATTTCTCTTGTCTGAGACCATTGAATGATCAACATTTACACTTTCAGAAAAAAAAGATCAGAACAACCATAGAACTGGAAAATGAAAATATAACAAATTTCACTTCATCTCTGCATTTTTTTCAGTGGCCACCTGGAGACATGCTTTGACTATGACAGTTTAAAAATGCAAATACCAAAGCTTAAATTGTGTGGTACTCCCTTTAGACACCATTACAATGAAACCTGGAGCCTGGCCAGTTTGCTCGTTCAATGTCTTGTTTTGGTCAAAGGAAGCAAAAAAATAGAACAGAGTCTAAAAATAAATAATATACAGAAATGAAAATGAGGATTTACCTGGAAAAGGCTAAAATCCAGTTACCTTCACACATTAACTTGGATTTAAAATACCGAGGAAAACTAAAGGAAAGCTTTATGTACAGAGATCTGGAATGAAGTTAAGGATAATTCATATTTACAAATCGGCTACCAAAATTCTGAAGCATACAGATGCCTGGCTTGTTTGAATGTCTGCTATACACAGAATTTAACAATTAGGGCAAAACGGTCAATTAGCTATTTATCAGTCTCTGCTTGACAGTAAGTACATCTGCCTTTCAACCTGAGGCAAATCCACCAGCCTAAAAGATACTGCAAATCCCAAAAAGTGAATGGATAAAATTAACTGATTTTTAATGAGAAAAACGAAAACCAATATAGTACAAATTGAAATAAAAGTAACAATTATAGCTTCTTTTTTTTAAACACATAACGTCTTCCATTATTCTCTGCTCAGGGCAATCACTATTTTCACAACAGAGCCCTCCTCCTTGTAGTTCAAGATTATCCATCATTTTTAATGCAACTAATGCATTGTCTCTTTGCTGCTTGCATGTCTGTTCTTGAGATTAAGCAACAGTCCCTGCTCCATTAGCCTTGTTCCCAGAAGCATGAGGAATGGGGAAACACGGGTGTGGACAAAGGTTCCATCTTTACCCACAAAGGATGAAAAAAAATCCATAAGGACCAACACACATCACACAATGTCTCTGAGGGCTTCCAAGTCGGTCACCCATAGAAGCCCGCTTATTCAGTAATAGGAACTGGTGCTCTGTCCGGGTTGTGAATCTGAAAGAGACAATTTCAGTGAAAAAAAGCACTTAAAATACCTTTAATAGCAAAAAAATACAAAAAATTAAGGATGGTCACCCATAATCTAATCCCTACTCCCCCTGCACCCCCAATCTCCGCAATCTCTAGCCCCCTACGCACTCCACCCGTCTCCCCAAAGCTTACTTGAAAGCTGCTGCTGCAGCTGTCTGACCAGGGCAGCCGTTTGCTGTTGCTGTTGAGTCTGCTGCATACCCTGCCGGGGAAACTGAGACACCCACAGTCACCTCAGGGCAGGTCGAGACCAGACAAATATGCGTACGAGTATCCGTGTTCGTAGTGCCGTAACAAAACGGGTAGTATGAATCCAGACAGAGGGTCAACGAGTCTACATAGAATACTGAATGTTAGATATAGACACACTGTGTTAAAATATCAGTGTCGATAACTATAGCTTAGTAAAAAAAATATAGAAATATAGCTTCTGTATTAATAAGGCATTTTACACTAATTCTTGAGCAGGACACACTAAGTGGGACCTACCATGGGCTGCTGTGGTGGGAGGGGCTGCATGCCCAGGGCCTGGGGCTGGGCCTGGGCAGGGGGCTGCGACCCCCCCACCTGCTGCTGGACTTGCTGCTGCGGCACTTGCTGTTGCTGCACCTGTTGCTGTTGGACCTGCTGGACCTGCTGCTGCTGCATGACATGAAAGATTCACTGGTACGGTGCAGGCAGCCATTCAGGCTTCACTTCACAGTCAGTACCCAAAAATGGTTTTACACAGGAATAAGGCCTCCACTTATTTCGGGAATCAAGGCTGAGGGATGAATAAAACCAGGGTAGAGAAAAGACGGCCGACGTGGGTTGAGAAGCATACCCGCAGAGGCAGCGGGCGCAGGTACTGCGGCTGGTGCTGCGCTTGCTGCTGCTGGGCCTGCTGCTGCTGCTGGGCCTGCTGCTGCTGCTGCTGCTGCGCTTGCTGTTGGGCCTGCTGCTGCTGCACTTGCTGCTGCGCTTGCTGCTGCGCTTGCTGCTGCTCGGCCAGCAGGGGGTTACCCCTCATGGCGGGGTGCACGACCTGGCCGCCCATGTGACCCAGCCCCTGCACCATCGGCGCCTGCTGCATTGACTGATGGGCAAATCTGTGGAGGTTCCGGAACACAGACAACTCCTTAACGAATTACACCAGGATTCCATGCAACCCTGACCCTCTTCAGAGCCATCCATCCACCAATCACAGACTCACTGGAGGGACCCATGGCCAAATTTAAAGTGGACATGAAACACAAGGTGTAGTTAGCATCATTTCCAAGACGGATCCCCACCCTTATAGGTTATCCTTATAGGTTCAACACTGTCCCGGAAACTAAATTAAAAATAAGTAATCAAAAGTTAGATTTTTCAGGCAAGCGTAGTGCCATCTTGTTCAAGCGGACAAGGTGACATCAGGAGGTTGGTTGCCTTAGAATTCATGCATTAAATCGCAGCCACTTTTCTGTAAATATTACGGCACCTTAAACTAAAGCTTTCCAGTCTCATACTATGTGATCTAGTATCAATGATGTGGTTCAAACTACAAATTTCACTAATGTTATACGGTTTTATTAGTGCTAGTACGTGACCCCACCATTTAGCAAATTGGTGATATCACAAGTTTACCTAGCAGGCCTGCTGGCTTCTGAATCGATGGAACTACTTTTAAAATGAGCTAAACGACAACTGTGGATATTTAACGTCGACTTAAATTAGCGGCTTTGCGAAAATAGTCTTTCATTCATACCGATGTTTCCCTAAGCTGATTCTATCTAGTCATTCTTCTTACCATTACATAAGATACGCATGTAATGTGTGTGTAAATCCACACCCACACACACACACACACACAAAAGAAACGGCCTATTTAACGGAGCTGCTTCTTGCCGACTGGCTCACCTTTGTGCAGTCTGCATAGTGTGCACATAGCTTGGTGCCTGCTGATGGACGTAACCACTGGGCCTCTGCTGGATATGCCTTAAAGGGTCCACCATGGGTGGGTTGGAGCCGGGTTGCGACCCTGGGAATCCCTGGCTGGAGTAGGCGGAGTGAACCATCCCAGCAGTCTGGGAGGGGTGAGGATGCATGTGAGAGCCATAGGACGTGTAGCCCTGCGCAATATTCTGTGAGAAGAGCAAACATAATTAGGCAGCATATCCAGAAAGTCAGTAACAGCATACATTCATCAGAAAGACAACGGGACTCACCTGGGAGGGCTGCATTGATGAGTACTGGTTGTTGGGTGTCATTTGTCGCATTTGTTGCATGTTCTGGAAAGTACAGTGATATTTCTAATTCAATTTTCTCATCAGTTAAGAGAAACTATAAATAAGCAAGATACGCAGTCCACGCATTTTGATTGATGGGGACGGGCCAGTGAGGCTGACAAGGTCGCTGGGGACGGGCCAGTGAGGCTGACAAGGTCGCTGGGGACGGGCCAGTGAGGCTTACCAGTTTTGCCTGCAGGTGCAATCGCATCATCTGACTCTGCGGCATGGGGGGCTGCTGCTTGTAGTTAGTCATCTTATACTGCTGCTGCTGCTGCTCCAGAGACATCATGCCTGGCATGCTCCCCGGCACAGAGGGCATCATGTTAGGGTAAGGCGGCCGAGTGGGCACAAGTTTGCCCATAGAAATATTGCGAGGAGGTCGGTAAGAGGTTTCAAGCCGAGGACCACCTAGGTGATGAAATGAGGGGTGTAACACAGTCAGACAGCTTTAGCCCAGGTACCGAGAAACCTGAGTGTTACATGTACTGGTTACGCACGTCCTTAGGACTCTCATACATGGCCATAAAGCAGACCGAGCGTTACACGTACTGGTTACGCACATCCTGAGGACTCCCATACATGGCCATAAAGCAGACCGAGCGTTACACGTACTGGTTACGCACATCCTGAGGACTCCCATACATGGCCATA
>JAODLC010000042.1:5345841-5357708 GCA_026781145.1 Hippopotamyrus pictus | reverse complement strand
TGTGTTATCAACTGATATTGCTAACAATGGCAATTAACCGGGCTAGAATTGGATTTCATGATTAGTCGGATTATTTGCCGGATTTACGGTAGTTCGGGCTAATTGTACGTGAACGAAGATACTGACCATTTAAACTGAGGTACCTTAAATACAAGTTGTCCAGCTAAGCAAAAAAATTTGTTTTTTGATATGGGTCCATGGTATTGCGCTTCTGTGGCAGATGGAATGCATCCGACTCATGTTCAAGATGCTCAATAAACATGTTAAGTGCACATATATTCCCTTTTTTCTTGAGTCTGTTTGCTCATACAAAATGAAATGCAATTAATATAGATAAAAAATTTATGATATTTAATTGATAGCGACCCTGTGATTAATCTGATTAAAATTGTTAATCATTTGACAGCACTAATATACATATATATATATACCCATCACAGGGCGCAAGGCAGGGAACAACCCAGGACGGGGTGCCAACCCATCACAGGGCACAAGGCAGGGAACAACCCAGGATGGGGCACAACCCATCACAGGGCACAATCACACCCCAGTCACCCGGAGGAAACCCCACAATGCCACAGGGAGAACATGCAAACTCCACACACATGGAGCCACGGCGGAGACTCAAACCCCGGTCCAAGAGGTGTGAGGTAACAGTGCTAATCACTGCGCCACCATGCCGCCCCCAAACACATAACTCCATTTTAACTTCATCAATAAAACCAGCACTGCTTCAGTTGCAGAGGCCTTGGTGAAACTTTCTTATTCAATAAGGACAAAATAATGTATTTTATTTTCCTACTGAACTGCAACCTCTTCCATGACATTTCAGGTATATCACTATTTTCACTAGTAAAGCCTTGTTCATACTTCTCTTGTTGCACTGCTACAACATACGTGCACGAACCTTTGCATAAACAGTACATTTGTCCTTGTATACAGACAGTCACAGCCAGTGTATGCATACAGCAATGATATTCCAGCAGACTTCACCTACTGGAAACACCCTGTAATGCACCTAGTAATCAATGTCTTACACATGCACAGCCAATGCACAATGATGCACAAAAAGCCCCCTAGATCCAAAATCCGAGTTGCGCACATGGACAGCCGTACCCTAATGATGAAATTTACATCGCAGGCACAATGTGCAGACTGTAACAGCACACTGACAAGTGGCCTGTGCAAATATTCAAATATATATAGTCCTTGCTATAAATTAATGAACCTTTAATACTAAAAACAAATCTTTATAGCTTAAATGTCATCAGATCATTATTTTAACCAATCTGCTGATCGATGTAAATAAAAATGGAAACCTTGACGAATTCATTGAACGGATACTGCACTAAACAAAGCCGTCTTGCGCCAACTGACCTGCAGCATAAGTGGCAACAGGAGCTTCAGGAGCTCATCCTCTCCTGGCCGGATCTTCTCGAAGCACTCCAAGACCCAGGTCAGGAATTCATGCCGATCCAGCATGCCATCCTACAAGCAAACACACAAACATACACAGAAATACCAAGTAAGTACACCAGCAACTCCAATGCAGCCTAACAAACTATTTTTATATCTACAGACATTACTGGTTTTAAATGCTGTCCCTTTATGCAGTGAGGGGAGGGAAGGCAATGCCCATCCGGAAAGAGAGAGTTGGGTGACCACCCCCACTTGCGGTATTTTCTTATACTCGCTAAGTTTAGTATACTGGTGTCGGCACTTTTGGTAGCAAAACCAATTTATGCGCAGAGTGGTGTTTATTTTCCGTCCTCTCTGTTCTCCCTGACTTCCCACCAAAATGGCAGTTTTCCAGCCTAATGGTCCTCTGTTGTACTGAGCACGTCCGCCACCCTTCCTGATCTTTCTCTGAAAAAGAAAAACCACGGAAACCGAAACCAGCTCTACTGAGAATTCCCAGTGTGGCAGGGACCTATTCCCGACAGCCCCGTGGCCAATCCCACAACAGGTTAATCGGACCAATTTACCTGAGAGAAACTCGATAACTTAGGGTAGCAAGTCCACAATCTTTACCAGTGTACTGTCCGCTGCCTCAGAACAGTGATGCTAAGAACCAAAATGGTAGGCAAGCCTAAATCTTACATAAACGTGCCAATTACAGGTTGTGGCGTCATATCAGGAATAAATGTTTCCAGTTTGTTGTGGTGGCAAGACTCCCAGTAGCAAAACTCCATTTAATTTCAGAGTGAGGCTTCCTGCGGCGCTGTAATAACGAAGCCAGCGAAGGGACAGCGCCGCCCCAAATCCCGCTGGCCACGCTGACCTGGAACATGAACATGGCCAGCTTCTCATTGTACTCCCACTGCTTCATGGCTGCCTCCACTTCTGCAGGGGGGGCCGGGAGGGGAGAGGCCCCCCCCTGCCCGCCAGATGACCGGTAGAACTCCGCAATCTTCTGAAGCTGTTCCCACAGATATTTAGTGGTGATCTGGGTCCATTCTGTGCGTAGGAACATAAAGAAGCAGAGAATTTAAAAAAATAAAGTTGACAGCCAAATTTGGAGAGAACCATGTTAAAAGTCAATATTTAAAAACCCTTCATACACTAGTAACATGTACAACAATGTGTTAGATATCTGAAAAACAATTCACATAATTACAAATTCACATAATTTTACAAATAATTTTACCTTTCCCCTAACTGTAGTAATGTTTTCCCAGATGTATACCGTGCATATTTCAATCTGCAATTTCAGCAGAATGAATAAATTATTGCCTCGTGCACAAAGTTAGATTTAAGTTTCAGAGATCCTTAAGGTAAATTTCAGTCACTCGAATTTGCTGCCTAAAACAAACAGCCTGCCTGAGGTCAATCGCCACTTGACTTTATCCAAAGTGCAAACAGGACACGGCGCCTTTACCAATGCAGGGGTCGATGACGTGCCGCTTCTTCACTTTGGTCTCTGTTATTGCTGCATAGTAGGCACAGGTCATTTTGATCATCCAAGCAGCGCGCATCACCGGCACACTGTATTTTGCCAGATAGCCGAAAACTTCCTCCTTCTTACTGAAAATCGGAACCTGCACCCCACAAACAAAATACCAGCAAATGAGTGCAGAGAAAAGTCTTTGAAAATTTAAGTTAGTAGTTTTTAACAGCAACTCCTTTGCTTAGCTTAGGTGACTTGTCACTCAGAGATACTTCATTATGTCCCAATGTATATAACTGCAAATTTCAGTAGAATTTCTCTCAAGTACAGATTTAAGATTACAAGGCCATGTTTTTAACCACTAGTATCCACTTCTGTACAGAAGTCAGTGGAAATAAATCTATTATAAAGCTTATCCAAGCTAACAAACCTGGATGATCATATTATTCTGAACATTCTAATTCAGAGCTGGATGGAAACATCTAAATATATTTTGCCATGAACTGTCCTTATGAAATTAGAAAGAAAAAGAGATATATAATGAAAAGAATTTAGATACCTTCTTAGCTAACTGGGTAAGTGGCTTTGTTCCTGCCAGGTCAGTAAACCAGTTGTTGATGGAACTCTGTGATCTTGCAGTAACCAACCAAAAATTATCCTTCATGTTAACCTGTGGCTTCCTCTTTCCGGTATCAGGGAATGTATTACATCGCAGCTTCTCTGCGATGATGCTGCTGAAGTTGGAGCTAATCTGAAGGTCCAGAAAAAAAAAGAACAACCACTCTGAGGAAAGCGGAACTATTTAACATTTCAAAAACAACTCCCAAGAGTCAAGCTACATCAAAGGTGTCAGACTCCAGTCCTGGGGGGCCGGAGCCCTGCACATTTTTGGGTTTCCCCTCATTTAACACACCTGATTCAACTCCTTGTGCTAATTACCACATAGCTGTTGAGCTGAATCATGTGTGGTGGAACAGGGAAAGAACTAAGCTACACAGGGCTGCGGCCCCCCAGGACTGGAGTTTGAAACCCCTGAGCTACATTATTATATACAATACACATTTTTACATATCATTACATGGAATCTTTCACACTGGTTCAAAAGTTCTAGAAAACTATCACCTAAAATCTTGAGGGGGGGGGGGAGAATGCAATTTTTGGGGTCAATCAGGATCTGAGTCTCTATGTAAAAGGCTGCGGCTGCAAATCCCAAGAGAAGCCGAAACAGTAATTATAGCAGATTTGGGCACCTGGGCAAGCCCTTTATAAGCCCTTTATGCCCGGCTGCTCTAAGAACGCTGGACATTGGCTGCCCCAGTGCTCTGACACAAAATGCTCTCACCCGTTTACACACAAGCTACTCAGTCTTTAAACAAGGACAAATGCCTCTATTCCATTTGAATTACAAGAAAACAGCTCCTGAAACAATACTTCAGCTGGCTTTAATATTTTAGTCTCATCTGTGTACTCACCAAACTTTTCCAAAACAACTGGATCATGACACACAAAATGCAATTAAACTGCTCTATAAATGCATTTATATTTATTTAGAAGACACTTTTATCCAAAGCAGCATAGCATTCCGTAAGCAGGTTCAGCCAGGCCCTGAAGCAGTCGAGGTTAAAGGACCTTGCTCAAGGGCCCAACAGTGAAAACATTCTGCCAGCCATGGGAACTAAACCACTGATACCCTGATCATGGAAACATTCATAACCTGCAGTCTATTTCTTAAGTAAACAGTTTTGATGCAATTCTCCATAGACTGTGTACCAGAATATTTGAAAAGCAACATATTAAAAACAACCAAATTGATTTTCACTGCTAATTATTCCTTGACAATACGAGATGAGGCAATAAAAAGGTCACAGACACAGCACATACCCATTGGATAAATCCCACAAGCAAACAGCCTAACAAAATAATGCTAAATTATGCTTTCAGTGACAGAGAATGAATGCATTTTATAATACTAAAGGGAAAAAAAAAAACTATTTGTTTCCCCTATTTCATCACATGTATTTAACTTGAATGGATTCTGATGGGAATGCCATCAAATCTGAGTGTAAAACCAAAGGGTGAGGTCATTTACCTTAGAGAGAGCCTTACATTTGCATGTAATTCCTCTTACAATAGGCTGCTGAAATGAGGGAAGACATATCCATGCAGCTTTTGATGTTAAACTGAATCTGGTTTTTGGGATACCTCAAGCTCATTTTATTCTATACGCGCATAAAGGGTCCAGTAGATGATTTTTCCGGGTTACATTTAATTGAAATAACAAAAACAAACCCAGCACATATGTGGATCTGCTAAACTATAATAAGGACACATTGCTGCTTACATTTCAACGGGAGAATTGTGGGGTCTGATTTATAATAGTTGGTGATAGAGTCTGGTTGCCCTAAACTGATCCTGAACATTACCGTCACCCTCTCAACGCGACACAGTTTCCAGGAGACCAAGAATTTTATTAACTGGACTTCATCAATTTTTTGTTACCTTGGAAGGATTGAAATTGACATTTTTAGCACTGCCATGTTCGTCCCCTGACACTGCCGGCTGATTATTAAATCCCTGTTTCACATTCAGTGCCGTCAGTTCATCCTGCAAAACACACATAAAATTCCCGACATATTCTTACAGAAACATTTCAGAAACGCGAAGACAGCTTTAATACCTTAGTTAAAATAAGGGTAAATACATATGTGACTGCCACAAAGCAAAACAAGGCAAAACCTATGTAAGGCATAGTGCTCTTCTGCTAGCACATATTAGTTTTTCATCTCAATTATAATAAAGACATTAATAACCGGATAAATTGTACTTTATGAGCGATGCTTTTTATTCCAAGTAGATTATACACATACATATAACGAACGGCATTCAGTGTTATATATTAGAAAGAAAAACAGATAGCCAGTATTTAAATTATACTATGCATTTAATGCAACTCTGAGGGTTGGGCTGGTTTTACTTTTAATCAGTCTACGTCAATAGCTTTTTTTAGCAGCTGCGTTAATTGTTATTGTTAGCTAGCTAGCGATCTCAATTGCTGAAAGCATCAAAAGCTAGGCCAGGAATGCATCCTCGGGCTGTCCTGACACAGAAACTAATATATTCCACTAACTATGCCCACAGTATCCTGCTGCTGTAACCTTCGCCTAATATCGAGCCTCAGATAAACTGACAGTCTGCTTTTTCACCTCTTTCTGCTTCGGGTCCTGCGGATAAACGTCTGGAGGACCGAGTCGCGGCCGCTTCAGGGGACGGTGCTCGTAACTCAGGATCCCGAAAGCGGCCATCTTTCAAGCGGCATCACAGCGAAAAGCTCCCCAGACTATCCAGCATCAAGGAAACGGCTGCTTCTTCTTCGTTGTTTTACTGTCGTTTTGAATTACACTGCGCTTGTTTAAAAAAAAGACTCGCTACTGCCACCTATTACGCTGGAGGCCAACTAGGGCTTCGCAACGAGATAGAATTCAAATACCGTGTCAAGTAATAACTTGATAGATCAAGATAATCATGTTCGCAGGAGACGTCCGGGAAAGGGAAAGGGTTGTAATTATTTACAGCAACCTGTGCATTTGTGAGGGGTGTAATTTCTCAAAAGATCTTTGTTACGTATAAATAGATTTGTTGTGGACAATTTTGTATATGTTTTCCACAATACAAAAGAAATAAAAAAGAAACAAGAAAAAAAGAAATGACGCCTTTATACTCATAGATTTTCCTGCCACGTACAATGATCAGAGTCTCATCAAGGCCTGAGGGAGCGCAGGACACAAGGCAGGGGCAAGGAAAACTACTGATAGTATGTATTTATGATATGTCATCAGGCGCGTGTGTGTGTATCCTGTGATGGACTGACATTTGATCCAGGGTCTACCCCTCCCCAAATTCTGCGGGTTTACTCGGCACTCTACTGCAGGCCCTAGGCGTTTTGGCCCCCCAGGCAAGATTCTGCTGTGTGCTGTCCCGCCCCCCGAGCAGAACATGTCTCCCCTCCGTTGAACAAGAAAAGCAGTGAAATGTCAAAACTGATGTAAATAATTGAAATGTCGTGGAATGCAACCAGTGGTATTTCTTCTGACTTTTTTTTCACTCCCTCCCTAATCAACCGGCACCTGGGTGGTTGCCTATTTTGCCCATGGGGGGGGGGGTAATGGTAGGAAGAAAAATTGTTTGTAGTGTACATCGCCACTGTTCCACTGTTCTGGGAATAATTATTTCTATAGAAATAAATAAGTAAAGAGCAAACAGCAAAGCACAAAATTTGAAAATATATGCAAAGATCAATTCTAAAACGACTGCAGAAATCTTACTACTGGCAATACATGCATAGCAGATTGTCCGATGCAGGGGCTTCTGAGACTCTAGATTGGACAAGGATGGAAAATGGATGGATTAATATGACAAGGATTAATGGGAAATACAGCATAAGCATGTGATAAACATCTGGTGATGTTTGCTATAAAGAAAAATTATGGCTAATAATTATTCCACTTTTTTATTCAAAAAGTGATTAGATTGGACATATACTTTCTTCATAAACCCCACAAAGTCAACAATTTGTCTGTTTCTTATAGCAAAAAGTAGGAGAAGCCAGCAAATACAACGAATATCATTCACATGCCTTAATTGCGTGGTTGTGCTGAAATATATGCTGTCTATGATGCAAGTCTTACTGTTTCGCAAATTTCCTACTGTACTCTGTTACCCTATAAAAGAGAAAAATGGTAAATTATCTGGGGTTTTTCTCTCAGAGTGACACGGGTGTGACACAGTGGTTAGCACTGTTGCTTCACACCTCTGGGATGAGGGAATATACCCAGAGGGTACCCACACCAGGTAGGCGCTAACAAACACACACGCTGCACGGGCGCAACGCTTATTATTTACAAGGGAATATACCCAGAGGGTACCCGCACCAGGTAGGCGCTAACAAACACACACGCTGCACGGGCGCAACGCTTATTATTTACAGGGGAATATACCCAGAGGGTACCCGCACCAGGTAGGCGCTAACAAACACACACGCTGCACGGGCGCAGCGCTTATTATTTACAGGGGAATATACCCAGATACATTAAAAAACAATTACATGTACATGCAGCACCACTGGCAGAAGTTGCAGAAAGCCAAACTGGAATGGAACCCGTCTGCACAGAAAAGGATTCATAGGCAGCGACTGTGCAGGAAGGAAGTACTGAGGCCACAGCAGAAGAAGAAGCACCATCTGGCCATGAACTACATCCACAAAGGTGAAGACCAAAATCAATCACTTTGAATCTCATGGTGTCTGAAAGGTATCTTGTCACTCTGCCGCACGGGCCAGTGACAAGGCCATGGTTCCCACAGTAAAGCATACGGAAGTGATGTGTGATTTAAAAACCAAAGGACAGGCGTTGACTTGAGGGGCTTTATTTAAACACAACTGGAGCAGGGAAACAAACAAGACCGCCAGGGGTCAAAAATAACAAGGTTGGTATGGGGAAGGACATGGGCAAATAAGAGGAGCAACAGCAGGCAGACAGCAGAGGCCCTTCAACATCAAGAAGAAGAATTGGTACAGTATACTCAGCGCCAAGAAGGGAAAGTGCAGAGCTATAACATAATGGTGGACATACTAAGTATTGCTATATTACATTTTTGTACTCATTTTTGTAACAGTTGATCTAAGCAGTGTTACACTGTTTACTTCTTTTTAAAATTATATCAGCTTATCTTTCTAGGTTATTGTTCTGTATATGTTTGTTATGTTACTTTTCCGTGAATTGTAACCATTATTATTTAGGAATATAAATGCATCTTTCTGTGTAGAAGGTGTACTCTCTATGCTGCATACTGTACGCGTCATTACTCCCTATGACATCGCATGCAGCTTCATGAAACTGAAAGCCCGAAGGCGTTAGACGGGACTTTCCATGCAGGGACAGACCTAGACGCGGAAACTTGTAGGTTCGACGACAAAAACGAATTCTGGTTTACCTTCCAACGTAAAACATACAATTATCTTTGCCTTTTAAACTAAAATGTTTCAGTGAATTCTCAAAGTATGACTTCGGAAAACGAAATCCATAATTATTGTCCGTTGAAAGAAAATACCGCGCCGACAAAGGAAAAGTTGGGAAAACTCTATGTTTTTGTTTTGTTTTTGAGTATCGTTTTTGGAGTGGAAGTAATCGTTTCTGGAATTCTTGTATACAACTTGTCAAAAGAGATAAGTAAGGTAAATATTAGGAACATAGGATTCAAATCACGATATAAAAATCTTTAGAATTTGTTTCCTGTTAATGGGAAACTATATTATTCCACGTGATGCTTGTATGTTATTGAATGTATCATAAGCGCGAGGCCAATGGGATTTTATGCGTCAAAGATGTAATATAAGAATAAACATTACTTATAATTCTTCAAATACAATCATAATTTTAAAAACAAATATTGGAACAAATATTAGCCAACATCTGATTCAGATTTATTGAAAACATGAAATAACATCCGATAATTAAGAGTAACAAGTTTTGTTGTTGTTTTGCGCAATACCTGCCTATAATAGCCTACAATTTAATTATTTTCACCCCAAAAGGCTCAAGAAGTTGCCAGGCTCGGGGAATACCCTTTGCATTGTTTGCACCAGCTTGTGGATCCTGGATATCAGAAAAATGCATCTCTCAGTTCAGGAGGACATACAGGCTGTGAGGTGTGGATAGCAGAACTGGATAATAGCGTGCACAAGGTAAAACAATCAGAAAAGCCGTCCTTAGAAGTTTTATATTGACTAGATATTAATACATAAACATACGATCGTAAAGTTTATGGAAAATTGTCCTTGTTTTGTTTTTGGTTTCGGTTTTATTTTGTAGTCATTTTCTAAATTGCATTAGAAAGTAAAGCATTTAATCATGAATTAAAATAAATGTGATCATAGAGGCGGCGCGGTGGGCATCGCTGCCTCAGACCTCCCAGGTTAGGGGTTAGAATCGCACCTTTGCTGCGTGTGTTCGTGCGCGCTGACGCTGCATGTTCTCTGTGTACGCGCACTCGTTTCCCGCGGTACTCCAAAGTTTTGCAACTAAATCGTTTATAGTGCATGTCTGTGCCCTGTGATACATTAGTGTTCTAGCGTCCTGTCCAGTGGTTCCATCAGAATCAGGGAGGACCGAGGGGAAGCCCTGTCAGTTAGGATACAGAGGGGAATCGGCTGCTCTGTATGTTACTTTATTACTTATCATATGTATTTATCAGAGGTGAGGACTCAAGTCACTGACTTGTGACTTAACTCAGACTCAAGTCACAAATTTGATGACTTGTGACTTGACTTGGTAAAAGTGATGGAAAGACTTGGACTTCATGGCAAATACTCACGACCTGGACCAGACTTAGACCCTGTGACTCAAGAAGACTTGAGGTTACAGTTCCCCTATGGATACCAATGTTAATTTTATAATTACTGTGTATATTAATTCTCTGCTGTCTGCATTTTCAATTGGCTGAATGCAAGGTCTCCTGAGATAGTTTGTTGGAAAGATGCTTCACTCCCTGCATAAACACAGACATATAAACTGTGTAAGGACAACCATGAGTGGAAACTCTCTTTTCGACCTATTTGTGCCTATAAAGAATGTATCCTATGACGTATTGCGGTGGGTTTTTGCTGCAGCGAGTTTTAATCACTAAAGATAAAAAAAACTGACATAGGTAGAAAACTATGGATGACAAAGGAAGTCCAGAATCTACTGAAGGAAGGAAACACGGCCTTCAGATCTGGGGACAAGGAGCAGTACAGTGATGTCAGAAGAAACCTGAAGAGAGGTATCAAAAGAGCCAAAGCTGCATGCAGGAAACGGATCAAGGATCACGTGACCAGTGGGGACCCGGCACGGGTGTGACAGGGCATCCAGCACCTCAGGAATTACAGGGCCAGTAATGACCCAGTCATTCCTCACCAGTGTTGGAGCAAGTACTGAAGCTTAGTACTTAAGTAAAAGTACAAATATCCTGCAAAATATGTACTCAAGTGAAAGTGGAAGTGCTACATCAACAATTGTACTTAAGTGAAAGTTCTAAGTACTTACTTTTAAATTTACTTTAAAGTATTTTTTGAGTAAGAGTACTCACACAATGGTTTGTCTCAATGTCTTATGGGCTTATGCCTACATATTTCCAGTATGTATTGGAAAGTTTGGTGTGTTTATTGTGTGTAGGACTTGAGCCCTGGTCCATGGGCTGTGAGGCAGCAGTGCTATCTGGCCACCCCCCTCCTATTGTTCCTTGTAGGTAACATGTAGTTGCTTTCTTTATGCTCCAGCTCACACTCTCAGTGATGTGTGGTTCAAGCTGTGGTACCTGTAGTTTGGACTGGGTAGTCTGTGTAAAGCTAAGCAGGGTTTAGTCTGGCCAGTGTTTGGATGGGAGCCTAGTTTGGTTTTTGGTCTGGGAAGATCTGGGTTCTTTACTGTAAGGCCTCATTAAGTGTTGTTTGGTATCTTTTGGGAATAAGTAGGGGTGATGTCCTGACTAAAATCTGGCCATCTGTTTTCTCAGGCTATGGGCAAGGGTGTCTGTATCTACCTGACTGTGCAAGTTCTGCACAAAGGGAGCTATGGGGACTTGAACCCTGGTCTGTGGGTTGTGAGGCAGCAGTGCTAACCACTGTGCTATCTGGCCACCACCTCCCTCCTACTGTCTCCTGTAGGTAACTGATGTAGTTGCTTTCTTTAGGCTTCAGCTCACATTCTCAGTGATGTGTGTTTCTAGCTGTCAGCAACCATTTTGTAGAAGAATAGTAGATATACTGACTTATGCCTCTACCGATGTCATTGCTCGTAATAATTACAAGCAACTATATAGTATATGTGTATTGGAAAATTTGGTGTGCTTATTGTGTGTGCACTCTGCAGTACTGTGTGTACCCTGACTTAGAATTACGTGGATGACAAGTTATCTACTAGGTATTACCCACTAATATACCATTAAG
>JAODLC010000042.1:5324757-5345741 GCA_026781145.1 Hippopotamyrus pictus | reverse complement strand
TTGCTGGTCGGGGATTCAAACCTGCAATCTTTCAATTACAAGTGTGCTTCCCTAACCATCAAGCCACCACTGCCCACTTGACTACTTGTCAGATCAGTGTGGTGGTGCATCATATTACAGGAGCTCAAACTCAAAGTGCCGCTATATTTTGAAGGTATGATTCAGTTCTTTATACGCAATGTGGGCACAAGGTTTTCAAAATGCACACAAATAGCACAATGCCTTGGGTCCAGACTGTGCCAAAACTGCTCTGCCCTCTTATGGTTGTCATGGAAACACAAGGGCCATACTGGGAGGAATTTCACCCTGAGTGATTTATATACTCTATTCAGGTGACCCTGGAACCCCTCCCTCACGATACCACTATCCCCAGCAGGAGTGGGGACATTAAGAGACGCTCCCAGTGGCATCTCGCACTTTGTTTTCCAGCAGCACTATTAAAAAGTCCTTGGACTGTTACACTTACTGTTGTATTTAAAATGACTAATGAAATATACTCTTGTTCATCGCTATCCTAACAAACAAAAAGGCAATGCTGAACTCTTTTTCCTTTGTATCTTTCCCTCTGCATTACTTCCAGACAAGATTCACTGAGGTGTAAATATCAAGGAAGGTCAACAAGACTTAAAAAGAACCATTTATTATAGGATCTGAAAGTTTTCCTGCTTCATCATTCCCACTTGAAGTATACTCTCTAATTCCACAGGATTACCTTCCATACTCTTTTCGTGGCTCACTATCAAATATCAAGTGGCACTCATACGATACAAAATACAATCAACTACTCAGTTTCTCAGTAACCATAGGAGTAGTAGCCTAGCAACGAGTACACAGGTATCTTGGGAAATGGTCATTGAGCTACTGAGGCTAAGCGAGGAGAAGCTTTGTTGTTGAAAGCAGAAGATTACTTCCAGAGACAAAGGGTCATAAAATAAAACAAATTGTTAGACCAGACAATGGAACAGGCTTTAATGTTATGAATCATAGAATGTTTACAAAAAAATAACTGCTATCTAGCAATCTATTGTAAATAATCTGCTTAGTGAAAATGAGCTCCAGTCTTATGATAAGCAGCTAATATTCCTAAACAGCTTTCAAGAAGTGATTTATCCCCCTAGGGGGTCCTTTACTGAAGATCGGAGACTAATGTTACCTACCCTATTAAACACAACTGACTGCCAGAATCATAATGCAAGTTGTTCATCCAAAAGGTGGGGAGAGGATGTAGACTCAAGCTGCCATCCTACATTAAAAATTAATTTTTTTCTCTATAACTGGAGACTTAAACAGCTAATGAATATCAATGAAGTAGCGAAAAAAAAACTGTTCATTAATTCATATTGCATGTTTTTGTTCTGCAGTGTCTTCTATAATTTCAAGTGAGGAGCTTCTTTTGACTGCTACACTGCTTTTAATAGCAGAAGCCTCAGGGATAATAACTAATTAATCTAGCTTTCTGGAGTCCCATAATAAATCAAGGTCCTACAAAACAACAGTCAAATGAACACATATATAATAAAAATACACACACACACACACCCTTCTACTGGAACACATGAGGCAAACAGCGATGCATGTATTTTCTATTTACTGAAGAGTATCTGGTTAATTTGCTACAGCCCAACATATCAGGAACAGACAAACTTTACCAGTGAGATGCAGTATTTTCCAGTTATTAAAGCTAAAAACACCAAAATACATAAATCTTGCACAGGTATGTATTTAAAGTAACACAGCAGCAATCAAACGTGGCATCATTAAAATCAGTATATACAAGGAACTGACCATTAAAACTGCATACATTTCAAAGTGATTTTTAATTGAAGCTGAAGTATCTAAAAAGTGATAAATATAAAATTGATATTTCAATAAAGTATGACAGGCTACTCAACAAAACAACTCTGAGCTGGGAATGATGACATACCAGATATTCCAGGGTATTCTGACTACAAAGATATTTATAACACCGCTTACAAAAAGTATGAAAAACAAAGAATATGAACCACAGGGGAACAAGGATCCTCGAAAGGCCTTCAGCAGTTCACATCTGGCTGCTTATACTGATGCCACCTTTGAAAGCTCAACACAAGTAAGACTGTAGGTAGGAGGTGCTTTACAGTGGAGGAAAAATCGTATATCTGGAGGCCACTAGACCCACACAACTGATCACAAGACTGTATCACACAGATTAACATACCCTGTGGTGAAAGGGTGAACCTTAAATCAGTTTGAAGCCAAGCGATCTCATGAGGAATGACCAGTCAAAACAAAAAGGTACAGACAGTGCCCAGATAAACAAGATCCGTTCTGGAAGTCTGTCTCAAAGTCGAATTTGTAGGTAAGTCGGAACTATAACTCAGTATATAATAATACATATTACAGTAATAAAGGTTATATACAGTACTGTACCTTGAGCCAATGAATCGCTGAAGCTACATGATATTTTCACAAGCGTCACAAAGTAGTGTGCATGTTCGTTAATTGGAACCATTGTATTTAATTTTTTTTTTCTTTTCATACAGCAGGCATTATGGCAGTCTGTAATTATGAGTTGCCCATAAGTCAGATGTTCTTTACCCTGGGACTGCCTGTCATCACTTTGTGGAGGGATTAATGTGTTTGTCCCCAAGTGTGCTGATTTCATACAACTATTCAGAGATGATATGATTTAATGTGTCTAATGCAGACGGTGATCTTCCTAAATAAGCTGCAAAATAAATTAAGCATTTGTTCTGAAGTCAAGTAAGAATGTGGATGCAGAGAATTAAAATTTCACAGCTGAAAAGCACTAAAATTCCTGTACAATTGTAGTCTTTGAATCACAGGAATTATAGGAACACCAGATGCAGTGAGCCAGTGCTGAAATCAGCAAGATCAATAATGGGCAGAAGCAGCAGCTGCCGAGTGCAAGATGATCCTTGCAGTGCAGCGCAGAGTCATTCAGTGTTCAGGCCTCACGATTAATACATCAAAGTGAATCCAACAAACAAACAGGCTGCCCATGAGAAACATTACTACTGCAGGCTTTCACAAACTGTCGAGCTACATCAAAAAAATACTGCACTGCACCTCAAGCGGAAACACACTAGGGGGACAAGTCAGTCTTATGAAATGCCGCAACTGAGTGCAGAGAAACACTACTTACAGAATTTCTCAGACAAGGGAGCTCCATTTGCAAATTTGGTATTTTCATCATAACCCCTGTGAAAAATTACATAGCCTACAGATCGTTCAGATTATACTGCATCACACAAGTGCACCGCAAGTGTCACACACTGACTGTCTCTCTGATCAAAAGGAAGTGACAGGGGAAGAATACCATCCTTTGGCCCTATGCCTCACCCCCTCACCTTCTCCACACACCCTCCTCCCACAGTCAACAACAGTTTAGAGAGCGACAAAAACTCTGAACAGAATTTCCAAGGGGAAACCTGAGCAGGTCATGTAACAGGCCTTGTTAGTAAATGATTAAAAAGGACACACTGTGTTTTAAGTGCCAGTTAGCTATTCCTCTGTTAATTCAGTGTCTTTCGAGTCAAGACAATCAAACTGAACAGAAATAGCTGGGCTACAACATCTACAGCAAGGCATATTTCAGAAGCATTGCCGTTTAATTTAAATGATGCCTTGCTGTGAAAATAACATTACAGCTATTAAAAATTAGGATCATTATCTACCAGAAGGTATTCTGCATATCTTGTGTTTGGAAACGGACGTTTCACGGGGATTGCTTTGAAAGTATGCAGGTTGACTGCCGTAGCCCATCACCAGCAAACTAATGTTACAGGAAACAGGTTTATTTTCATCACACCTCAGGTGGGGGGGGGTGTGAACCCATGATGCCTTCGCTCTGAAGACCGTACATAACACTGACCACAAGCTTCCGAGAAGACGAACGCGACCTTCCAGTCTGTAGTGTTTTTAACACAAACCTTCCAGCTATGGGGGGCTGTAGTACTGTAGGTGGGTCACGGTCAGGTACTAAGCAACACAAGGCCACATGTACTTCTGACATTTTATCATTACAAATGTCCTTGACCGCAATCTCAGCCCACAAAAGGCAGAGGTCTGATAGTAATGCTGCTTTCCATTTGAAGTAGGAAGTCAGAATTTCCGAGCTCCTAATTGGAAATTTCATCTAGAACGCTTCATGAAGTAGGAGAAACCTCTACAACCCCAACCTGCTGCATCCTTCACCAACAGACATGTTGGCCAGTCTTATCTAGAAAGCTCTGCTGGGTATGTGGTTATTTACCACAACTCCCTAATTAGATTGCTAATTAGAGGACTGATTGGCTGAAGAGTCAACAGCTGACCTAAAGGTTACACCTGCATACACACTGACCCTTCGCATATAAGTCCACCCCTGTTATATATTAAGGAATTATGTATTATTTGTGTCTCAAGAGGTACACACAATACTGTCTAACCACCATCTGTGGACTTGTTGCTACGGTGGTTGTATGCGCCAAATACTGCTCAATGTGTTGTCATCAACTGGTATTGTTAACAATGGCTAACAATGAACCTGGCTAGAACTGGGGCCTGTTTCAGAAAGCAGGACTTCTTTCTTAGCCAGATAACTTGTTGGATTTAAGGTAGTCTGGGCAAAATGTAAGTGAATAAAGGAAGGCCATTTAAACTGAGGAACCTTAAATCCAACATGTTATCTGGCTAAGCAGATACCTCCTACCTGCTTTGTGAAACATGTCTATAGTATTGCTATAACAGCTTTTTTACTTGCTGTACTGGAACGCGAATTACTTGGGTGTGATGTCATTCCCAGTTCCAACTCCCAAGGTAAATGAAACGATAGTAGAGATGCACCGTTCGATTGGCCAGGGACCGGAACTAGCCAATTGTCAGTGTGCTCTGCCCATACTGGGGACAGGCTGATCAGTTTAATGTTCTTCCGATACCAAACCGGTCTGTTTTACGCATGCACCACACGTCATATGCACAATGGCATGCACAACTGCAGCTACATGCTAACATGTTGTTAGCGTGGAAGTTATTCACTGAGGGAAGATGACACAAAGCTTGCAATTTGTAGTACATGTAAAAAATTAAACCATGGGGCAATCGCTATGAAAACATGGTGAAACATTGGAGGTGCACTATTAAACATGTACAGTGGTACCTCAGTTCTCGAACTCATTAGAACTTGAATTTCGTAAAAGTCGAACCAACCAGTTTGAAAAAAAATTTACCTAGAGGTCAATCTGAATCTCAGAAGTCAAACAGTAAACGCCGACCTAAGATAACTTGTACGCGCGGGGAAATGAGTCAGGCAGCATGTCTCTCAGCGGAAAGGGTAACGCTTCAGTCTCAGCCTAACATTCGCTGTGATAGCATCGTGCATGTTTATATTTGCTGAATACATATATTTAGACATTAAAAATACATTTAGTCAATGATAGACAGTAACAGTAATTATTATTATACAATAAAATACACTTAAAAATAAAGATTTCTTACTAATTATTTTAATATTAATAATAAAGTACAGTGGGGTCAACCACCAACGCAATTACACACATGCAGCAGGGAAGAGGAATTAGTCAAACATAACACTGTTGCCATGTTCAGTGTGTTTATATAAAAACGACGCTGGGGTATTTGTGACACAGCCCAACTTTTTTTCCTTTAGGAAGGAAAAAAAAAAACCTGGCTGAAGGTCTCTGATTCACTGGATCAGCTTTTCATTACTACATTACTTTTAAAGTAAACATCTAAACTATTTTTTAAATCACCATACCTGTGAAAACACAAAAAATCTAATTGCTGTTCTACATTTGAAAATCAGATTTAAAATCACTTTTCAAAATCTGATTTTGTATTCTGGGAGTTTAGGCTGATGGCAATTCAACAGCAACGCTTCCTTCAGTCTTAACGACATCCTGTCACTGCTGAGAAGACAAAGCCATCAGGGGTGAGGAAGCAGGAAACTTATTAATCAATGGCGTCTGCATGGGGGCCGTTTTGCAAGGTCTTGTTACCGTGGCACCATTTTACTCATTAATTTCACCTCCATGCATTCATGAGAGACCAGGCGATGCTTGTTAGCTGAAAACCTCGTCATGGCGCTGGGGCTTGAAGGCCTAGAGCAGGGGTCATCAACATGGTGATGCCCACAAGGACCACGAGTCACCCGCAGACCTGTTCTAAAAATAGCACAACTCACCAGTGAGCAGCGTCTAAAATTTAATTTTATCCTGTTGCTATTATTCTTTAATCACATTTGCATTTATATAGATTTGAAAATGAAAATATCTAAAAAAAAAGACATGTTTATCATACATGAAGTTTAGATAAGTTTAGGAGGGCGTTTCAAACTGGTAGCCCTTCGTATGGCTCAGTACCCGTGAAGTAGCTCTCAGTTTCAAAAATGCTGATGACCCCTGTTGTAATGTCTAGATATATGCATATCCTAGAGACTGCTCTAGAAATTTCGTTGTTCAAGAAAATTACAATATTGTGGATTGACAATAGAGTCATTCTAAGTTACATGACTCACATTTCGACTTGGACTCGAGTCACAAATTTGATGATGTGAGCAAAAAATGATGGAAAGACTTGGACTCTACCTGGACTTGAAGGCAAATGACTTAACTAGGACTGCAATGTTTTGACTCGCCAAGACAGGACTTGATCCCATCCCTGGTATTTATGATCACAGTCTGAAAGATGTTGTCTGCACGTTATCTTACCACTTTAAAACAATGCAAAAACTAAAAAATGTGATCAAAAATGTTATTTTTATTTGATGTCAGCTTTGTAAATATTCTGTGGTTATATTGTAGGCATACTTGAATTTTATTGGAACATAAAATGTAAATGACATAAAAAATTCAACAAAATGGCTTATCACCAAGTAATATTCTGACTGATTCATTTGTAATGCCCCCCCCCCCAAATGTCTCACCTTTAGCAGAGTCTAACTAGTAAGAGAAGTCCTGGCAGCAGTATGGTAAGGGGAATGTCAGTCAAAATACAGAAACAGGACAGAAATCAAAGCATTTTGTGGGAATATCTCATCCACTTGAGAAATGTATGCCTGGTCAGGGCTACTAATGAATAAAAAGCGCAAAACCGACCTTTTATTAAACCACTCACTTTGAATCTTTTACAAAAATGGGAGATTAAGAAAAAGTCGATGTTGAAGTAGGCGGAGCTGCGCAAGGTGCGAATTGGACGTAAGGAGGCGGAGTCAGGTGACTGCTGCCTGGCGCCATAGGCTCTGCCTCCAATGGCCCTATGTAATGGGAACAGTTGGATGGATGGATATCGACAATGAAAGGATATTGATTTAGAAAATATACCTCTGCTTCAATTTCAGCAAATTTTATCTGACATACGGAATGGCCTGTATTTGGAGTTAAATGGTACGTTTTTATTTATCTATATTTACACACAGTTATCCTATGCATGCAGTCAGGCATACGCACATGTATGTTTATTATTTAGTGTTATTTTACTAAAGGCTGCATTTACAGTTATACTGTAATTCAATTATTTATGCTTCATTTGCAGCCAACAATGTAACTTTACTTCATTCCAACAAACCTGCCATTCACATGGGAGCAGAGCAGGAACTGAGGCAACCTACCCACTGGATAAAAAAAGGTAAAATACACACGGTTTTGCTTTTGAAAACTGACTCATTCATATATTAAGTTCAGTGTCTTAGCGATCATTGTATTGTTATGTCTTCCTGAATAGGTGGGACAGACAATATCATTGGGACAACAGAAATTCTCAACTGGGATAATATTAACGGACAAGCTATACAGCAAGGCATGATGGGATACGTCGATGGAGAGATTGTTATACCCCGTGAAGGTCTTTACTTCGTCTACTCACAGGTATATTTCCAAATACTTTCTTCAGAACAAGAAAGGGAGTCCCAGCAGTTTGGGCAGCATTTATACAGGAGAACGGGATCCTCTCTGAAGCCAGTGTTACTGTCCAGGTCCACTGTGGCTAAATGCTGGCATAGTGGGCACCACTTTGCCTTGTTCTCCAGCCATCAAGGCGCTCTGTTCCACCTGCAGCAAGGTGACACATTGTCCCTCCGGGTTCTTGACATCCAGTCAGTAAGACTGCAAGAGGACACAACTTTTTTTGGAGCTTTTAAAATTAACTAAAATATCTCATACAATTCATAAGCATTTCTAGTATGTTATATGTACGTATTTAAGTAGACATTTTGCATTTATTATGTCAAAACATTTATATCATAGGAAGGATATGATTAGGGGTGGCACAGTGGCCTCACACCTCCGGGACCAGGGTTCGAGTCTCTGCCACGGCTCTATGTGTATTACCAAGGCCTCTGCAACTGAAGCAGTGCTGGTTTTAATGATGAAATTAAAATGGAGTTATGTGTTTGGGGGCGGCATGGTGGCGTAGTGATTAGCACTGTTACCTCATACCTCTTGGACCGGGGTTTGAGTCTCTGCCAGGGCTCCATGTGTGTGGAGTTTGCATGTTCTCCCTGTGTCATTGGGGGGTTGTCTCTGGGTGCAGTCCAAAAATATGCTAATTTAATGCTAGTTATCAAATTGCCCATAAGTGTGCATGTGTGAGTGAATGATGTGTGAGTGGTTGGTACCCTGTCCTGGGGGTGTTCCCTGCCTTGTATCCATAGGCTCTGGACCCCCCCCCCCCTCCCACAGCCCTGAAAAAGACAAATAGTTTCAAAAAATGGATGCATATGTATATAAAAGATAATGGAGTTTGACCATTACAAGCTAAATACATTACTTTGTAACGAGAGAAGCATTTTTTAAATATGAAAATGTCACATATAAATGAGCTGATTGAATATTTAGCCTATGAAGAACACTACCAAAGCGATATGGACACTACACATATAACATAACAAAGACTGTGACTTTACCATTGAAATAAAAATGTCCCTTCTTCACCATGATGTTAATGTTGTTTTCTTTCATGTTACTTATATTGTGTAATAAAACAATAAATGAACCTTATGAAGGAGGCTAATTAATAAGCAAAATTAATACCAATTTGTTAAAAGAAAAGAAAACATTTGGGATTGAAGATTAAAAAAAATGGATTTGGATTGACAGCAAGGTTGTAGTAAATGCCAAATTAATGAGAGTGGTTGTATAACAATATTGTGTTGTATTTAATTTTCATTTAAGGAACTGCGTTTTCTTTTCCAACACGATTTTGAGATAACTATAGTTCTCAGGCACTAGAACAAACTCTTCACTTGTATATGTCTCAAAGGAGAGCAAGACAGGATAGGTGAAAACTAAATAATTTACCCGTGCTTGTACAAATAAAGCTAATTTCATTTCAACATTATTCCACTTTTTATTTAATCTATTGCACACTTGCTAATAGGTATATGCTGGAAAACATAACAGCATATATACAGAGCACTTTATGCTGAAGGTAGTAATGTAATTTATAACAAAACACAGTAAGGTAAGATAGAAAATTATTTGGAACTAACAAAACTAGGAGTGGAACGAAGTTTCTCGAAGCCCAACAGAAGAAAATATAATTTTTTAAAAATTATTTTTACATTTTTTTTTAACCCCTGTCGTGTCCGGCAGTTTAGCAAGCAGGATGTTAGTCTGGGTGCTTTATTGTGCCAACACTTTTCTTTTGTCAAGTGGAGCTTTGGATTAAGCTCCTCTTGTTACTTGAGGCATACTAACTGCAACAGGATGAAAATATTTAAATGTTTTGGAGATATTACTTTAGCATTTAAAAACAATTTTCAACTGCTACATACACATACTATATCAGTGGTGGCCAATCTTATCTGCAAAGGGCCGGTGTGTGTGCGGGTTTTTGGGATAAACTTTAGGTCAACTGTTCAACCCCAGGTCTGAGGACTCCTAAGCCAATCAGTCCTCTAATGAGTAATCTAATTACGGAGTCATTAATGTGCCAGCTGTAAAGTTTGGTGCAGGAGGGATAATGGTATGGGGTTGTTTTCAGGGGTTGGGCCAGACCCCTTAGTTCCATTGAAGCGAGTTCTTAATGCTTCAGTACACCAAGACGTTTTTGGACAATTCTATGCTTCCACCTTTTTTCCATGTTCCAGCGTGACTGTGCCCCAGTGCACAAAGCAAGGTCCATAAAGACATGGTTGGGTGAGTTTGGTACGGAAGAACCTGACTGGCCTGCACAGAGCCCTGATCTCAACCCCATCAAACATCTTTGGGATAAACTAGAAAGAAGACTAACGAATGGGCAAGAATTCTCACAGACACACTCCAAAAACAACACTCTTGTGTAACGCCTTCCCAGAAGAGTGGCAGCTGTTATAGCTGCAAATGGGGGACCAGGTCTATACTGATGCCTATGGAGTTAGAACGGGATGTCAAAGATGCTGTAGGTGCGATGGCCAGGTGTCTATATTGTGTCCATATAGTGTAACTGCCTGTACCATATAATGTCTTTGCACAAATAACCAGAACAATTAAATAAAAACAGACTCAAGAACTGAAGTGCCTCAAAATTTTTGTGGGTAAAAACTAGAACCACTCATTTTATGCAATTTTAACTTTGTGTGTTGTTTGTTTAAATATGAGTCCTGACTTCCTTTCCAGGGGGAAAAATAATAAGCCACTTCAAACTGAATTACATTTTGAAATATCTCTTCTAGACACAAGTTATTACACGACAGTCACTATAATGGAGATTCATATTGCTTTTCACAAGTTTTCAATACATTGGGTGTGATTTTGTGTACAACCAACAGATGGAACTATTGCATCACCAATTCTGAAACATTTCTGGGGGGGAAAAATAATCAATTTCTGGAAATGGAAATAAAAAAATTCTGCTGATACCCAGAAGCATTTCATCAAATTGTGCATTATGATTTTCCATCATAAAATCGAGGCAGACAGTATTCCAGTTTGAATGCTAATTATCTTGAACCGGGTATTATTAGTCACAATGAGAGAGCATGGTAACATTTTGGTAGTAACAAGAATCACAAGAATCAGGATGATTAATTAAATAACTTGACCACAGGAAGGCTAGTTTAGCAGAACCAATGTAGCAAAACATTTTCTTTCACGGTCGGTATTTTGCATTTTGCATATTCTCCTGTGTTTTGCTGCTGTTTATTGACCATCACACATGCTGCACTAAATTGGAATCAGGGCAGTGGCTGGTTTCCCATAATTGTTGCCTGAAACCCCCAGAGCTTGGGTTTCAATTCTGCCTCGGATCTTTCCTCCTGAAGTCCAATGACACACAGGCTCCGGAGTGGGGGGGGGGAGTTTCTCAGCAAGAGAGGCTGGGGGGGGGGCTCAGGAAAATTTCCCGACCCACGTACTGTAGAACGGGGTTCTCTTTTGCATGACTGTCAGTCATTGGGGAACTCGGTAAAAAACTTCTTGCCGGTGTCAGGGAGGGGGGGTGATCCTTTTTGGTAAATTTTTTGGTGGCCCCCCTGCCGTGACACGGGGGTGGACGCCCCTCTGCCCTCCTGCCTCCTCCGCCATGGGTTAGGCTAACTGGTGTCACAAAATTGGCTGTAATTGTGTGTGTGCATGTGCGTGTGAATATGTGTGTGTGTGTGTGTACAGTATGTGTGTATATGTGAGTGTGTGTGTGCATGTGTATATGTGTGCGCATGTGTATATGTGTGTATATATGTGTGTGTGAGTGTGTATATGTATATATGTGTGTGTGCATGTGTATGTATGTGCGCATGTGTATATGTGTGTGTGTATATGTATATATGTTCGTGTGTGTGCATGTGTATATGTGTGTGTATGTGTGCATGTGTATGTGTGTGCATGTGTATATGTGTGTGCATGTGTATATGTGTGTATATATGTGTGCATGTGTATATGTGTGTGTGCATGTGTATGTATGTGTGTGTGTGTACATGTGTATATGTGTGCGTGCATGTGTATATGTGTGTGTGCATGTGTATATGTGTGTGTGCATATGTGTGTGTGTGTATGTGTGCATGTGTGTGTGCATATGTGTGTGTGTATATGTGTGTGTATATATGTGTGTGTGTGCATGTGTATATGTGTGTGTGTGTGTGTATATGTGTGTGTGTGCATGTGTATATGTATGTGTGTATATGTGTGTGTATATATGTGTGTGTGTGTGTGTGCATGTGTATATGTGTATATGTGTGTGTGTCATGCTGCCTATTATAAGGTCCATCAGACTCTGTCAGAGATAAGCAGGTAGAAGTCATATACATTATGGTTTATACATTAAAAGACTTACATTTTTAAAAGTTCTCAAAAAAATAACACATGACTGGCACCTTACCTGATCCTTAACGCAATATTATTTTAAATAGCACCTCATAATAGCATGTTTGTGTTTTCTTTTCAAAAACCCACAGCAAAATACAGTAGTTGGTAAATTAGATCTGTAAATTTGGCTAGTCCATCTATCATCTTTCCCTAGTGCACTTAAAAAGCAAACTTACACTTTACATAAAGTTAAACATGTAGTTTGCATACCTCATAATCTTTGCACAACAAATGATTTTAAAATTTTGATGGGAAACAATGTAGGTCATACACATTCATCTTGCAGACAGTATCAAGACAAAGCACTCTTTTGGAACTTTACCCATGAAAAACATTTCTGAATATACAAATACCTTCCTGTATTCAGACTATTTATGGATAGACAATGTTTAAAAATGAGCTATTCCCTCAGTTATTTGTAATATGCCACAAGTACTTGACACAAGTGAATTATTACACTATTATAAACATAAAAGACTAAAAAAGTTATGTCATAACTGTCAACTACATTCAAAATGACAAAAAAAACCCAAAAAAAAAACAAAAAAAAAACCCAAGAATATCTTATTCTGCCAAAATCCAGGAAATTCACAACACTAACGTACTGGACAGTGCTCTTTACGTTAATGATTACATGCACTCTCCAGACAAGGCCCAGGCCCTCCACCTCCAACGAACCGCTTCCACAAAGTATGAAATACAACCACAGCCAGATACTCTAAGTAGTAAGGAATCATTTCACACTAGCAGTAACAAACTGAGACTTTGATGTCACAATATTAAAAGAAAATACAATGAAAACACAGTGAGAAACTGAAAGGAATGAGTGAGAAGAAATATGAATGAACTTGTCATAAGCATTTTCTCCTTTAAAAAAGTGAATTACGGACTCTGGCTTCCGCTTTTCATGCTGTTTAGTAGCACATATTGTTAGCCTTCATTTCAAAGGACAGTACTGATCTCCTGGATGTCCTCAGAAAGTTAGGAAATAACCTTATAGAAGGCAGAAGGGAAACTTCGTCCCTGGCTGGGAAGTACTTTGCACTTCGGGTTCTATGCTGGCGGATGATGGGGGATCCGGCAGTGCAGAACTCTCCTGAGGCTGCCCCGCTCCTTGCACAGCTTCAAGAGGATTTTGCCGCTTTCACGCCGACTTCCCCACCCCAAGAGCTGGAGAAAGTCGCAGAGACCCTTCATAGGGCACTCAACTTGAGGATGGAGCCAACATTCTTAGCAAGTGCTGCCGTTTTTCCCGAGTCGGCACCCGAAGCCTGTGCAGCAGCCACTTCACCCGAGCATGCACCTGAAGCTGCCGCGGCTTCGCCCGAGCGTGTGCCTGAAGCTGCCACCACTTTGCCTAAGCATGCACCTGAACCTGCCACCACTTTGCCTAAGCATGCACCTGAAGCTGCCACCGTTTTGCCTGAGCATGCACCTGAAGCTGCCACCACTTTGCCTGAGCATGCACCTGAAGCTGCCGCGGCTTCGCCCGAGCATGCGCCTGAAGTCACTGCCACTTCACCAGAACAGGCGCCCAAAGCCACCTCCCCTTCCCATGAGGCGCAAACCCCAGCTCCAGTCCCCATGGTTACTGCTCCAGTCCCCGACCCCAAGGGCGTAACTTTGGCTGGAACATTGGGGGGGTTGAGGTCTCCACCCATTATGGGGGAAAAATGATTATTGGGGGGGTTGTATTAGCTGGTTTTGATTTATTGGGGGGGTTACAACTCCCTATCCCCCCCATAATTTACGCCCATGCCCGACCCCCTGGTTCCTGCTCTGGTTCCTGACCCCCTGGTTCCCGCTTCCTCGGTTCCTTATTCCCTAATTCTAGTTTCTGTGCCCCCCGGTCCCATTCCCGAGGAGGTCCCTGATTGTAGGACCACCACTCCTCCCCCCTCGGTGGAGATGGAGTAGGAGCTCGAGTGGGACCCCTCAGGGATTTCCCTTACTACTGCTCCAATGGACCCCTCCCGTGAGTCACCCCGACTGCCACTCCATCAAAGACCCCAGGACCCAGTCTCTCAGTGTCCCACAGAGGGAGAGGACACCTGTGCCGGGGTTAGGTCCAGTCTGTCCTGCCCCCCAGCTTGGCTTTGGTTCCTCTTGCTTCAGCCTGGCAGTCACCTGTGGTTCTTCTGGCTCCTGCTCGGCAGTTGCCTGCAGTCCCCCTGGCTCCTTCTTGACAGTCGCCTGTGGTTCCGCCTGTGGTGACTCGTTGGGCACCTGTGGTCCCGCCTCCGACGCCTCGTCGGTCACCTGTGGTTCCCCCAGCTCCACCTCATTGGTCGCCTGCACCTTCGCCGGTTGTGACTTCGCCGTCACCTGTCACGGCTCTGGCCTCGCGGTTGCCAGTGGCCCCTGCTGCTCCCGCTTTCCGCCCGCTAGGGTCCCCTCCGGCTCTCTGGTTTCCCTCACCCTTTACCTCCTTTCTCCTGGTGTGGTTCCCCATGTGGGTGGTCTCCCTGTTTCCCCCTCGTCCATTTGGTTCTGCCTTGCTCTCGCCTGGTCCCTGTCCTCCTTCGGTCGGTGTTCCCTCTGTTGGTTTTGTGTCCCCTGGTGTGTTTCCTTTGTTGTCCCCCTCCTTGGGTTTTGTGTCCCCATCTTTGGTGCCACTGTGCCTGTCTGCATTTCCCATGGTGCGTCAGTTGATGTCGTGGTTGCTGTCTTTGTGCCTGTTCTGTTTGTCGGTCCTGTTCCCCTTGCCCCGTTGATGTTTCTACTTTTGTTTCCCCTGGTCCTGTCCCATTGCGTCCCCCGTGTTGCCCCTCTGGTCCCTTTAGACGCTCCCAGAGTGCGTGCCTTTGGGGGGGGGTTCCGTCATGCCCCGGACGTCCGAGTGTGCTGATCCTAATTAAACCCCGTGTTTGCCTGATTCCTCGAGTCCCGTGCTTGCGTTCCTGCTCCATGCCTGTGCAGTACACAACAAATGGACATATAAATGAAAAGGCTTCTGAATGACTGAGGTTTGGTGGTAAGGGCTGAGTGTCACAAAAAAAGTCACAAAAAGGGACTGCTAGCAATGCCCCACCAATGATAAAAACAACAATAATAATAAACAATAACACAATAATAATAACAACAAAATAATGATAATAAAACAATAATATCATCAGCCTATTTTACATCTTTTTATAACTGAAATATGTTGGTAATATAATCATTATGGCCATTTAAGATTAATTATATTAATTAAAATATACAACAACATCAACAGCAATAATAATAATTATAAATGTTAATACATTGAATGTAATAATCATTTACAAATTTGCTTGCACTTTTCATTTATATTTTGCGTGATACATGCAACCGAAGTCTGACAGCTGACAGACTGTGTTTGCATTTTAACAGCAGCCAAACTTGACATAAAAAAAGAACCCTGCCAAATGACTGAAAATATTTGCATACATTTGCGTATCAGTGCGAAACAATACTATGGTAATGGATCAAACTGCTGAATATCAAACCTAAATCCTTCTTAGAGATGGGGGGCCTCCAGGAAGCAGCCGTTACTGTTACACGCCTCAGCAAAATGAGGCAATTAAAGCTCACCTTTAGCAATAAGACTGCTACAAAAGCACATTAGATTTACTAATATTGAACACTTCACCTCCTCATTCCTTCAGCAGACATATACACTGATCAAACATAACTGATCAGCCATAACATTAAAACCACATGCCAAATTTCATGTAGGTCCACCAAAACAGCTCTGAACCATCGGGACATGGACTCCACATTTAGAAATAAATATTATAATCTAAAATGCATGTGAATAATTCATATAATTACATAACACAGGATTCAAGTGACATCTGCCTTGTCAACATGCCTAGAGCACATCAATTAGGTAAAAGACTTGTCGACTGGGAAATAATTGTTTAAATTAGAATAAGTAAAAAATAGGCTTACAGAAATAGCGTGTCCTCACAATTCTAAGACACAGAGCCTGTGCTGCATGTTCTTTCACTCCTGCAGGAGTGGCACAGATAGAGAAGAGTGCAAAGATGGAGATGACCAAGAATAGTCCACAACCGTCTTAATATACTTCACCTGATGGACACTGAATTATCCCTGGACTCCCGTTGCTTCGTGCACAGTTGAGCTTTAGGCGTGGACCACTTTGTTTAGGTATTCTTTCCATCTCGACTACTGCTATTCTTCGACTGTGCGCAACATACCTAGTAGTGTCCTGTTTAAGCGTTCAGCAGGGTTAGGGTTAGGGTAATAAAGTCACCAAAAAGCTTTCTTGCTACAGTCTTCCCAGATTTATCTTTTGTTGCGCATACCTGGGCATATTTTGTAAAATGGTCTACAACAACGAGTATGTATTCCTCAACTCCCTTACACTTGTCCAGGTGTAGGTAGTCAATCGATATCATCTCAAATGGTGCAGAGGTCTCAAGGCTCTGGATAGGTATTCTGGTTATTCAATTGGGCTTCTTCCTTTTAACACAGTGACACACCTGAGAAATGTAGTGTTCCATCTCCTGTCTCATCTGAGGCCAGAAGAAGCGCTCCCTAGCAAGAGCCACCATCCGGTCTGCACCTAAGTGTCCCATTTCCTCATGTAGGTCTTTATAGACAATTGGTTTTAGCGAATCTGGAACAACTGTCTTCTCGTTGTGGTCTCTCTTCTGAGAATTCCATCTCCATCCATCTTCAGATGGGGCCACTCCCTGAGAAGTTGCCTGACTGTTCCATTCTCTGCCAGATTGTCCTTATTCTTCAAGTAGGTATGTGTTCTTCTCAGGACCAAAACTCTATTTATGGCTAAATCTGTGTTCTGTGCATCCCTGATATCTCCAACTGCAAGAGGCTGAATAGGCTCTGAGATGTTACATACCTCTAGTAATGTATCTATATTACAGGTGACAGCGGAGATCCAATGAACTTCTCCTGCTCTCTCTCTCTAGAGCTTCCCCAATGCATTCAACAGCATCTTGTTGCCACCCTTCCATGATTTCCTCAATGGGCTTTGCTCTTCGGGACAAGAAATCTGCATCTCGATTTGCTGTTCCAGGTCTGTACTTGAGAGTGAACCTATAATCTGCCAACTCCCTGACTTTGTGACATATGTCAGAGGGTTATTGTCACTATATACAGTAAAATGAGGCGCATGGAACAGGTATTCACGAAAGTGTTTTGTTATGGCCCATTTCAGTGCCAGGAATTCTAGTTTGAGTGTAACTTGTAGTTCTTTTCTGCCACTATCAATGTTCATGACCCATATCCTATGACTCTAAGAACACCCTCTTGGTGATGGTACAAAACTGCACCTAAACCATCTTCTGAGGCATCCACATGCAGCACGAAGGGTTTCTCTAAATCTGGATATGCCATCACTGGTGGATTTGTCAGCTAGTTAATTTCTTGGTGGATGATTGTCCAGTGGACAGGGTGAGAGGACAGTAGCTGTACAAATTTATGGTTACTCCCCTTTTTCTTTTCACTCTGCTTCTGTTCAGACTTGGGTTTTGCCGACAGTTCGTAAAGGGGTTTGGCTGTCCTGGAGAAGTCTTGTACTTAGACACTGTAATAACTGAGGAAACCCATCAACTTTCTCACTTCTCTCATGGTGGATGGTGTCACATGCTTCAGTGCTTGCACTGCTTCCACTTCTTTGGGATTCATTCTGTATCCCTCAGCAATAATGACTTGACCCACATAACAGACCTCCCTTTTGAAGAAGTCACATTTCTCTGGCCTTAGTCTGATGCCACATTCTCTTTGTCACTGCAGTACTTTCCTCACATTTTGGAGGTGTTGCTTGAAGCTAGAGCTAAAGACAAGCACATCATCCAAATATGGAACACAAACTTCATCTCGGAGATCTCCCAGGCATCCCTCCATGTAGCGCTGAAAAGCTGCGGGTGCATTAGTGAGACCAAATGGAATCCTTATCCATTCATAGAGTCCCCATGGTGTTATAAATGCGGTAAAGGGTCTGCTTTTCTTGCTCATGAAACCCTGATGATAAGCTTTCCCTTGATCCAACACTGTGAACCAAGAGTTGCCTCCCAAATTTTCCAGGATTTCCTGTATCCTCGAGATTGGATGCAGGCAGTCAGTGTCTTCCCATTCAGCAGTCTATAATCTACACACAAGCGGAGACCCCCATCTTTCTTCCTGACGCATACCACAGGTGAAATATATGAAAAACAGGACTTCTGGATCCAGCCTATTTGGCACACAGCGTTCACAGGGAAGGCGATATCTTTCCACTGGTTACGCTACTAAATAACATTGCATTTGCATTTACCTCCTGTACAGTAAAATCCAGTTATAACGGACTTCAAGGGACCTGGCAAAACAGTCCGTTATATCCAAAGTCCATTATATCCAGAGTTGCTGTATGGCCAGAACACAACTACAGGACACTATTTACTCATGCCACACCTCAGCAGACACACTTGTGGTATAGATTATTATATTTTACATGTAGTAATCCAACTTTATCTGACCAAATGTGTGACTATTAATAATCCCGACTATGTATCTGCACTGGATATCACCGGCACGCCATGCGCCTTGTAGGCGGAGCCTGTATGTCCGTTATAGCAAAACAAAACTACAGCTAAAAGTGGCCCTGGGGACCAAGTTGTTTGTCCGTTATAAGCGAAATTCCGTTATATGCGAGTCCGCTATACCCGATGCTTTTTCTGCATGTTCTTAAAGGCGCACGGCCGGAACCAGCGGACCTCGTCCATCATAGACGATATTCAATTATAAGTGAGTCCACTATAGCGGGATTTTACTGTATTAATACTTCTACTTCAATATTACTTTAATTTTTTTCCTCTTAGTGCCAAGCGGCTCACAGCTTGCGCGTCTCTTCGCCATTCCTTGCACACGGCCCTACAGTCTCATGCCCTTTTATGGGAAATTGCAGGGCATTTCCCTATGCTAATTAGGACAAACTGGCACACGCTTTCAGTTACGAAGATGTGGGATTCACCATTCTTAAGAACAAAGGTGTGAACAATTCTGTTACTTAAGAACACGTCATGAATCCGATGTAGGTTGTTCTTAAATTTCGTCGGAACAAATTCTTAAGAAAATATTAGTGAATGAGGCCCATTGTCCTTTAGCTGTATACCCATCTGCAAATTCTTAATGTATCCTGTATCCCAATTATCCTTTGCGAATACATCACATTCCTCTCTGAACATTTTCTTTACCTGCTGCTGTTAGTCGTTCGTCAGGTGATTCAGGTCCACTGGTGGATCCCAGGGCTCAGCTTGTATCATCCCATTGGGCTGCTGTCCATGTGGGTAACCACTGCAGTCCAATAACCTGAGCACCTGATTCTCCATGGATTTTGATGGCAGTGGGTAGATGGCATCATCACTGTGTAACCAGCCCAGTATAGTGCGGCCACAAAGCATGATGTCCCCATCAGTCATATTTTCAACAGTCACCTGAACTTTACCGTTACCTTCTGGAGGAAGCTGAATTAACTACTCTCTGATGGCTTAGCCTGTTGGCCATGGCACCTCCTGATTTGGCTCCAGCACTACCTGTGACACACTCAACAACCTCATATTTAACCACCTACACTGCACTGTTATCATTTTGTTCTTCGGGATGGCCACTGGTCTTCTGCCTACTGTGACTATGTGGGGTTGGATTTCAGGCTTCTGCCTCTTTAGAACAGATAAGACAGCCCCTGTGGTCTTGCATCCCACTTCTAGTGCGGAGCACAATCTATCATGTGACCTGGAGGGGTACAGTCTTCACATATGCCACTTCGTAGTGCCTTATCGAGTGGGCCTGCGTGTTGGCTATCCACAAGGAACCTTAAACGACCCTCATGCCGTAAGTTGTCTGCCAGATTAATAGGTCCCTTTAAAATAGAGTGGAAGGCTTTCGCTCCTCAAGGTATATTGCATTTGTCCAACATTTCATTTGTCTCTCCTGAAACCTGCTCGGTTCAGTCCTGCTCACCCCTCTACAGACGGGGCAGTTCTCCGTCTACCACCCCCCATCGTCCAGGACGGCTCTCCTGTCTACCAAGTGCAAGCACTTCTCGACTCCTGATGATGAACGGGTCAGCTACAATACTTAATGCACTGGGAGGGCTTCGGTCCGGAGGAGCGATCTTGGGTCCCACACCCTAATATCCTGGATCCAAACATGTTGGCTGATTTCCATCGGTTGCACCCAGAAAAACTGGCTCCAAGACCCCGCGGTCATCCGCGACAATCCTCTTGGCCTCCAGGAGGAGGCCGTCAGAGGGGATACAGTCATGCCCACAGGGGCAGGATAGCACAGCAGCAGGCAATAACCACTTAATAACGGGTTCTATTTAAACAGACATGATCGCTGGGCAGATCACGAAGTATTGTTGCCATCCATAATGCAAACTAAGCACTTATTTGTCTATTGTCTCTCCCACTTGCCTTGCCTGTTCCGTCCTGCCCTACCCGCCTCACCTGCCCTGCCTGCCTCCTCGATCCTGCCTCCCTGCCCTCTCCGTTCTGCCTTTTCAATCATCTCTCATTGTGTTCCCCATCCCTCCGTCTCCTCGTCCTGTCTCTCTACGTAGGACTGATCTTCCCGGCAACCAACCAACCTGACTATTCTATTGGATTCTCCCTGTCTGCTTTAGTGTACCTGATCTTAGAAATAAAAGGCTCTCTTGCATATTGGGGTTCACCTCTTCCCCCACAGCGGAGCGTGACATTGATGATATAAATTATT
>JAODLC010000042.1:5284591-5303369 GCA_026781145.1 Hippopotamyrus pictus | reverse complement strand
GCGTTACATTGTGGCCATTTGTTATATTCATACATATTAAATACAGTGTATCAGCAGTGACATATCATATCACCCAGTGTTACATTGTGGCCGTCCGTTATATTCATACATATTAAATACAGTGTATCAGCAGCATACTGATGAAATCAGAATTTCACCTAATTAAAACCCAATAAACACCCAAAAGCATTTCAGTGAACAAGGGAGAAAACCACAGTTTTAGCTCTGCAGCATGATAACTACAAACCAACAGCTTGTGCTTCAGTGCTCTCAGTGGGACAGGAATGTTTCATGGTAAATGCTCAAACAAGAGTGTGCCTGGACCAATGATCCCACTCACCGGTGCTACTGGGAGACAACTGGAGAGCATGACCTTGTTTCCTGTCTGCCACAGTGTTAACCTTTTGCTTTTACTATTAAATTTTTGTTCCAGTTTTGTGTTTCTATAGTACCTCTTGTTAGGGAGATCCAGACATTTAGTCCTGTAGTATTTTAACAGTACCTGCTAACCATTAAGCACACTTACATTTTTTCTCTATATTGTTGTTCCTTTAAAAATACTCAACTAACCTTATTTGCTATATTTTTTTTGTGTTGACTCTACCTTTACAAAAAGGTGTTTCTTTCATGGTAAAATGTTCCTTGAGAGTTATTTTGCTTACATAACATTGATAAATCTAAATAGCATGACTAATGAGTTGAAATAAGTCAAATTAAGCCATGTGACTAATTGAGTTCATCATAAACTCAGTAAATTCTTCTGGAGTACTGTACTGTACCTCTGCCAACCTCAGTATGTAAAATGCTTGTCGCTTTGATACCAGCAGTGATAAACAACAAATATAGATAAATAATTACTGACCTATGCAACACAAAATGTTGGACTACATCTACTTTTACATGTTATTTTTTTAGTGAACATAGAAGTGTGAACTGGCTTAGAATCACATTTATAATCATAAGTAGTGTTTTGCAGTATAAATGCCATATGTAAGACAGAAAGGGTAGCTTATATACCATGAGATATATCTGGCTCTTTAAGCCCACTGTTATAGCTCTTTGATATTTTATGCACACCACTATATATGCCTGTTTAAATAAGCTGTTACCTGCAATGTTTGAATATGATGGAAGAGACCTTTCAGAGGAATGATCTATAAGTATTGAAATATGAATGGCAATTACAGCGTTAAAATTCTGAGAGAAGGTTTGAAGCAAGCTATAGTTTGTAATATATTTCCATTAAAGACAATATGAATATCAATACATTTAGCATTTTAACAATCCCATAATAATAACTGAATTGAACTGAATTTACTTTGTCATGCAGACCATACAACAAGGGTTGCACAGCTGAACGAAACTGCGTTTCTCCAGTTTGATGTATGACCATAGACACAAGTCAAGTGCACGTTATACAACATTATACAACAAACATTATACAACAAACGTTACACAACAAAAAAAAGTGTAACACCATCAGACTATACTTCAGATCTTCAAATTAAATTGAATGGCTGGTGGTGGACATTATGGTGGAAAGGAGATCCTTCAGTTCACCCTGTGCTCATTTCACCCCAACAGCATCCAACTTCTCCAGGCTATCCTTTCCATTATAGAAGCTCTGCACAGCCTAGCAGCTTCAGGGAGTCCAACATCTCCAGGCAGATTCCTCTGACCCTTCATCCTTTCCATTGTGGAGGCTCTGCACAGCCTAGCGGCTTCATGGAGTCCAACATCTCCAGGCAGATTCCTCTGACCCTTCATCCTTTCCATTGTGGAGGCTCTGCACAGCCTAGCGGCTTCATGGAGTCCAACATCTCCAGGCAGATTCCTCTGACCCTTCATCCTTTCCATTGTGGAGGCTCTGCACAGCCTAACAGCTGCAGCGATGTCTATGATGAGCAGCTTCGCACATCATCCTCAGGGGCACCTGATAATCTTTCTCCGCAGCTTCTTCAAGCTCCTCCCATGCAGCAGTCTTAGTCTCTCTCTTTCCTTTTTAATGTTCCTTCACCAGCAGTGTTTGCCATTGGGTTTCGGGTTTCTTGACAGGCACCTAGAGCCCTCTGCCCAAGGAGAATTGCAGGTGCCGCAAAGTGCAGTCATAATGCTGCACTCTCACACCAGCCACCCAGCATGGAAATGCCCTGTTCTGGCCTGGCTGGTTCTCACCATTGCAGGTGCTGCAAAGTGCAGTCATAATGCTGCACTCTCACACCAGCCATCCAGCATGGAAATGCCCTGTTCTGGCCTGGCTGGTTCTCACCATTGCAGGTACTGGAAAGTGCAGTCATAATGCTGCAGTCTCACACCAGCCACCCAGCATGGAAATGCCCTGTTCTGGCCTGGCTGGTTCTCACCATTGCAGGTACTGGAAAGTGCAGTCATAATGCTGCAGTCTCACACCAGCCACCCAGCATGGAAATGCCCTGTTCTGGCCTGGCTGGTTCTCACTATTGCACAAATGTCACAGTCCAATGAGACAGCCCTGTGATCCTGTGCAGGATCTGTGAACATTATGGCCCAAAAGGGTATCAGCTTCCTTGTCGTGATCTATAGGGTGGTATTAAGTGGGACACAAAGTACTAAAACTAGAGCACATTCATATGTGTAACTTTTATGTTGAGGGTATTTTTAGTCATTTGGCCCAAATGTTTTCATCATTTTGAATGACAACTCTTTTATAGTAAAAGCATTAAATTAAATGAGTTCTATTACATTGCATGCAATTTAAAGAACCATGTGTTACAATCCCTGGTCATAAAGGCCAATAGCTTTTAAAGAAGCTTCATGTTTGACCAGTGATTTGAAGTGAGAGCAAGGCAACTTCTGTAGGTGAAAGAATAACAGGAGAGTCTGTTTGCGTCACAGGCTTGGTTACATGGTTGGTCTGGGTATTTTATATTTTGTAATATATATATATATATATGATCCTGATTCTGCTGGCAGAAAGCTACGCTGAGCACCAGATTGCTTCCAGGTTCAACATTGCACAAGTACACGGTGAAGCAGGAGACACTAGGAATGACTAGAAACCAGCCAGGTAGAGGGTGGAAGCGACTTTCTAATGCCAGAGATGACTGTTAACTTATCCATCAGTGCCTCATGAATTGGAGGATGACATTAAGTGACCTTCAAAAACAATGGGAAACATTAAGTGCAGGTGTGAAGTTCACTGCTAGGATAGTTCATATCAGGCTCATAGAAGCAGGACTGAAGTCCCCTAAAGCAAGGAAGAAGCCCTTCATTAATGAGATCCAGAGAAGAACCATTTTTTGCAGTTTGCAAGAAAATGTATAGTTTACACAGCCACATACCCGTAAATCGAGACACAAGTGAAACTAAAAATCTGACTGTAGTCTCTTGATTTTTTTTCCAGACCTGTATGTGGAGGGTTTTAATGGTACAATCAGTTTAGTAATTCAGAATGTAAAAACAGCCCACAAAACATCAATGCATTGTATGGAATAAAAATTCAAATGCATGAAACTTTTTTTTTTAAATACCGTGCATTATTTCAACTAAGTCATTCAAGTAAAAGAAAAAGAAATATATAAACTGTTACTGAATGGCGGCATCCTATGGCAGCACCGTGCTTGAATTCACTGAGCTCTTCAGAAGGACCTTTTCCTTCACAAACGTTTGCAAACGTGACTGCATGGCTAGGTGCACCTGTGGCAATGGCTCCGAATGAAACAGCTGAATTCAGTGATTAACAGGTGTGTCCCATTACTTTTGTCCATACAGTGTATATACAGAATACAGCGCTCACAGAAAGTCTTAGGATGCTTTCTTAATTCTGTAAAAATGTTGCAAATGTATTAGTTTCATAACAAAAGTCCATTAACAAGCGATCTTTAATACTTTAATATATCTGCGCACATCTCTCATACAGAAATTTTCTTTTAAGTGTCATAATTTTTTGACTGACTCATTCGGTTTTGTTTCTGCCATTTTGCTGCTAATTGCAATTGTAGTCAGTGGCTCCCAAAGGGATACTAAGTGCTATTGTAAGGTGTTAGGTATTGCTAATTTAAAAGCACCCAATGAGACTGCTTGTCATTGGACTTATTAGGTCAGACAAGCTTTTAGAACTGTAATTTGGGTTTCAGTTTATTATTACTTGAAATTAATGTTTTACTTAAAACTACTGGTTGTTTCTAATGTGAGATATATTTTTGTAAATAAATGAATGAAATCGTGATTTTTGTTATGAATATTATATCTTACTTATTCACACAATATGTGGCTGCTGGAGCTGGACTAGGATTAAAATCAGCCCTGGGCTTTGGGGACCCCCCCTCGCCATGCAATAAATGATGGGGGTGATGGTCCCCCATAACTTTTACAAAGAGAGACATTTTTCTGCCAGTTCACATAGCCATCAGCCCACTGGGATATACGTCCTCATGCCAGATGGCCAGTCCAGCCCAGGTGAGATCGCCTTGCCTATGGATAATTTCACCATCTTACCCTTTATTCAAGGCCCTGCTCCTATCGCCTAGTTGGGAAACTCCCACATTACCTCTGCACAATGAATTTTGGGATATCTTGGGCAGCGAAGAATCCATCGAGTGCATCCTTCACTGTGCGAGAAAAGAAGGACGCATTTCTAGGCTGCGTTAGAATGAGCCTTTGAAACAGGACAGCCTTGTCGCACCACTATGACACATTCGGTCTTCCACTGCAGCCTTAGAGGATGCAGCCCCTGAAATGGGACAGCCTTGTCGCACCGCTATGACACATTCGGTCTTCCACTGCAGCCTTAGAGGATGCAGCCCCTGAAATGGGACAGCATTGTCACAACGCTATGACTCATTCCGTCTTCCAGTGCAGCCTTAGAAGGATGCAGCCCCTGAATTCAGACACAGACTAGGACGGGTTTTACAAAATGGGTTCTAAGCTCAGTAAGATGGGGAAAAAATTTATATAGGAGATTGGTTTGTGCTCCTGCCCATCTCCTATCAAATGGGGAAAATGCAACCTGACCTGGAGAGCAAAGAAAAAAGAAATACAGCAAAACAAAGACAGTGCAGCTATGCTACCACCCACAAACTATCCAAGGGGTGTTGCAGGAAGCATTCTCTGAGTGAGATACGTACTGTAGACTAACATACGCTTCTGATCCCCCATGAACCTGTCTAAGCTGATCAGTTGAAAGATGGACGGATGGATGGATGAGCAATAAAAATACAATAAAAGGTCATGAGAACAAAAACATGACCTAGAATGAGTGGCCAATGCACACAGTTGTGATGTTTTCTGTAGTGCACACCTGTTGAACACACTACAACTCATATGAGCAGCTTCATAGATGCATAGATTAGCAGATGAAACATAATGAACCATATTCCCTTCCGTGAATGCTTTCTATATTCTAATGTGTATTAATGTAAAAAAATTATGCATAATTTATCTTTGATAATCCAGTGAAAACTGCTAAATGTCTTGGGACACCTTTTGAGATTCATGTTTTTATATCACAGATTTTTATATTCTATGGTTTTCCAGCTGTTATTGCCCCCATCCTCTCCCTTCACGCTGTAGTTATGCATTATTCACCCCGCATCACTCAACAAATATATTACATAGCTTCTCTAAACTTGGCTAAGCTTTTTAAAGTTAAATCCCCCTGCTGGAATGGGTTTGCTGACATTAGGGAGCGGCTTGAATTAATTTATCACTGCCCCTACTTATCTGTTCAAAGTCTGCACAAATTTTAATCAAAATATTAACAATCTTGCTTTCATCAGTATTTAAAAAGGTATGTCAGACAACCATTATTCACTCAAATATAATAGATTTTCATCTGCCTGAGGGCACTATATTCAATTAAAATGTATCACAAGACTCATCTTGGCTAATTTTTTCCGTATCCCCCTGGTATGCATGACAGACAAACCGGAACGGTTTAGCAAAAGTTTATTGCTAATCCGTCAAAATCATTCCTACAAATCCAGTGGCAATTCAAGCATTTAGTTAACTCTTTCATGAAAAACTAAATCAATTTTAAATGATTTTTACGCAACAGCAGAAATGACTTGGAAGTCATATCTCTCCCTTGTGACCAAGTGCACGTGCAAAACACTAGTCTTTGAGGCAGGTGTTTTATATTCACTGATGTGTAACAAAGTTACATTTGATAAAATTACTTATTAGAATTAATGCAATTTTACAGTAGGTGTCAGCTGTGAAGGATAGCTATCAGCCCTGAATATGGTTCCAAAGAGCTCTGGAAAATAATAAGAGTGACAATAAGCTGCAGGTCAGACAGGGATGACATTAAGGACAGCTGCTAAACAGCACAAGAGTATCTTGCACTGTGTATTTATGTATTTATTGTTTTGCAGAGAGTTTAAAGGTGGATTTATTTAAAATTGTCGATCAGTGTGCGGAATCTGTAATGGTCCTGCATGATATTCCAAGATGATCCACAGCAGTATGAAGTAAATGTCCACCTTGGCTGCTCCAGTCACCAGATCAAAACATTACTGAAGCTCGACAGGAAGTCCTGAGTCACAGAGAGCAAAGCAGATTTCCTTCATCCCTCAAAGAAACGAAGGCTTTTCGTCTTGTATAATGGTCCAGTATCCCGAAACACACATTTCAGGACTTGTATGGCAGCATTCCAAGAAGGAATGAAAGTATTCCGAAGGGAAAGGGCGGTACCAGGTCCTTATTATTGATGTATTGTGACAGTAAAACCTTGAAACACATGGGTGAGGAAAATCATGTCAGCTAAGCACTGAATTTTATTTGTGAGCCTTCTGTAACATTTTTAACTGTGCAAATGTGTAAAAATCATAAATGACTGTATTTAACCAAGAAAAGAAGGCAACTTCAAAGACCTACAGAGTTCTCCCTAAGAGATACATTTCCTATATTAGCTACTCGTAACATAAAGATCTACAAAGTCTGGAATCCTCTAATTGCTTATTTTGTCAGACTTGCAGTAATTCCCTCTCAATACTCAGTAAAAAGTGAGAGCATGTAAACACCTAAACAAGGAACTATTTAACAATCCCTCCAGGATTTCGAGATTCTGTCATTGCAGAAATTAACAGAAAACCTAGTGAACGCCACAATATTTGCAAGAGCCTCAGATTTCAAATTTACCACAGCTCTTCTGCAACAAATGGCCAAATCACTCTATCGCTTACTGTTGGACCATGACACGCCCCGTGATACCATAGCAGTGTGCATTCATGCGTGTTTTTACTAGTGCGGAGAGGATGACCACAGCAAACACATCTCATTTACCAAAAGGCTGAGGCATTGTACGTTGCTAAGTTGAGTCATTACAAAGAGCACAGATGAACACAGTCTACATAAAATAAAGAAAGGGCACTCTGGAAATGAAACTATACATTTTCTGCATTTGATTGTGCCAGGGATTGGAGCAACTCATAGCTGCACGTCTGTGGATGTTAACCAGCCTTTAATGATAGATAGAGAGAGAGAGAGAGAGACTGGGATCAGCTGGGGCGTGGAGCAGACACGCGCTAGTTCTGAACTGAGGATTTAACTAACTGGAATTATTTTCTAAATTAAACGTGTCTCTTTCTTCACTGGTAGTAGTTTTTTTTTTTAAAAAAAATCTGAACTCGCAATTTTGCCAGTTTATGCAAATTTTTCACAAAAAAAGAACACGGAACTCCACAAGTTGCATCAGAAATTTTGAGAAAAGCTGCTGCAAAAACAAGCATTATTGGCCACAACAACCAGAAAAAACTCTGCGAAATGCCGCAGGGGCTGATTTGAGCGTTTTGCTGTTACCCCACCTACAATTTATGGCTTTTATCGTTTCACTCAGCAGGGGGGTTCTTAGTGCAGGATCAGGCATGAAGAAATATTACCTTTTTTGTCACGATGCAAGTGTCAGTTTGCACCTTGATTGAAAATAATGAAAAGCTTTAAAAATTAGCTAACGGAAATACATTTTAAAAAACGTGAATTAAAAATTGGACCGGTAACAACAAAAATAATGTAATTTTAAAATATTATTAGGGTGGCGTTATATAGTCATAAGGGTTCTCCCTCTGTCTCTGTAAGCTTTTCACAGGAACCCCAACAAGACAAGCAGAGTAGGTGCAGCCCTGATATCACGCCTGATACAGATCATCAGACCCTTCTGCAGTGTCCCAGTGTTAGTCTGCAGGGTGCTACATCTCTAGCAGAATGGCTGCGCAGCCCTGCTCTGCGTCGTGGGCATTTATGAAGGTACATTGAGCACCACTGGACCGTCAGCCAGACTCTTCCCTGTAACTCACCCTCTGCTTCCTGCCGTAGGCCCCAGGTTGACAATATTACCCTTTATTGCATAAGTGGGACGGCAGATGGATAGATAGATTAATCCGTAGAACTACGTACAGAAATAACTATAATTGTGAATATTATCATGTAACACTGTCTCTCCGGAACATGACAATTGCAAAGTGTAAATATTGCTTAATCGATTCTTAATGTATTTTTTGTACTCTGAAGGCGACGTATCAGTCATTAGATTTTTCCGGCAATTAACCACCGTGTTTGTAGAGATACTGATGGGTGAAAGCGGACAGGGACCCCAGAAGTGTCCTGATATTACACTCTGCGGTGCTGCAAGCATGTCAAGTATGTACTGGAAACTGGGCTTTGCATGAATCTAACCAAGAACAATAAATTGTAATCTGCTAATACTGTCTAAATTAAGGTGCGAGGAAAAACAACTTAAAGATTTGCGACGGTTGAAAGAAAAATATGGAGAGTGTTAAGTAAGTCAATCATTTCAAATTTTTATGTTCCACACTGTCCTTTATACCTGTATACGATGTTTGACGCTAAAATAACTTCCTCGATACAAGGCGATGGGGAAAAAGCGACAAAGTAACCTGGGTAAGCCATTAAAGCGCCAAGCCCAAGATGCTGAATGTAGCTCTGATCTGCCTCAAGGCAGGGAGTTTCAGCAGGTATGACATCGGCGACAGAGAAACGGAGCCCCGTGTTCTGTCTTTGCGGATATAGCAGCCTTCAAAACGTGATTAATTATGAAGTTAAATGCTCCCCCCACGCAGCCCCCGGCTATTCTTTAATTATAAATGCTATCTAGTGAGTACAGCAGCGAATCTGTTAGAGACCAGCTTTGTCATGTCTGCCAAGTCTCCACTCCTCTGGCAATTTTGACACTTGCTGATATGTCAAAGGAGAAGAATGATGATAAAAAATGCTCTCGATGGTCGAGGTCGTGATTTGTTATTATTTTACAATGGTTAGACGGGGAACACTATAGCGGCTACTATTCTATTATTAAGTACATGCTCTCAGCTTATGTCAGCTGCTTAGCTGTAGGTTAATTGTGTAAGTCATACATAAAAAAGTCAAATATAAAATCTGAATGTAACATTCATTAAAACAATGAATTAACTATGTTGTGGTTTAATTACTGTAGGTTAAACTTTCACAAGAACCATAAAGCTGCATGCAATGCACCTCTTAGCCTCCACACTAGCAATCCCACACACGTGTGAGAATATATTTCAGCCACTAGCACTAGAAATAATATGTGTAGTTCTATAACGCCCCAGGGCAATAGCACAAATTTACAGCCACTATTTGTAGAGAATTGTTTCTGCATTGGTCTTATGGTGACTGAGAACTGCTGGAAAAAAAAACATTTTTATATAACCCCCCACCTCTGCTATGTTTTTCAGACCCATTTGAAGGACTTCAAAACAGTGGGCGTGCAGCTATGTATCTGTCTTCATCTTTCTGTAGAAGAAATGGTCTCCTTTCTGTAGCAGATATTCATCATGTTATTACAGGACATGTGAACTGAGGCTATTTCATCACTTATTAAGAATGTTAATCAGAGCCCAGATTTAAAAAAATCCCCAGATACATTCTTAAACAAACTGACAAAATATATCCTTGATTGCTTTCACTGTTGGGTACAGAAAATACCACTGATGTTCTTAGACTGAACTTTTATTAAGAACGATATTGTCAGAAATAAAACATTTCTGAGAAAAAGTGATTAATGTGTATAAGGAGACCATACACCACATTCTGAAATTAAACAATGAAAGAATGAAAATCACTTTTGTTCGTGTGTTTTTATAGTAATCCTTCACAAGCTAACAAATATCATCTTAATTTTGAAACATATTTGCTTATGCATGCAATAATAGTTTATTCTAAACTACATCCACCACCATTCATAAGTTCACATGAGTTTATAATTTCCTTTAAATCACAGGCTTGAAAGTCATGCTTTAATATATGATAGGATTTTTATAAAGTCTCCTGCAAGACACGCAGAACCGAAAGGCCTCCAGGGCTTTTAAAATTCATTAGAATTAATGTGGAGAACTTAAGGTTGTCAAGTATGAAGAAAAAAGCCTGGATGAAGAGCTGCTTCTTTCTTCTTTTTAAGCAAAATCTTGATACAAAAGTGTTGTGCATGTTTCAGAACAGTCAACAGAGCAACTAAATATGACAGCAATGAATGACTCACTAAGTAACTCCTGGAATCGTAACTTTTTCATTATCCCACCTGTGTGAAAGTGAAAAGCTGTGGTCCATAAATCTATATTAAATGTGAATCATTTTCATGTGTTTTTTTTCTGTTTTTTGAATGATCCGTGTGCACGTGTTCACTGTAACATTTCAGGTACTGTTTTGTCTAACACCAACACATTTAATCAAAAGCACCTTTTATTTCCAGTTTATGTACTCAGAAGCCAGTTAATTTGCTATACCTAGTTAATCTTGGGCAGGAGCCACTTTTGTCTCCAGAATCACATCAAAGAGATGAGAGTTGTGTGATCTGACAAGGCAGGCTGCCGCTGTGGGAGAAAGCTGCTATTTTTGCAGTTGTAACCTTCCTCTTAGCTTTAATAAATCTGATCATTCTACTCTGACCTATCTTATTAGCACAGCCTTCTCAGCCACAAAAATGTCATTGATTGGATGTTTATAATTCATCACATCCATCACGCTGCAGAGAATGAAAATCCGAGGCGGATATTTGCTTCCAAGATGCTAAAAAGACTGCATTAGCACCAACAATTACAACATTTTCAAAATTGCTTAGATCAGGCGTCTGAGCCGTTCTGCTGCTGTCTGTGGGCTGTATGCATTCAGCCACGGCCACATGACTCGCTGTTTGCAGGACCAGATCCTCTTTCCATTAGCAGATGTGCCCACTAAACTGGCACCCCACACACTTTTTCCAAAAAGACACACAAACAACAGTTAGTTTTTCTCTTTTCAACCTAAAGCAGTAAAAAGGCTACCTTCTTCACCACCGGAAGCGACTCCAGCATAGGGGTGACTCCTGTTTCAAACTGACTCCAGCATAGGAGCTACTCCAGCGTAGGAGTGACTCCTGTGTCAGACTGACTCCAGGGTAGGAGTGACTCCTGTTTCAAACTGACTCCAGCATAGGTGTGACTCCCGTTTCAGACTGACTCCAGCGTAGGAGTGACTCCCGTTTCAGACTGACTCCAGCGTAGGAGTGACTCCTGTTTCAGACTGACTCCTGTGTCAGTCTGACTCCAGGGTAGGAGCTACTCCAACTCTTAAGTTTTTTGGCCCTAGAGCCCATGTCACAGTACATTATGCCAGATAAGGGTCCTTATAAAATTACAGAAAAGCCACCAAAACAGCACATTGTGCAATGGTGATTTAGTCCATTATAGTGACTAGTTCTCGCAATCAAGGTGTTTATACAAAAGAAAGAAATGAGTGTGTCATGAACTCGGACGGATTTGGCGTTAGGCCGAGGCATGATGCACGCAGAAATGTGGACGACCCACTTGCGGCTCAAAGGATAAACAGGGTTTATTAACTGAATTAAACACAACAAACAAAAATAGACCTCTAGGGGTCGGAACTAAAAGGGATAAGCGAAAATTAATTTCCAAACAGGTCAGGGCAACAAAGGGCGGGTGGGTGTGCAGGCAGGTTACAAATAACAGAACATCAAACTACATACATGTAACCACAAAACTACAACAAACAATCACGATAAACAAACCGCTGGGGAACTGAACAGAGGCAGGGACTTAAATACAGAGGAGTAACAAGACTAACAAGGGGCAAGTGAGACTAATTAAGAAGGATTGGGAAAACAGGTCATAGGTGAAACTAATTAACTCAAAGGAACTAAACAGGGAAACTTAGAACTAACGAAGAAACAGGGAAACAGAATCTAACAAAACAGATAAAACACAACTAAGGCACAAAACAAGAAAACAAACCTAAATACAAATCAGACACAGGAACTAGAAAAACTCATACAAATGAAACACTAGGGAACGAAATACAAAAACAGAGGAGGCGGGATTCGATGACTCAAAGACAGAGGAGGTGGGATTTGATCACACAAAGACAGAGGGGTTCACAGATAACCGCATGCGGCCAACAGGGAGCAGGGGAAGACACTACAGACTAGGACAATGGGGAAAAGGACTCAGACTGGGAAAACAGGAGCTGACCCTGACAGGGTGAAGAAAAACAGAAAACAGACAAAGCAGTGAGGAATAGCAGGAATAGGTCAGGGGTTTGTCAGTTTGCCCTCCCTCTTGGCTCTGAGGTGAACTGCCAACTGGCACAGTTAACACTCTGCTTCTGCAAAAAGCAACTCCCCAGTTCAAACCAGCAATAGTGCACCAGAAACGGTTCCTGGATACCTTGCCTTTTCCAGTACGACACCTGGGTGTGCGTACCATAAATGAAATGTGACATAATTTGATTTATCCTTTTTAACCATTCTGTATCATATTTATCAATATTTGAAGTGGCTTTTCAAGCCAACCCACATGCTCACAGCTGTCACAAACCAGGCTTATAAGACTACAGTACCCAAAATGCCTCGCTCTCCTCTTATGATCTTTGGAAACTAGCAGATGTTCACAAGTGTGGAATTACCTTGTTTATTCAATTGATTGCAGCTGGATTAATGAAACACCTTCTGGACACTTACGTGCCTCTCCAGCTCCTTGTGAGACGGCTAGCTGGCCTCACTCTGAGTGTCTCGCACCCGTTTCCTGTACTGCTTTTCGATTCTTGTCTTGCTCATGGTCTTTTGGGTTTTTGTCTACTGATTTGACATATATTTACAAAAAATAGAAAACTGTTCAAAATGAAATAAAAAAACTAACTGAATCGATTTGTCGCGTTGTATCATTCATCAAAATGGCTTTGAGCATTAATATCTCCATGAGATGGAAAATCATCTTTTTGTTCAAATGTTAATGAACACTCAAAACTCCATTTTAACAAAAACACTATATATGTGCGTGTATCTTATATTTTCATATTGTGTTATTCTGAAGCCTCAGTTGCCCGTTTTTCTCTTAGGGTTATAAATCTGATAAACAGTTTAGGTCTGCAGAACATCCTGCTCTTCTGTGAACTGCTGCCGCAAAATGAATATTGCTGGAAATAAAGACGGACAGTTTTTGCCCTTGACACAGTTTTTCTGCCAGTATCAGCCCAGATGGTGCAGGACACAATATGAAAAGGATTCAGAAGCAGTGATAGAACACTAATGGCACTAAGAGTGCAGGCACACTGACAGGAGCTTAACTCACAAAGACAACATGAGAATAGAAACAATGACAGCACTGGTATATATTCAGTAACCACATGCAGTCCAGCGGATCAGTGAAAAAATAGATTATTATTAGTAGTAGTATTGCTCTTATTAATAATGACAATGATGATGATGTCGATAATATCATCATCTACAAAAAATATCACACACAACAAAATATAAGTGCTGAATGGAATAATAACTGACTGGTATGTACTGTAAGCAACCAAAACACAGCTAAAGATCTATCATCATCACTATTGTCCTGAATCATGTTTTTGGATTTGAAACTGAGAATTGAATACTGAGTAAATTTAATAAGAAGCAGTACAATACTAATACTGAATGAAACTATTTTTGAGATCATTTTACGAAATTGCTAAATGAACTGATGATAGTGGAAATAGCGAAGAGTATGTCCCCGTTGCCAGTAATTTACTTAGAATGCAATTATATTCTATTTATTTGTGGTCTAACTATAGGAAATTCAACATTACCACAGATTTTTTTTTTATTAATATAATTTCACAAGGAAAACACTTACTCATGAGGGTTGATGAGCACAAGGCAGGTATAAGCTCATTCACAGGATAAGTTTGAGACTGTGGTTATTCTCTTAAGGTGAAAAAGGTCTTTCCGTGTGTTATTTTATTCTTGGACCCATGAATCAATTACCAGCTTGGTGTCAGAGCAATTTGATGGTCGAATAATCCATTGTCTTCTTTAACTGATCAGGGCATATTGTAAGAGTAAGAAGAAAGGGGTCTTTCATGAAAACTGCATTTTCACAAGGGCTGGAGACACGTTTCAGAGAATTCTCCTGATTATAGCGCCATTCTCTTTATTATAGAGCAATTTCCTTAAAAAACAAATAGTATATGACTAAAGTGAGTATAGAAATAAAGGCGGGAGTCTGTGGGAGAGAGGTTATAATGTCATTGTCTCTGAGAAACAGTAAAAGCTTACACTGCATTATTTATGCTGCACTAACAGAATCACAGTGTTTACTTGTATAAATAGGACACAGTGCAGGGGAACACACTGGACAGGCCATCACCCTGTAACACACACACACACACACACACACACATTTACAGGGCTTTACAAACACACAAGATCTACTGATGGCAGTTTGCCTAATTACTTGCTATGCAAAGTTATGTCATTTGTCAAATTTAGTTTTTGCTTTAATGACCATCTATGTGGTGCAGCGGTGCGGCGTGTCAGCTTGGGGATTGGGCGGCATGATCATCTGTGCGAGCATTTCGGGACAGTAAAAGGGCAGCACAGCACCCCAGATGTTGGGACTGGGCCACTGGCAGGCTGGGTGCAAGGACGTCCACTAGAGCTGTCGCCGGAGTCACGGATCTTTCTGTAAGCCACCTCCGCTGCCGTTTCAGAGCTTTCGGCAGTGAGTCCAGCCAGCAGCCGATCACAGATAACATGGCCTGTGTACTCTGGATTTCTGCATACGACAGCGTGTTCTCACTCACACCAATATCAGATCTAGGCAATTTCACACAGAACTTGAAGAGTGGGACAAACATTCCACAGGCCGGATCAGCTCTAAGCCGATGTGTAGCGCCGCTGCCAGTAAATGTGGTCAGGAACGATATAAACGTTCGAATTCTTTTCCACGATCCATCCAAGACAGTCTAATGAATCAATTTCAGCTGTAAGATTTCCATTTATGAATTTCTTTTCAATAAAATCAGTGAAAATGGTTGAGTGTCGCATTTATATTTTTGTTCAGTATACTTTCATGCAGTGTTGGGGGAATGACATTTGGCTATCAGGGGTTCACGTAAATGTGCATATTTAAACCATTTATACCATTAAGTGACATACCATTTCAGTTCAGGCCTCCGAGGCCTTATGTCTGCAACTTTGGTTAATTTCCTTTCTGGGTCAGTGTGTGCGTGTGCTTGTGTGTCTGCATGTTCTCTTTGTGTGTGTCAGTGTCTAATGACAAACAGCTAGTAGATGAGGATTATACAGTATGTAACCTGTATGTTTTCTGGTGGGCATGTGGACTATGGGTTACATCCCTAAACCAGAAAATAGTTACTTAAAATTAGTGCGGTCAAACGATAAAATTTTTTTATCAGATTAATTACAGGGTTGCTGTGGATTAATTTCGATTAATCACAATCAAATATCCTGCATTTTTAATCTATATTAATCACATTTCATTTTGGATGAGCAAACAGACTCAAGAAAAAAGGGAATATATATGCACTTAACATGTTTATTGAACATCAATTTTGAAATATCAAACAAATCTTAATCAGTTCATTGCCTTACAGTTCATTAGTAGTGTTTCAACAAAGGTCGTCTTTGTAATTGCTGCAGCCTTGGTGTGATGTCTCAAATTTAGTCAGTTCCACTTCGTCATTCAAAAACATGGGTCTGCAAAATTTTTAAAAAGATCCATCAAATATGTTTTGAATTATTGCCATAATGACAGAGTCTGTAGTGACAGCAGACCGGTCCCAAAACCATATGTATTCCCTGTCCAGATCATACAGTCATATTCAGCCTATACGTATACTTAAAAAAAAAATCAAAATATAAAAATGGTTATTTTTTTCCTATCCATTTTGAAACGTTATGTTGGGGTTGGAACATAACACTACTGGTGCTACTCTGCTCGTTTTTCTGCCCCTCCTCCTGCACCCCCGTCAGCAATTAAAACCTAAAATACGCATCTGCTTAGAGAAGCAGATAAGGTCCTCCTCACTGGTGAATCAATAGTTAGGAATAGTAAAAATGTCTAACAGTGGTAAGTCAGCGGTTTCATTAAAATGCTTCCCTGGGGTTTGTGCCTCTGATATATATGTTAAACTGCATTCATTTTCCAGTTGTGGAATTTTGGTTGTCCAGGTTGGAAATAATAATACAGCCACGTTTCTAAAAGAGCTTGGACGCTGTGTAAAATATAAGTTTAAAAAAAAGAATGCCATGATTTGCAAGTTCTATAAATCCATTTCTAATTGAAAATAGAACTAAGACAATATACAATAAACTGAGAAATTTTTATTGTTCTATGACAAATATATGCTCAATTTGAAATTTATGCCAGCAACGTGTTATAAAAAAATTGGCACAGGGGCAACAAAATTCTGGAAATGTTGTCTAATGCTAAAAACAAAACACCTGGCTTAATATCTCACAACTGATTAGTTTAATTAGCAACAGGTCAGTAAGATAATTGGTATAAAAAGAGCCTCCCAGAGAGGCAGAGTGTCTGTGCAGTGAAGATGGGGAGAGGACCACCACTCTGTGCAGTGAAGATGGGGAGAGGACCACCACTCTGTGCAGTGAAGATGGGGAGAGGACCACCACTCTGTGAAAGACTACATGGGCAAACAGTGCAACCATTTAAGAACTGTTATGGCGCAGCATGGCCTGGGTAGGAAAAAAAGGGTGATGATCCACTCACTGCTCCAAGACAAAGGGGTTCATTAAAGAAACTAAAACAAACACACACTGGGAAAATAACAGGACCACAAAGGGTCAGAACTAAACAGAGGCAAACACCATAAAGGTAACCAGGCAACAGCAGGAACAGAACTTCACAAACCAGCCAGTAAGCACACCACAACATTGACACACATCTAACAGTGACCAACCGTGGAAAGGCACAAAGGCAGGCACTTTATTACAATGATAACCTGGACTCACAAAAGGCAGGTGTATATCATCAAAAACAACCAATCAACGGGTGTACAGGGCAACAAGACACAGGCGAAGAAACTGACACTAAAGAACACAGAACTAAGGAGATATCATAACTAGAGTCCGGAAACTAAGGGAACGCAGGAAAATACTACACTAGGAGAAAAGTCAAGAAACAAGTAAAACAGAACATAACCAAGGCAGGGGCAGAGAGTCATACACAAGACAAATTAAACACATGGATAAACAATATCAAACTAAGGATAACCCTGAACAGGGAAGCAAAGGATGAATACACTAGAAAAAACAGAAAACCAATAAACAAACAAAACAGCTAAAGCTGGTCTAGGTCAACCTCTGTGCCAGACACTCAGCCTGAGTTATGTGGTGGTCTAATGATCTGTGGGTCCTCAGGCAGCACTGAATTAAAAACAGACACCATTGTACAGTGGAAATCAGTGCATGGGCGCAGGAACACTTTTGAAAACCATTGTTTGTGAACACAGCTCGTCACTGAATCCACAAATGCAGGATGAAACTTTACCATGCAAAGAAGATACCATCTAAACATGATCCAGAAACGCCGCCGACTTCTCTGGGTCCGAGCTAATTTATGATGGACTGAGGCAAAATGGAAAACTGTCCTGTGGGCTGATGAATCATAATTTCAAATTCTGTTTGGAAATCATGGATACTGCATCCTCCAGGCTGAAGAGGAGAAGGACCATCCAGCTCATTATCAGCAGACAGTTCAAAGGCCAGCATCCGTGATGGTTCGGGGGTGCATTAGTGCCCATGGCTTGGGTAGCTTACACATCAGGAAATGCATCATTAAAGCTGAACGACATATACAAGTTTTGGAGCAACATATGCTGCCTTCCGGACAGTGTCTTTTTCTGAGAAGGCCTTATATATTTCTGCGAGACAATGCAAAACCTCATTCTGTGCACATTACAACAGCATGGATCCATAGTAGAACAGTCTGGTTGCTAGACTGGCCAGCCTGCAGTCCAGATCTTTTACATTTGGCACATCAAAATACAGCGAAGGACTTCCCGAACTGATGAGCATTTGCATGCCTATATCAGGCAAGAATGGGACAACATTTCACTTTCCACACTCCAGCAACTGGTTTCCTCAGTTTCCAAATGTTTAGAGAGTGTTGTTTAAAGAAGTGGTGATGCAACACGGTGGTAAACATGCCCCTGCCCCAACTTCTTTGAAATGTGTTGCTGGAATCAAATTCAAGTTTAGCATATATTTGTCATAAAAGTATAACATTTCTCAGTTTCACATTTTACATGTTGTCTTTGATTTTCAATTAAATATGGGTTTATACAATTTATAAATCAGTGTTACACAAACGTTTTTATATATACAGTGATGCCCCACTATATCGTGATTCAGCTATCGCGCCCCCGGTATATCGCGAATTTTCCCCAGACGCATCACAGTTCTCTGCGATATGTGTGTGTGTGTGTGTGTGTGTGTGTGTGTGTGTGTGTGTGTGTATGTATGTAT
>JAODLC010000042.1:5265754-5281648 GCA_026781145.1 Hippopotamyrus pictus | reverse complement strand
CTGCAGAAGGCTGAAAGGAGGACTGACATACAGAGGGTATGACAGACGGTCTGCAGAAGGCTGAAGGGAGGACTGACCTACAGAGGGCATGACAGAAGATAGTGGTCTGCAGAAGGCTGAAAGGAGGACTGACATACAGAGGGCATGACAAAAGATAGCAGTACATAACCCTAAACACACCATGCTTTCTGCCATGTCTGCTCTAGGACCCTCTGAGGTTTTTGCTCCTATAACAAACTATGGAGTCTTGGTTTCCTCTGCCCCATTATCTTCTGCCTTTCATTTAATGTATTGCTTCCCTAATTGTCAAAACACTCCATTGTTTTTGATTCTTGATTCCTTAAGCACTTTGGGGCAACCATGTTCGGAAAGGTGCCATTTAAAAATGAATTAATTTGAATTGAATTAATGGAGTATCCCCTGTCTAAACTAATACTTTGGAGAAACTGGACTGAAATGTCTTTTCAGTATTTGAAATAAATTAAAGGTCAAAGCAATATTTTCTTTTTTAATGGTTAATAAAGTATCAATTATTAATCATTTAACCATTTATTTACTATATAATGATCTAGAGGATGATATGATTTATCATAAAAGCTTAAAAAGATAAAGGCCAATCAACAATGTGCAGAAGTTTATTCTTAAATAAAAGTTTCCTTGGAGAAATTATTTCTCCCTTTTTTGCAGCTTATCTGATATTTTGGCATTTTTAGTTTTGGTGAGGAGCGTGTTGATTTTTACATAAATATTAATAAGTAGACTAAAGAGTAAGTGTTGTGTCATAATGCATGACTAACAGTATATGACTAATAAATAAGAAAATAGAAAGCAATACATCATAATAGAGTAGAACAGAATGGTTCTAATAATTACGGGGACAAAGTGTTTACTCTTACATTAACCTCGCTAAATGCGGAGAGATTTTTATATGCAATAAAAATAATGAAATAATACCAATGTACTGTATTGCAAACAGGTGTTGCAGCATATAATAAAGAGAAAGAACACTGTAATATGTAAATTCATGCAAAAGAAGTCTTTTGTAAGGGCACCAGGTGAAGGAAACAGGAAGCCAGATTAAGTTATCACAGGGTCGATTCTCCATACACACCGAATATATACCACCCACCAAAAATTCTGACCTTTCACTTCAAAAGGGGACATAATATTATTGTAGCATTGGACAGCTGAGACTCAAAGCTGAAATATTCAGAGTATCATTGTCTACAAATAATTTCACATTTCCTCTCTATGTGCATATTTCTGCTTTTCATGTTAAAAATATTATTATTATTATTATTATTATTATTATTATTATTATTATTATTTGTAGTAGTAGTAGTAGTAGTAGTAGTAGTAGTAGTCAAAATAGTAGAAGTGATAGTAGTACTATACTCTTATTCCTGATATTTTATTTCTATTTATATAATTTTATATTAAAATGATGAGTGCATGAAGAAACTTGGTACTAACATGTCAGGGTGATCCAACAAGAATGGGGACACTATTGAACAAATGATATGATGTCAGCACAAGGATTCACTAGGATACTTGGGCAAAGCAAAACAATATACATAAAAGAAGGACAAACACAAGTTACTAAAAATAAATAAATAAAAGGAAATAAGGTGGCAGAAATCCAAACAGAAAAACACCTGGTCACATTACTGTCCCAGACTTTCTTAATCAACATAATACGTGGAGCAGGGCCAGATAGATTTAAGGTGTTTGTATGGGATGCAACCATTCAGTTCTGAGGACTGTGATTCATTCATGCTATATTACACTTTTACTTTTAAGAAGAATTGTCCAATGATTGATGATTAACACATCTTGGGCTTTTCTCTCTTTAGTTGTTCACCTAAAGATAATTTTGACACAAAGAGGTTTATTAAAGAAACCAAACACACTGGGGAAAACTACAAAATCAGAAGGACCACAAGGGATCAGAGGTGAACAGGTCCCCCCAGGTGCCAGACGTTGCACTTGCGCGGCTTGGTGGGGATCCACTGCTAACAGCTGGGCTCTTTCTCCTGCTGTCCCTCCTACTCCCAGGAACGGGTGGCCTCATACAGCCGGTCCAGGTCTCACTGGTACCGCCCCTGCTGTACGTTCAGCTCACAGTGCCACCTGGCCAGCTGGGCATCCAAAGCAAGGCACTCCTCCTCACGGCGGTACAATGCATTTTCTGCAGCCTTGGCCTCCTGCACCTAGCAGACGCACTTATGCTGCCAGTCGGCCGGCTGCCTGTGAAGTTTCTCCAGGCTGCGTTGCCTCTTCTCCATGCCCATGTGCAGCCACTCTTGCTGCTCTCCCAGATTGTGACACTCGTGGGCAGGCTGGATCTCCCCCATGTGACACGCCTCCTCATGGCTAAGTAGAGCCACCTTGAACTGCTGCTTCTGACGGTCATGCTCATGATCCCAGCTGGCCAGCTCACCACACAACTGCTCCTGCACTGCACCGCTCCTGCACTGCAGATTCATGCAGCTGCTCCCAGTGCAGCTGGCTCTGCTCCCACTGCTCATCCAGCTCGTGGTGTTGCGGGGTCAGCCAGACCTCCCATCGGCTGCACGCCTGCTTTGCAGCTGAGCAGAGCAGCCTCTGGCAGTTCTGCTCACAGCTGCGGTCACACTGCAGTTCCTGGCTGCTGAAGAGCTGAGAGCCATCACTGGCCAGTGATGGGTCAGAATCCCAGAAGCTCCTACCTTCTTTGGTTGCCAAAGATGTGAGGGGCGGGGGTCCAACGGACTGGTAGGGGGAACTTGAGGGCGCACTGCACAGGTCCGCATGGGTGGGGCGGGGCCTACCTCGCTGAGTCATCTCCTGCTTGTGTCTATAGTACAGCTCAACTATAGTACAGCTCAACTATAGTACAGCTCAACTATAGTACAGCTCAAGTGAGATTTTTAATGTCCTTTTCATGTCTTCGGCTCTAACTACTGCAGGGAAGTGAAGCTCCCACTCAGACTAACCCCCCCTCACCCCATGGGGTATTCAACTGGCTGTTTCTGACATCAAATTTGCCACATTTTGCTGTTGTAATTAGTCAGGAATTTTTTTATTAGTTAATAAAAGGTCAGCCAGCCAGGAATTCTGTAAGTTTACTCGAGAACAGAAAAAAAAAATACATACCAACAATTAAAAAAAATGATATAGTCGGTTGTGTAGCCTTTACCCTTCAATCAGTCTCTATTCAATGGCGTCGACATTTGGACATTGCACAGACAATGTTACCACTCTCAACTTTTTGTATTCTTTCATCTTCTGTAAATATTTCTGGGTATGACGTTAAGCTGCATCTGGCCCTCCAAGCGCCCCCCCCCCAACCAAATTTGTGGGTTGGTGGGAGGATTGGCACTCCAACCACCGTAAAAACTTCACAAAGATCCAGCAAAGCAGACAGGACTCTTTTCTGCTCTCCGCGGGAGTAGCTCTGCTGCAGCCGCCCACAGGAAGGCTGCACGCATCATGAAGGGGATGGAGAAAAGCCCTCAGGAGTCTCATCCCAGGAACAGATGAATCTGCCAGAGAGCCAGTGGGGTCAGGTCTCTTGGGGATGTACGGCAGTATGAGGCGGCCCATCTGGGTGGGCGCGTGGAACGTCTGGTCTCTCCAGCATGATGACCATCTTCGCCTGCTGTTGGGGGAGCTTTGTAAGCTCCACACTCTCTGAGGTACGCAGACCGGAGAGTGGTTAGATCTCTGTAGGTGGGTATACCTATTATTGGACCCTGAGCTGCATCCTTGGACTTAGTACTCCAATACTGGTGGTGCAGTCGAGGAGATCGATCATATCTTCGTGGGCAGACCCTGGAGACACCTACAGAACCGCAAGGTATAGAGAAGTTTGTGAAATTTGACCTGTCTATCAGAAATATGACCAGTCTATGAAACCCCTATAACGTTAACTGAGAAATGGCTCACAAAACCACTCTCACAGATCTTCTGATCATAAATCCCACCCCTTCCTGTGTTCCTCTCTTAATTTTATACTAGACTGAAGTCAAACAAAAAATATTGATAATGGCTAGATGAGAGGAACATTGTTTCATGTGATTGCATGTGGGGTATTCACTTGCGTTTGGTTTCATCTGAATGACCTCATTGTGACTGGTCATTGATCAGTTTATTACCCTATTCAATGAGTCTCTTTCACATGGTGCATATTGCCTGGTTTTTAAGGAGGATCCTCAAAAGAGCTGCTGAGTCACTCTATAGTCACGAATCCTGCATGATATAGCACATTTAGCATAGCTAATCAGAGCCATGAACTGCCTTGCAGCCTCTGTGTTGAGTGAATCCTGTGCAACTTCAAAGTACAGAATGAATGAGTTAAGCTAAAATTAAAAAATTCTAGAAGTGACTGAATATAATCTAAATTACAGGTTAATAATATGTAAGGGCTCTAAAAACCAAATACCTAAATTAAAATAAATTAAGTAAAAATGAATTATGGTTTAAAGTAATATTATTCAGATACAAAAGGAGAGACCAACACACATGGAAGTGGGTGGTTTTCTTACATTATTATCCCAATAATGCAGCAACAGAATTTATTGAAAAATTAGCTGCTTCTTAGAGCGGCGGGAACCTTGCCAGGGATGCTTTTAATGCGGCATAAGCCCCCAGCTCAATCACAATCATTTCCTGTTGAAGGGACAGCCATTTTTTGTGAGTTCAAACACTTGCATTTGTGAACAGATTCTTATTTTTTCCCCATTAGCACTATTATAATACAGAGTTGTCGCAATCCTGGAGGTTGTCCCAGAAAGCAAAGGACACCCTTCATGCCATGCCAATCCATCTCATTAGATACACAAAGGGCAATTTGGAGACACTGTAGCATTAGCTCTGTGCAAATGAAACACAGACTTTTAAGTCTGGCAGTTCTGAATGACACCATGGTGGTGTAACTTGAGCCATGTGGTTTTCCAGTAATCTTAAATTAAACCAGTAATCCTGTTTGTTTGAAGTTTAACAACTCATACCCGATGGATTTATGGCCTGCAATGTTAAAAAAAAAAAAACACTCCAAAATAATAAACTGTAGCACAGATCTATCTAAATGTCTTTGAATGGTAGCAGGGAAGAGGAGGGATGCAGAGGGAACTCTGCACATAAATCTAGGGAAGGAATCAAGGGTCACAGCTGGGACTAGGGCAGCGAATCAAAATACGGAGACTGACTGGAAGGTGGGGAAATGAATCAGGTTAATTGGTGCTAACAACAGGAGCCAACAGGGGAACCAGGCTTCGAGGGACCGAGGTGACCTGACTGAACATCTCCCACTGAGACCACTGACTCAATGGGAAGACAATAAAAAACACGGCAAGGACTGGGGGAACAGCACTCCGGCTAGTGTGAAGGTAGAGGTTCAATGACTGTACCAAGGCTGCGAAAAATTCAGGGCTTATATAGACAAGGGTGAGCAGTAACTGGTGAGGCTGGATTAGGGAGCGAGGTGCGATTGCTCTGCTCTGTGCTGGCCAGCTGGCTGGAGGCAGGACGTCAAATGCACAAGCCTAGGCCAGGTGCTACCTTGTGAGCTTAACACTGCCTTTTATGCCGGAGGGCTGGAACTGTACACAGAATTCACAGTTTGGTGCAGACCTCAGTTTTGGGTCCGTGGTTTAGTGCAATTTCTATGCAGCAGGGAAGCAAAATTTGTTTTGAAGTTGTTTATTAAAACTGCGAACACAACTAGGAACGGCTGTAAACCAAACATAGAATGCTACATAAATTAAAAGTTCGCTTAGCTTAGATTTTGCTTTGGATCATGTAAATAAATGATATCTCTTAATTTGCACTAAGAATTCCAAACTTCATATTATGATAATGGTTCTCTGAGGAAAAAGGCTGATATAGTTAATGTACTATGTTCTGCATCTTCCTGTGATCACAGGCTTGTTTGCCAAAAGCACTGTAGCCCTACTCTTGAGCTCCACTGAACTTTCAGTTGTCTTGGTATCCTAAAGCTACTATATTTTGAACCATAAAGTAATTCTTGAATCTTCAGAAACTAAGGCTTTGAGGGGAAAAAAATGTCAAAGATGAACAAAAGTTTCTGCAAAAGTTCTGTGATAAAAGTGCAAGTGGCTGCTTTCAGAGGTGCTGAAATGAGCAAGGAGGATGGCTAGCCAATCGGCATCATCACCGCCGGCGACGGGACCAGAATCATGGACGACAACAGCCGGCACGCTCCGTGCACGTCCGTAACAACAAATCAATCAGCTGCTGCAGGTGCTCCGGAAAAACACGGGAGATGAGAAGTACAGTTAAAAGCGATAAAAAAAATGTCTCTTACTGCTTTGGAAGAAATTGAGTATTCTTGAAGCAGCATGGTGCGATAGTTAGCACTGCTGCCTCCTACCTCTGGGACCCAGGTTCAGGTCGCTGCCGTGGCTCCATGTGTGTGGAGTTTGCATGTTCTCCTCGTGTTGTTGTGGGGTTTCCTCTGGGTACTACCCCCCGAGTCGAAAAACATGCTGAGGTTAATTGGAGTTACCAGATTGCCCTTAGGTGTGCCTTGTAATGGGTTGGTGCCCCATCCCGGCCTGTTCCCTGCCTTGTAATGGGTCGGTGCTCCATCCAACTCCATCCATAAACTCCAACTGGTAATTAATCATACCCAGAATATTCTCCTTCTCACGGGTCACGAACTCAGGAAGCTATAATTTATTAAAACCTGACTTTTAACATGGCAGTAAGCACCGACACTTTTTGATGAATCCCTCATATCTGGAGTGGCAGAAAATGAGGTGGGATTGTCCCATAACAATTCACTTGGTGTCAAAATCACACTACAGACTCGGCTACACATTTATTGCCAGTTTTAAAGTGACCTGTGGCATTACTAAGACCAAATGAAAAAGAAAAATCTATTTTCCTGTTAGCAGATTTTCTCTGATTGATCTAACCACGCACGCATATGTCAGTCAGACACTATTGTTTTATTGTGCTGTAGCTGTGAACACTGAATGGGTGGGCAAGAGTCAGCTAATCACTTATGGTTGCGTATTCCAGTGCAGTGGAACAGAGAATTATTATGGTAAAATATGCAGAATTCGAAAGTATAATAACAGCAAAGAGCAACATTACGGCTGCCGCAAAAGTTTGATGTTTTATTAAACATGTTAATATAAAAACCTGTGTGACGTTTTACTCATAAATAAGCCGTCCTTCTTGTCAGTATCATTTTCCTTGGTTTTCAAAACACAAGCGCCTGTCTGTTAATGGTGAGTAATTTCCCTAGTTAAGTTGTAGTTATTTAAGTTTAATTTTTATTTAGATCACTCATTTATATCTTTTATATTTCTTACTCTTTATATTTCTCTCTGTCCTTGCTTCCTCACATCATGTTCTTTGCCTGTCTCATGCAGCTCACTCTCACTCAGGCCATCTGACCCCCTGCCTCCAGGAGTCTGTACGAAGACCATAGATAAAGGCCTGCTTCCCTCAGTGGGGGGAGATGGATGCAGACTTTCTATGGTAACTTAACAAACTTGCTGCTTTAAGTGATTAGCCTGACAAGACATTCTATCCTTATAGGGTTCTATATTTTTAAGAGTACATTAGAACATTATTAAATACTAACTGAAATAATTTTCTTCAGAAGAATTAACCGTGACTATTCTATTATTATTATTATTATTATTATTATTATTATTATTATTATTATTGTTGTTGTTGTTGTTGTTGTTGTTGTTGTTGTTGTTGTTGTTAGCCATGATATAATTGGGAAAAATTACGACGAATGCAGTTATACAAAAATAATCACCGGCAACTTCATGTCGGGCCAGATTACACCAAGTTACCGTTGGCACAACCGCTGGGACGAAGAACTTGGGGGGGCAAGCATGGTGAAAACAAACAACAAAAGGAGTTTTACTGAAACTGAAGAACAAACACTGGAAATAAAATGGGGTCATGGGGGGATCAAAGCAGGAGGAATGGGCACAGGCATAGATAGTATGACATCACTGACCAGACTATAGTGAGGACAAGACAAACAGGTACTTAAATACATAGACAACAAGGGGCCACAACTATCAGGTGTAATTATCACACCTCATTGTGGTTTATCATTTACATAATACGGGGAAGTTATTCCCCGATACAAATTAAAGTTTTGCGTTTTAAGTAATTAGTAAAGCTGCATGTTTAATAATTTAAAGCAACTGTGTTCAGGTGTGTTTGATAAACTATACTTAGGTGGGAGACATCCTAGTACACTTTCCTCAGCTCTACATCACCTTAAATAATGCCTGTTAAATTGAATTTGAAAAAAGCACATCTTTATGCAATATATTCCATATATATAAACAAGTTATTTTCTGATTATAACAATTTATCATTTGTTTCATAAAATGCATCTGGATTTTCAGGAAAGAAACTACATTTTGTAAAATATGCAGCTTAATTGAACTGATTTTATGGGAAATGTTTAGCCGTATATGGTATCTTATTGTGTTACATTATGATTTGGTGAATTTTCCTAAGATGTTTAGTTTTCTTTGCATTAACAAGTTTGTTGATGCAAACAACCGTTACAAATGAATATTAAACAATTAGTATGTACAGAGCCCAGAAGATTTAGTAGACCAGGGTGAAATTCTCCAAGCATAACATAAGGGTTTCCAGCTGAAATAAGGTTGAAAAATGTCAAATGTGCCAGGGCTTTTGAAGCACACGAAAGTGATCAAACACTTGAGTTTGGAGTCACAAGAAGGCAGCTAAGGTGGAGTTCCTTATGTCAGACTTTTAGGGCTTTTATGGATGAAACAACTGTCAACTGCATTAGTATTAGGGAGTGGATGCTGAACCTGAAGATGATTATCAGCTAGGCATGGATTCATTTTAATCCAGACACAAGTCAATCCGTTTTTGTTGAAACGTGTCATTCAGTGAAATGTTCTCCATGTTCCATCCATCACAGAGAAAGAGAATGGGACTGAGCTACCATGTCAGGGATGACCCAGGACGAGATCTATGGCTTGCAGAGATGAATGTGTCAGGTTCACCTGAAAAATGAGCGGCGTCATGTTGAGTAGAGGAGAAGCCATTCTGCACACCACTGTTGCAGTGATTGCACATCCTGTTAGCTTTAATGAGCCCAGCCATTCTCCTGTGACCTCTCTCATTAACAAGATGTTTTTGGATGCAGAAATGGCATTGACTGGTGGTGTTTTGTTCATCACGTGATCCCCTTTTAATTCTAAACACTGTCTTGTCAGAATTTGACGGGGATGGCTGCCCCGAGGTGCTGTACACATGTAGGCAAAGCCGGACTGATGCATGTGCTAACCTGGTCTGTATCCTAGGGCCTCAAGTTGCAGGGGGCCTCTTTGGGTTGTCCTGGTTGTTCCAGCAACATTTTATGCTGTAACAATCATAACATGTTCAAAACCTCTTAGATCACACTTTGTAGCCATTATAATCAGGGATGGACATAACATGGTACGCATTCACCTTTAAAAACGATACGATAACGATTACGATACGATAGCGACAATCGATTGTTTGTACAGTAAAAGCGCAAATGCATACTTATTTTATCAAATGCACATAAAATTAGCACACATTTACACTGCTACCACGACCGATTGTCACAGATATTGTTTTTAAAGATGAATGCGTACTTGCGTACCAGATATGTCCATCCCTGATTATAATAGTTAGTTGAACAGTGAACACTCAAAGCGAACATCTTGACCTTGTCTGTATTGTGTACTGTTTGTATTCAGATACACACTAAAGCCTTCATGTCTGGAACTCCTCTCTGTAAATGAATCATGATGGGCTGGGCAATGATATAACATAGGATGGCACGTTATTTGAAATTGTCTTTATTTTGCTCCACAATGAATCATTGATAAACAATACTATCATCCCATGCCTAGGGACTTTGTTACAAAAGCTGCTTTGTTACAAAGAATCTGTATGCTGTTATCAATCTGAATGCCGTTGGTAGCAATTTTAAACAAATACAATTAAGATAGCAATCTGAATGATGATATGGGAAGGTGATCATGAAGGCAGGCTAAAATTTAGTAGACCGTATACAGTGGCTTGGTTTGGTGAAATTTTGATAGCATTTTTGTGGGAAGGATAAATAATTTCGTAGATTATATAAAATGCAGTGTAATAAATATTATTAGACAGGTTATAATAAAATCAGAAAATTAAAAGGCATTATATATATATAAAAACATAAAATGCCTTGCCTTGTGCACTTGCACAACATTAGGAAAGAGCAGGCAGTTGTAAGCAAAAGATACAAAAATACATGGCCAAGTGTATACAGTGTTTCCTGTGGATCAAAAGGTTTGTCATGGCAATGGGGGGGGGGGGGTCGGCATTATACTGAAAACAATACAGACATCTGGCCATTGTTGTACAATCTTATAGGCCTCACTGCACACAGCCTAACTGTACATGTGACTCAATCTAACTGCACTGTACACAGCCAAACTGTATATGTCACTCAGCCTAACTGCACTGCACACAGCCAATCTCTGTGTGTGACTTAGTCAAACTGAGTGGGTTTGTTATGGAAAGTGTGAGTCTCTCTCTTTCCAGATAAGGACTACAAGTCCCATTTTCCAGTCAGTTGGGATGAGACCTGACTCCCGAATGGAAGCAAAAATAGCCCACAATGCCATTAGCACAGCCTTACCAGCAGTGTTGAGAAGTTCACCCTGGATAGCACAGATCCCTGCAGCCTTCCCTACCCCCAGCTGATTGACCACCTGCACAATCTCAGTGAGATTGGGTGATTCGCAGCTGATTGGAGGATCAGCCTCAAGAACCCAGAGATGTCTAACATCCTACCTGGAGGATCAGCTTTAAACAACTGCTCAAAGTAGCCGGCCCAATGGGTCACAACTGCAGTGTGATCCATAAAGACCGTTCCAGAACCCACCCAAGGAACAAATTCAGATGTACGTAATGCTTCAATTTCTTCGTAAGGAGGACGTGTGTCATTAGACCGCAGATGATGTCACTTGCTCACAGATTCGTCTAATAAATGGCTCCTTATCTGCCCTAAGAGACCTCATAGCCGTGCTCCTCAGTTCCCGATACAGACTAGAGTTTCTTAGAGGGTCTTATCATGGATGGTCTCCACATCACATTAGAGTCAACAGTCGCACCCAAGTCTGCAAATTCCTGCATGCAAACTTATCAGTCCAGCCTCATTCTCCTGGTAGGTGGTAGCCTACTGGATCTAAGCTGAATCTTCAGAGTAGCAACAACAAGTCTGTGGTCAGAATTCACAAACTGGGCACTTCTGTAGACCCTGTAGTACCGTACCCACCTACAGGGACCCGGCCACTCCCATCTGCGTACCTCAGAGAGCGCCGCCACTAAAATGCGGAGTTTACTCAGCTCCCCCAACAGCAGAGAAAGATGGTCATCAAGGCGGAGAGACAAGACGTTCCACGCACCTACCTGGTTGGGCTGCCTCAAGCTGCAAGATGCACCAGCCCCGATTCCCAACAGGCCTGACTCTATTGGCTCTCCAACAGGTTAGACTCTTAAGGATATGAAGCTCCTGAAGGCTTTCCCCCAACCCCTTCATGGTGCGTGCAGCCTTCCTGTGGGTGACTGCAGCAGAGCTACTCCCACAGAGAACAGAACGGTGTCGTGCCTGTGTAGATCGAGCAGCTGTGAGTTGTTTAACAGAGGCTGGAGTGCCAATCCCACCACCGACCCCCAACATTTTTCATCGCGAGTTGGAGGACTGTCAGCAGGACCGGATGCAGTTTGACATCATACGCAGGATATACTCAGCCTTCCATAATGGTAAAGTAACGTATGTTATGGTTTCTCATTCACACTGGAGCCATGTCAGAAAGTTACCGCTAATGTTACTGGGCTGCCAGGGGATGGATTAACCACTAGACTTTACCGCTTTGCTCCAATCTCAGACGACACTATAACGGTAAAATAGTCATATATAAGTGGGTGACAGTATGTGTGTAAATGGGGTATAAGACACTGAGGAGAGAGATGTTGTTGCCCCCACCTAGCTAAATTCCTGCTCTGTTTACCTACTTTGTCAGTATTTCTTTTCCTTAGACAATACCTAAGTAAGCTCATTGTATCAGAGCTTTATAATAGAGCATCTATTAGTTCTGTTAAACAACTGAATTCCATAATATGTGCACTCGGGAGGGGGGGGGGTTTAGGCCTCGCTTCCCGAGTGAGTCACTAAGGTGCTGGATTTAGATAATTGGTGTTTTTTTGGCAAGGCGGCAGAGATTTTGGCCTGGCGGGGTACCACAGACAAACGTTAAGAGCCAAAACACTGGTGTAGCATCAAGATATGGTAGCTCAGAAGGACAACTATCCAATAATCTCTAACTGGTTGTCCTAGTCAGGGTCATGTGGGACTAGGATCATAGAGCAGAAGGTTGGGCTACATCACACTTACCTATTTAGCAGACCTTTTTGTCTAAAGCAACATACAAGTAAGGATTAGAGATCGGGGTCTGTCGACGTCCCTGAAGCAGATAAGGGCCAAGTTCAGTGGCGCAGAACTGATATCACACGCACACAATCATTGTCTATGGGCGATTCTGAGACAACAGTATAATCTAAGCGCGTGTCGCTGGACTGTGGGAGGAAACTGGGATAACTGGAGCGAAACACCACAACATGGGCAGTTCAAACATGCAGTGCCGAAGTGGGATTCAAACCGGCAACCTAAAAAGGTGTAGGGTGGTCCATCTTATAAAGGTGTCACGTCACAAGCTTCGGCCCAGAGGGAATGTTAAAACAAAAATAAATGCTTTTGTTTATGGATTTGATCAGTGTTTCTCAGTCCGGTCTTTGGGGGCTCCCTCCAAAAATGTGGATTCTCTGTAGGTCCCTGAGCACTGGGTTGGGAAACACTGGATTAGATGATAAAAGACTGAAATACTTTTGACAGAATTTTTGACAAAATCCTACCCATATTGAAATTATTCCCAAATGAGCTTGTAACCAGTATCTAATAATAATAACCCAATTACTGAAATTGTTGTATTTATGTTATAAATACTCATTCCTTAACTTTAAATACATTTTAATGAATTCCAGGGCTAACTGTAATCTAGCTCTTTATAACCTTGTTAGTCTTCCCTGTCATGACTAATATCTTAATCTATTCGAACAAAATTAGCATCAGAGTCTGTTTTCTCAGGTATGTTAAAACAGCTCTGAACAACAGGATATGAAGAAGCCAAGCCTGTTAATCTGATTCAGCGCATAGTGGCAGATGGGTGTCATTAACACGGCGTAGGCTGCCCTCCGTGCTATTTCAGCAGTTGGTGTATTCATAAAAACCACAGCCATTCAGGCCCTGATACTCGAAGCTTCAAGTCACCTGAAACTCTATTTATGGCCAAGCCAAAAGTCAAAGTCATTCTCAAGCACTTGAGCACAAATTTAAATTTATTATAATTTTTTAAGCATGCATGCCATGTTACCTTTTGAATTTGTCACAATACATGCAGGAGGGAACCCAATAATCCCAATTCTTCTGTATAATTATGATAAATTGTAATAAGGTTTAATACCAATGCATTTTGAAAAAGGGAACTCAATAATCCCAATTCTTCTGTGCAATTATGATAAATTGTAATAAGGTTTAATACCAATATATTCGGAAAACCAAATAGCCTTATGTTATGTTTGCATATAACAGCTCAGTAACTTTGGAGTCTGTTTTATTACTTTTTATCATCTCCAGATAGAGAAAGACAAACAACTGTTACAGCCACCAGCCCATATTTGAAGCTAGTCTTAAATTTTTTTCTGCCTTTCATTTAGTTCTTTACATAGCTTGCTTATTTCCCTGTTGGCACCGGGGGGCAGCTCAGCGGGTTACCCTGTCACCACTACCTCCCGGGTGTCTGCCCCGATCCCACCTTCTCTCTGCGGCTGTGCATCTTACATAAACCGTGCCGACTCCCTCTCCATGCTTCAGCTCCCTCCTGCACTCTAAAGGCCGTCAGGCTAATTGGCATCGCTAGATCGCTCACAGTGCATGTGCTGGACTGGCCTGGTGAAGGTGTAGCCCAGCTTCAGGCTGTGTGCTGTGTGACCGGGATAAGCGCTCAGTAGGGGCACAGGCTTCTCATTTGGGTAATTCAGCAGGTGTAAATGTAGGTTTTATTCCTGACCTGCCCCTGTGTCTGTGGAGATTGCATGTCCCCCTAGTGTCTATGTGAGTTTTAACTGTACATCCCAACCTTCCAAATTGATGGTTTCAACTAAATGGGGTCTAAAATTGCCCTAAGTGTAAGATATTATGAGTGCTTTGTGTTTTTTGAGATATTCTCTCAGCACTCCATGCCCTACACTGGATAATTGGCTACTGCATGCATCATTCCCTTTTGGAACACCTAATATTGTTTTGCTAAACAATGTCAAAGTTCAGGACAATACTCATAAAAAGTTTACAGGATCAAAATACTGTAGTTTGCAGTAACAGTAGTAATAATGAAGTTACAAAACAATTTATTATTATTATTATTATTATTATTATTATTATTGTAGTAGTAGTAGTATCCTAGTATACACTTGTGTATTTTTTTCAACGATCATCCTATTCTGCATTGTCACTGTTTAAGTGCTTGAAATGTCTTTGAAAAAGCTTTCAGTTGGACATTCCACATTACCCTAATTGTCCTTTTGTATTCAGTGACCCTAGTATTCAGAGAACTAGAGATCTATATTTTACTTTTGTAATACAGGCCAAAAAAAAATGACTACATGAATTACAGGGTATAACAAAAGATTCTCTCCTGGGAACTTTTTAATTAATTAAATTCTATTTAATCTTCTTTTCATGGACCATGATTCCCAGCACAGCTCCACCAAAGTACTTTATAAAGATTTAATAAGAAAATCATTATAAAACAGTTACAATGTTTCCCTAACTGCTGTTGTACTTTTATATGTGTGGTCAATCAATGTGTGTTGCCCAAATACATGAACAATTCACAGTAAAATTCTGTTTTCTTCTGACATTTTAAATTTACATATAATTTAAAAGGATTCAAGTACCAAAACCAAAAATACAAAAATCATGATTTAGTTAACTTTTCAAATTATTTTTGCATACTTGTGTAAAAAAGTAACTTTGACCAACACAGATAATGTATTGAACAGTGGCTGCAGACAAATCAATGTATGAGACTTACAGTAACAATTTTCTTCTTTATGGCTGTATCCTGCCAATCTTATTAAATTCTTTAGATTTCAGACTTGCTACCTATAAAGTAAGTAAATCTGCACACATGAATGTAAAAGGTGCATCATTTCATTCTCGGTATAAAAACTACAATAACACCATATATCACTGGGTGTATGACACAAGAAGTGATTAACAAGTGTTATGACTTCATAATTTTCTGAGTCATGCATATATAATGTTTTATATAGCTTTCATGACTAATTGTCCATGCTGTCATTTACCCTCATTTGACATGACACGTGTCATAATAGGATGTATTTGTTTCATAATGCCTTGTGAATGTTACATGTATTCATGCAAAATACTTTATCTTTACAATATCTGTCTATTAGCTATCAGTTTTACACTGATTACCTGAAGAGGGGAAGAAAAGGTCACAAGAAAAGAAACTTTTCCTTCGTCACATTGCAGATACTGCACATTCCAGGTGTTTGTTTTTTTTTAGATAAGGCACACTTGTTCTTGATTAACTGTGCAGACCATGCCACAGTGAACTGCAAGGACAACACATCCCTTTAGTCCAAAGGTAAAAGTTTGGGTCCAGAAAGTACAAATCCAGACCAAGGTTTTGTTTCAACCAACCAGTTGAGTACGCTGTAACTGACTCTTTATGCTCAACTCGTTGGTTGAAACAAAACCTTGGTCTGGAT
>JAODLC010000042.1:5247476-5261715 GCA_026781145.1 Hippopotamyrus pictus | reverse complement strand
GTTTTCCCTGTCTACATGTCGACACTGAAAACGGAGTTTCTTAAAATCTTCACCCTGGATGGAGTTTTGCAAAAGCTTTGTTTTCAGTGACCTAAGATGCCGTTTACATGTGGACAAAAGACCAAGACGTATAGAAAAAGGTACGTTTTAAAACATACCCGTGTGCGTGTGGACAAGACATAAGAAGCTTTACAAATACCGAAAACTAGGAAACATTAACTGAGAATCACAGGATTTTCATGGGCAAACCAGTTCCAGAGCTTGGGAAAATCCATTTGATACGACGGGATATACAGACATCTGTTACTGATCCATAAGCCTGAACATAACCTACCACAAGCCAGGTCAGCTGTGTAACATTACTTACCAAGGTAATATGCCCTGCTAATAGCTTTGTGATACTGGAAACCCAGAGCTACCTCATACTAAGCTCAAAGTTATCCAGCTAAGCAAGAACTAGTACAACCACTGATGAAGAGTCCTAGCATCACAAGATATAAGAATCATGTATAATAAGGGTACTGTCACATTTGCATCTAGTCAAGTCTCCATTCACTCAGTCTGGTCACATTGTACCAGTCTAGATTATTACCTCACCAAGACATCATGAACAGGTTTACCTGACTGAGTGCATAAGGTCCTAGCTCTCAATAAGCTCTTTGTAAAGTACTGTTTTCACCATAATGAGCATTTCCTAACATGGCTATTCTCCCAGTTCCCCAGTCATGTAAATGACAAATGAGTTTGCTTTAAACATCTACATCTTTGCTTTAAACGTCTACACATACAATATGATTTTTAAAAATAATTTGTGGCATCAGCCCTGACATTTATTTTTTCATCACGGAAAGTGGTTCAGTACCGAAAAATCACCTTGTGAATAAATATTTTCACTGTCCCTGACCTAGCTTAATGCAATCAGACTTTATTTAAATGGGATATTACATTCACTGACGCTGAGCATTAAATGATGTTACATTACTTTAAGCAATACATCAGAACTTGAAATAAACCTTCAAGTGTAATGAAACAAACAAACATGAGTAAATAAATTAGCTGTGATGTGTCACTCTCTTCAACGCACATAAGTGACCATTTCTTTTTCATATGACTTATTTCTGTGTAGGTAGCATATTTCAAGCCTGAGCACAGACCATAGGACGCAGACCATAGGATGCAGACTATAGGATGCAGATCATGGAAAACAGTCAAATGAATTAGCTAATATTTGATCAAAGAGAGAAAACAACAGTCAGAGAAAAGCACGACTTCCTATGAACCTAGAACAGTAAAAAGCATTTATTCATTTCATCTGATCAAGCCAGCTGCTTTAGATTAAATGTATGTGTTTTTAGTATTCTAAATAAAACATTCACAACCTAGTTCTCAATTTTTGTTCCCGCTGTTCATCAAAGGTTGATGTGTTGAACTAAAATATACTTTTCTTTGGAACCAAAAACAGCTGACTCAAGCCAATGCATCACAAGGACTTTTTCAAGATTTTTTCAACAGAAACCTTTTTTATACTCCAGAATGCAGCAAAAATAAATTAAACTAGTAAGGGGTGCTGTATTCCCCGGACAGCCCCGTCACCTGCTACGCCCATCTAATCCTAACTCCTCACACACTCACCAACCAGTATTACTTCTGGAAGTACTGATGGATTACCTGGAAATGTGAAAGCCAACAGACGTGTTATTACCCAGTTTCTCTGAGTACAGGTAATTTATCTAATTGGTGGGGAAAGATTCTGCAAATTGCCATGTAAGTGGAATATGCAGTAAATTAATAGGTGTATTTTCAGAGGTGCAAGTCTGAACCAGGACTCAGAGCATTCCGAGAACCTCCTATCTTGTTTACAAGCTGTTTAGTAAATTGTGAGACAGGAATAAGATATGTTTGTAATGCATTTCCAAATCTGATATGCAAAAATATGAATACACACACAAAGGATCCATTACTTTGACAGGATGTAACCCCATCACTGCACTGAAAAACTGCTAATAAAACACAAAGACTCACAGGAAACAAGAGCACAACTATTCAAACAAACAAACAAGCACATCATCAAAGGGAACAATTATCTAAGATCTTATAAATAACCCAGTTTCACTACCTGAGGAATCTGTAGACATGAGGTGTGGGATCAATTACCATGGAGATGTAAAGATTACCCAATCGCAGCCTTTTAATGGTATTCGTGCCATGTTTGTGCCATCTGTATAGTGCCACTTGTCAGCAACTTTGGTGTTATGGCACCCAAATGTTCAATAGTATAGTAGATTGTGATTAACTGAACTTTCTATGTACAAGAAATACAGTTTAAAGCTCATTTATGTGCATACACAATTTGAACCAGTGTTTTTGAATCATAATACACCACTTTGGTTTTGCAGCCGTGTGCAGTAGTAATAGTGAGAATTTTTCTCTTCACCACTGAGAGGGACACAGTTGCTTTACCTGACAGTTCCTATCTATTTAGTAACCCTTTCCACTTCAGTAAGGAATTGTAATATCTAACTAAAGTTCATGAAATGCACACATTTAAAATCTGTTTTTCTGAAATGTCTTCACAACAAAAAGCTGCCACTGAAAGAGAATATAAAACTTGCATATCATTACCAGAAAAACTACTATAATAGATATGATTGCCTTGGGCTAAAGAATAGAAAAAAAAGAAGAGTGACTGAATAAAAATACCAGATTCAACAAAATTATAATATTGTACTAGTACTGTTTACTCCATGGAATGTTCACTAATGTGTTTCTTATTTGTTTGTCTGTCTGTCTGTTTGTTTTGTTTGTTTATTCTACCCAGATAAGTCTTTTATATTAGCTTCTGATCATTGGCCAAAATGTGTGAGATACCTGAACTTTAAATTCCCCTGGAGATCTTGCATATCGGGAAGAATCAGTGAACGGTGTCACTAGTTAACATGCCAGGATCTATGATTGGCAGAAGTTGGGAGCTGTAGCAAATGCCAAGAAGGCCTGAAACTTCACTTCTTCTGGTTGCTCAGTCACTGTTTGTACTAAGACGCTTATTTTTCTGATTTCATGCAAAGAGATTTCAAGGCAAACACTGGCTGCCATGTGAATCTGTTGCACCAGCAAAGGGAAAAAATGTATTTTTTGTTCAAGGCTATCAACCTTAGTGTTCTCTCAGAAGTTTTTAATGCTCTGGGCTATGCTGTAATGAAAGCAAAATAAAATGTGATTAAGAAAGCAAGAATGCATGGTTGAAACTGCTGCACTGTGAGATGTTCAGGGGCCTTGGATGATTATTAAGCTTCACTCTTTTATATGTTTTTTGTGGTATCATGGTTCAGTGCAGGGCAACCACATGACCCAGGCATAATGAGGGAGGGGGGACAAGGCAGGTTAATCAAGCAAATGCTCTTTTATTGGATGTCCTGACAACGACAGCAACAGTTGCACATGCAGACCCCCACTCACATACAGACATAGATCTCGGCAATGCAGGGGAAGTGATGCATCATGCAGAAACTTTTACAGATGGCGTGGGATCTACGGTCAACAACAGACAAGCAAGGGGAGAGTGAACTATAAGACATGAATAACAGGAAGGTTTCTAAAAACACCAACTATACTGTATTTTTAAACATAAAGCTAACAAATATCTTCATTACATGGACAGGACTGGGGCGAATATTTACACGACCACATACCAACTGGCCAGCACATGTTAACCAGGACTATCTTCAAAAGCTAATCTAGCCAGCCGGCTCAGCTAGTTCATGTGCCAACATCACGATACATATGTCATTTATACATAAAAGCTATCAGCTCTATTTATATGCATATGTTTTAGTTAAACCAACTACAGATTAATTTCTTGACTACCAGTCCTTTAAAGAAAAAAGCAAAAACAAATCTCTGTGACAGCACCACACACCTGTGTTTAATGAAAAATAATTCTAAGCAGGCGCGGTCAGTTTTGACAAACATAAGCAATGTATTTACACTCACTGGCAACGTTATTAGGAACGTCTTTTTCGGAAACTGCAGTTACAGTAACCCTAATAACCCCTTTACAACAGTGATGAGCAGAAAAGCTTCTCTGAATGCAAAGCACATTAAAACTTCAGATGGATGAACTACAGCAGCAGACGACCAAATCGGCTTCCACGTCTCTCAGCTACAAACAGGAAATTGAGGCAACACTGGGCATCAATAGTGGGCAGCAAAAAAATCGGAAAAGCAATTCATCTGGTCAGACGAATCATGATTTTTGACACAACATGCAGATTGCAGGATTGAAATTTGCTATAAACCACATGAATCCATGGACCCAGCCTGCCTTGTGTCAGCTGTTCATTCTGGGGATGGTGGTGGTGTAGTGATGTGAACAGCAGCTGAGCGATGTTTAAATGCCACAGACTATCTGAGCATTCTTTCTTACCATAAGCACCCAGTTATGGCCCCAGTTTCTCATTGTCCAGGATAATGTATTTCTCAAGCTACTTCAGTGAAAATGACAATGGGGACGGTGTTCTTCGGTGGCCGTCCCAGTCACCTGATCTCAGTTCAGCAGAGCACCTACAGTATGGGATGTGGTGGAATGCGAGATTTGCAGGATGGATGTGCAGAAAACAAATCTGCAGCAATAATGCAATCACATCATCATGGAGCAGAATCTGCACAGAATGTTTTCAGAACCTTGTTGAGTACATTTTCACAAGGAGTTCAGGCTGAGTCAGTCCTCAGTTCTGAGAGCAAACGTTGTGCTACCTGCTGTTAGAACGGGGCTCCTAATGAAGTGACCAGTGAGCATAATATCCTCTGCCCATGGAAAGATTTACTGACAGAGACAACTGCTGTTAATAAATCATGAAAAAACACTTGAGCATTTTGAGTATAGTACAAGTAAATTACTGATACAATCTATGTAATTTATTTTAATAGATATTAATGATATACTTTAGTAACAGGGAACACTGGGTAAGTGATTAACACTGAATCAACTCTTGTCTGAGAAACACGAATATTAAGTATGTTGTTCGTTCTGTCTCAAATCACCTTCTAAAACGAATCAGAGCACGTCAGGAAGCTTATGGACATTTTATTTTAATAGTAACATTACTGCTCCAAATGTAAATTGTTTGCAAACGAATACTATGCAAACATTTATCCCAGGAGGATGTATAACATTTGCTTCAAACAGGACGGTGGACAAAACCATGTGGCTCATAGATAGGAACTTTAGTGCAGCTATTGGGGAAGGAGGAAAAATCTATAAACGTATCTTTGTCACCACAAGCTTGACTTTCTTTGACTCTCCCTAACCTAGGAAAGTCCATGACCCACCAGGGCAGGATGCAAACCCATCACAGGGCACTCTCTCTGGGTTATCTCTCTCTCACACACACACACACACACACACACACACACACACGCACACACCATTCACACACTGACAATCCGGCAACTCCACCGCTAAACATAAAGTACGGTAATGGTTATAAAGCATCATCCGTCCGTGTGCTTTTGTTCTGTTTTTCAGGTGTTTCTCTAAGGTTTGTCTCTAAATTTCCCTAAAGGTGTGACTGTGTGTATTGTTGTTGTTCTTATTATTATAATTATTATTATTATTATTGATGATAATCATAATACTACTACTAATAATAATAATTTTTATTTACACAGGAAATTTACAGTACATGACTGATCAAGAAACACAACTCCAAGCATAATATAATGTATTACCCAGAACACTTTCAATGTATTAAACATATGATAATCCCACGTTTAATGTCTTTGCAAAGTCTTTTGTTTAGTCTTTTTTATATATTCAGGTACTAATTTAACCACAGAATACCCTACAAAATTCAGAACATTTTCACATTTAGAATTAATTTAACTACCATGAAATTGTCATTCTTGATATGTTTTGTTTACATATTTATTAATGTTATTTTCCGATTTGATTTATTTTCATGAATATTAATTTAATTTAATTAATTTGACTAACATTTATGTGAAATTGTATGTTGTGTACAGATGTTTTAAGTGGTGCAATGTTTCTGCAGGGAAGACATGAAAGAGGTTTTTTTATATTGTTTTAAAGAGTTTAAAGTTTATGTTACATTTCCTGTCTTGAAGTTTATATTCCCTCAAGTGGACTCATTCCCTGACTCATTCTCTCTTGGTTGTGTGCAGTCAGCGCGGTATGTTTGTTTACGTTAATGTTTTGTCGGATGTATATTTTACTTTCTTTGTTATGCTACAGTGTGTTTCCCTTGAATGGATACATCATCATGTATTTGAACAGTTCAATGGAGGATTGATGACAATAAGGAGAATAAATCCATCAGTAATTGAAGCACCATGGTGTCATATATTTCCTGGAGGGAAATAAGTAAGGGAGTGACAGTCGAACTCGGAGCAGCGTGAGCTTTCCCGCACCTGCCCGACAGCTCGTCAAGATGCGAAATACAGATAAGCCACTTTTTAGCATTGACACGCAAATCCATCAGTTTTTCATGAATATGCACTGAACCCAGACACTAAAGTTTGTGTTCTCAAAGGTTACACAAGGATTGAAAGACTGCAAGGGACGATGTGTAGTCTAATAACAGTAATTGCGTTTCAAATATATGAAGGGGGATTTATATAACCATATTGTTGTTCACATTTAAGTAAGGTGTTATTTTTGTAGATCCTATTTTTTTATGTTCATGGTTTAATGTCAAGTTCACCGAAGTGTAGCTTTAAGCACCTTGTTAAGTGTACTTGTGATATTTTTAACATTTATGATGATTTTGAAGTACACCGACCTAATTTAGTTCATTTCACTTGATTTGTGAAAATGTTTGTTGTTCATTATACTGTGTATGTTGATCGTTATGTTGAATTTACAAATAATTAAAAGCATCACAAACAAGTACAAAAATTCAGGGTGTAGCAACTGTCCTAGAGTAAGCAGCAGAGTTAGAGCAGACAGAGGCGTTGTAGAGGTGAAAGAGCCCGAACTTTAACAGAAAAGGAGAGGGAATTTTGGAAAGAAAAAAATGAAAGGGGTACTGCTTCACTTAGCATTGTTTTCATAAATGCTGTCAAAGTGGTTTAAAAATCTGTAATAAAGCAGGATCTAGTAACGTCCTACAAGACCACATCAGTAGTATTCAAAGGGAATTATCTGAGCTGAACTTTGCTTATGATGGATGCTGAAGGATTGATAGCCCAGTCACCACGACTGTAATACAGAATGGTCAGTCAAATTCAAGGAAGAGAGGAGGAGCTGTTTTGGCCTGATACTAGCTCTGAATTCACATCCTCTGGTTCTGAATTCACATCCTCTGGCTCTGGATTCACATCCTCTAGCTCTGTATTCACATCCTCAATTTCCAGTGTTTCACCTCAGTTGAAAGTGAAGAAGCTGCGGCCTAGTACGCCTCCACGCAGGCTGTACTGAAGACCATGGCTGAACAAGAGCACCACCAAGATCAACTGCAAAGACTCAGAATTCAGGAAAAGCTAATAGCTGCAGACCAAGAAGCAGCTGCCATGCATTATGGCAATGGGAAGCTGATAAAGCGAAGACCTGACCATCAACCGAAGAGCTGCAGTAACCGGATGGTCTGCAACACCTGCTTGAAATTTCACCCCACATGCCTTCATGAAGATCTATCAAAATAATAACAAGAACTAAAAAGCGAACAGTCTGGGGAAACAAGTTATGCTACGGGAGGAAAGCCGCAAGCAACACAACTACAAGATGTCACTAAGGAACCCACATCCAACAGAGTTGTGCAAGATGGCAATAGTACCCAGACTTCAGCAATAGTGCCTGTCTATGTGTCATTGCCTAGTGATTCAGACGAGGAAATTCTCATCTATGCTCAGTTAGATTCACAAAGCGACTCTTCATTCATTCTTGAGGAAGTGGTAGATACTCTAGATATGAACACAAAACAAGTGAAGCTGAAAGTATCTACAATGTCATCAAAAGGGACAATTGTACCCTGTAGAAAGCTGAAAAATGGAATCAAACACACACGAGATGGTCATTATGAAATGCCTTTACCTTTCACACAAGACAGACTAAATTTACCCAATAATAAGTCATATGCTGTTCAGCGTTTAACGTGCTTGAAACAGAAGCTCTGGAAAGACCAGAAATTCTGCACAGGCTACATGAACTGCATGAAAGACATTATCATTTGTGGAGAGGCAGAAAGGGAGGAGAAGAATTGAATCAATCAGTCTGGTACAGTATATTCCCCACCAGGAGGTGTACCCCACTTGGAAGCCTGGGAAGATAGGTGTTGTTTTCGATTACTCAGCTAGGTTCCAAGACACATCATTAAATGACCATCTTCTTACTGGGCCAGATCTCATAAACACTTTAGTGGGGGTTCTTTGTAGGTTTCATAAAAGTCTGATTACTGTTATATGTGATGTGGAATGGATGTTCCATCAGTTCTATGCTTGAACACCAAGACTACCTTAGGTCTTCTTATGGTGGGAGAACAATTATCTGGGGTCTCCGCCATCTATTTTTTAAATGAAAGTCCATGTATTTGAGGGAGCTTCCTCAGCTGTCAGTTTTGGTCTTAAAGATCAAGATCAGTTTACCAGAAACACAGTTAAATTCATCCAAGCAAATTTTTATGTTCGTGTCTGACACTGACGCAATCCAGCTCAACACAGAAGCGAAAGAGCTCTGCAGCACAGGCAAGCTTACACTACAGAAGTTCATTTTTTACAGTAAGACGGAATTGAAATCAATATCAGCGGAGGAGTATGCTGAAAGTGTTAAAGACCTGGAAATGACTTTAGAAGAGCTGCTCATTGAAAGATTACTCTGTGTCCAATAGTGTATATCTTCTGATGGCTTCCAGTCCAAAGAGTGGTATCTACAGTAGCTTCCATACTGTATATGACCTGTTGGGGTTCATGGCACCCTTTGTCCTCTATGGAAAGCGAATCTCACAACTGCTGTGTTGAGAGAAGGTCAACTGGGACAAGCCACTCCCGGAAAAGCTCAGAACCCAGTGAGTATCACGGCTGTAAGATCTTTGAAACTTGTCTAACTAAGGACCAGATAATGCTATATATGAGCAAACTTCAGGGATGTCAAGCAGTAGGAGCTTCTCAGACGTCAGTGTCACAGGTTATAGGGAGTACAGTCATCTCAGGGTAATCAACACCAATAGAGACGTCCATTGCTCAATAGTCATGGGGAAAGTGTGTTACAATCACCAAGGTAACCACAGTACCATGGCTTGAGTTATATGCAGCAGTGGTAGCAGCAAGGGTAAATGTTATGTTCAGAAATGAGCTTGAAATAGACGATCTTCAAGAATATTTTTGGACTGATTCAAAGATTGCCCTTGGATATATAAGCAATGATGCTAGAAAATTTCATGTGTTTCATGTGTGACATGCAGAATTCAAAGAAAGCAGCCTGCTGCAACAGAACATGCAATGGTATATTCCAAAGATGATCCTGTAAATCATGCTTGGAGAGACCTAACAGCAACTCAGCTTGTTGCTTCAAATTGGACCAGACTTTCTACGGAAAACAGCAAAGGAAGATAGGACAATGTTAGACCACTTAGTTTTCTGACTAGAAAAGGACTGTCAAGACCATTGCTCGTCTTAAACACCATGTTAAGGAAATTCAGGGCATCAAACCCAAACTAAGTGAAGCTACAGTACAAGTGTTGATGAAAGATGGGAAGCAGAACATTTTAGAATCAAATTGGTCGAAAGGGAAGCATTCAGCTGTAAAATCAAAAGTATAAAGCAAATAAAGGAAGTAAAACCCAAAGACAAGGCAAACAAACTACACGGACAAAGTCCACTTGTAGATCAATATAATATACTTAGGACTGAAGGACATACTGACAAGATCTAGCCTTCACTCACATACCAAGCATCCTCCTATTGTGCCATGAGGACGTGCATCATAAAGGAAGAGGAAGGACTGTGAATGAAATGTTTTGTGATCCAGCAGAATATGGGTCATAGGATGTAGCAGCGCAATTGCTTTGCACATTTACAAGTGCACAACATGCGGGAAGTGTAGAAGGAAAACACAGGATTCAAGGATGATCTTATTGATTAATGACAATAAGATTAGATCCATCAGTTAACACAGAAGTACAGTGTCAGATATTTCCTGGAGGGAGTGACAACTAATATTAATTGACTGATGCAGTAAAAACAAATAGTTGTTTTAAAGGAGCATGTTTAACAGGGGATATTGTGACGTAATCCTTCCCAGAGATTGTCCAGTGATGCCAAGGATGTGCTTATGACTTACAGTGACCCTCTGTTGTATAACTGATTATGTAGTTAGCAGGCTAATAAATGTGCATCTGCTCTCTCTTTATAAAGGGCAAATTTCCTGCAGTCACATTTCATTGAAATGAGGTACCACTTTATTCATATGTCTGAAATATGTCTCAAAGCATGTTGGATGGAGAAATGTAAAACAGCTACCGCTGACACTGCAGTCTAGTCCTTTCTGAGACAGTCCCATGTCCTCAGCTTTGGACCTGCTGATTCTCATGCCCACCACTTCACACCTGGCATCAGTCTGTTCATCGGCATGCTGGAGGTCCTGCTTGGATGAAGCCAAAAGAACAACATCACCTGCGAATAGCAGGGATGTCACCTTTCGCCCCTCATGTTGGATGCCCTTCCAGCTATGGTCGCACCTTCATAACCCGTCTATGAAAATCACAGACAAGAGTGGAGACAAGATGGCCCATTGCCAGAGGCAAATCCTAGTCTAAAAGATTTATGGAAAGGATTTGGACATAACATTTGCTTAACATTCATACTGAAACTGAATAACACATGATAGTTGTTCCAGTACTCCATATTCCGTCAGCACTTCACAAAATTTGTCCCATGATACAAGGCCATGCACATTTTTATGTCCAGGAAGCAGGTATAGAATGTATTAACATATTCCAATAAATCTTTACACAACTATGCAAAGAAGATGAATTGCTTTACCGTTCCACAGGCAAGCTTGAAACTGTATTTTTCCCACCTGGAGTTCAGGTTTGACTGTCAGAAGGAAGCTTTCAATAACATGCATTCGATTTCTCTTAGGTATCATATCTAACAAGAATAGAGATCAACACCTCTGTTAGCCAGCCAGTAGGTTCTTTCCTTGGCTTCCAAAAAACACTATAGAAGTCACATCACCCTAACAGCACCCCAAGCTTATAGTACAAGTTGTAAGTATGGATTTCATTGCAGCCTTACCATTATGAGGACTGCTGATTACCATAGCAACATGCAACGTGCCATGATTCTGAAATACCAAAAGTTTGTAACATATCCACTGCGGTAAAGAGTTCAATGTGTTCCTTTTACCATTCAACAGTACCTCCAGAGTTAGTCAACACTTCCCTATTTCTGCTGATCATGGCCTGAGCAACTTCCTGCTTCAAACTCCTGAGAAGACAAATGGTTTGCTAAAACATTTCGGGGTAACCTAATAGTTTCGTCAGTATCATCCTGTCTACAGCAGCTCCATTCAGACATTCCCAATAAACACTGACTCCTTGTCTGAGTCCGTTTAACCTTCACTTCAAGCAGCAAATCGTCTAGGCCTAGACAAATGACACTTATGAGCAATGTTGTGGACACAGACATGGACAGTCCATAACCTGCGTAGAAATACACCAAACCCACTAGGGATCAGAACCAGCAAGACATTTTTCTAATCGCACCCCTCTAGGTATCACCAATGTACGCCACATGTACATTCAAGGGAGAAGCTCCTCCAGAACCTTCTTTCAGTGTGTGAGAGGCTCCACCTCCAATCGAAAGGTTTGGTTCCACAGCCGAATCTATATAACTGATACCTTTTCATATCTTGCCCTAACTCAGGTTTTTGCACACCTGAAAGGTAACGTTCCACATTCCCAAAGCCAGTGTCCGTCCCATGGGCCTAAGGGCCTGTCTGGGTCTTTCCTTGTATTGCATGTCATTTTAAAGGCACAACAACCAACCCTCCATTTTTCACCCCTAGGCATGGTACATTTTCCTGGTAGCCTGCATGGGGATCTTTATTGGAGTATAGTTTTTTTAGCCTCTTTCCAAGGACATGTTTGCCAAGAGAAGAGCTACTAGAAGCTCAAGTTCTGGATGACGTGGATCACTGAGGCTTACAGACCAATCCGCCACGCTAAGGATACAATCCTCAGAGCAGATCTGAAACCATCCTGTTTCTTTAATTTTGTCAACCAAACTGGAGAAACATCATACGTTAGCTGCTGCAAGTCTTACAAATGTGAGCGGCTCATGCACTTTAGATCTTTCCTGACAAGCGATTCTCTTTGAAGCTGTCGCTAGCTATCACAGACAGGGAAATGAGTGTGATGTACCGTGGGCTGTCAGCTGTCTTCCTGGTTCAGCACTGGACGGCTCCACTCTCAGCTGACGAGAGAGTGACAGCTTCATTCAAGTAGCATAAACTCTTCATCAGAACCCTAGCCAAGTACTTGCTTTTTCCAGTTTGTTTTTCTTAATAATATTTACATTTATATTGCTACTATTTTTTGTATTAAAACTTAGGACAATGGAAATGCATAAGGCAACTTCTTCCACTTTTCCTATCCATACGTCAGGCTAATGCTCTATTAGGTTAATGCTTTGCAGACTTCATAAACATTCTGATGTTATGCTCTAAAACCAATATTTCAGCCATACTAATTTTACTCAAATTATTTTTGTTTTTTATTTGATTTTTCCAGCGTCCTCCCATTTTTTTTTTCTTCTTGTTTAAGTTGTCCTTCACTAACATGGAATAGCTCAATTTAACATGACAATGTTGACCACTTTCGAAAACCACCGATAACATCCATGGAGGATTGTGTGCCATGTTAAGTGTGAATTCTGCTGAGACACTCCAGTCCCATTCTGTATGTGAAAATCAGTTTAAAACTGAAAAACAAATCATCTCGGCAAGGTTTACTATGATCCAATGAATCACTTTTAAGGAAAACTTTTTCAGAGAAAAAGTGTGCTGGCTTAAATTTTATTAAAATAATATATTTATATATATATATATAAGCAGATGTAATTTTTATTTAACAGTGAATAATATTGATGATATTGCTTAATGATGTATTATGTTATCTTGTATATTTTAATTTTGTTCGCTTGGGGGTATTTATAGACAATCATGGGCTGTTTGTGAAGGATGATATTATAGTGAGAAATGGAATGAAATGATGCAGGACGAACACCATTAAATGAGAAGAGCGTGATGTTAGTCAGCGCTTCCCTTGGCATTTATAGTCTGACACTCCAGAAAATAGCACGATGAGTTCAAATAAAAATAAAATAATATATAAAATATAATAAGAATAAAAATATCCACTGTACTGTGGCAGTTACAAAATAATAAGACATTTGTGGCAAGAGTGAAAAAGGCAGATATAACAATATACTACTCAATATGAATACATAAATGCTGAAAGCTGACTGCCCGGTCTACTATGCCTTTGCCATGAACTATAAAGAACAACTGTTGCTGCACAACAGCCTCTTCTGCCAATGTTGACAAAAAAATAGAGAAGACACTACTGACAATATCTATAAGCTCCAACAGATTCTTCAGATGATAGGCTGTCTGAATACAACAGCAGGGCTGGTATCTCCAAACGAGTGGATTTTCAGAGGACGAGAGAGGCTACTCATTACTGTGAGAATAGTCAGCTTATCACTTTTCGCTCTATTTATGCCTGTAGGACACAAATATAGAATTGTGGAACATACATCGTACAGTCATAGCTTATGGTTATGTGACAAGAGCGTTACATGACACAGAAATAAGTGAAATATTTGATTGTTAAAGAGTGATTTAAATACATTTGGTACTGTGGCAGATAGCCACAATAACCTCCTAACTTGAGTTGCTTTAATGCACATGAAATTGACTTGGACTTCAACTGTTGGGAATTTCTGCAGTTATTTCTTCTTAAATTAACTCTGAATTAAAATAAAACGATACGCAAAGTAATATTCTGCTGTGGATAACAGTCATTAGCGCTCGGTAGTGCACTGTGCATTGGTGCACTGATTTGCCCACCAGAGTCTCTCCCTAATTACTACTTTGTGTGCACGGGGAGTAGGTGCACTAGTTCATTGGGGAGGCCTAGCTGAAGGAGAAATTTTGATTTAATTCTGAGCATTAGATCTAATGTTAATTTCAGTATGGAGGGAAATGGGGGGGGGGGGGGGGGGG
>JAODLC010000042.1:5226713-5236830 GCA_026781145.1 Hippopotamyrus pictus | reverse complement strand
CAGCACTGGCGTCCCGCTAGGCTGTCAGTCAGCACTGGAGTCCCGCTAGGCTGTCAGTCAGCACTGGAGTCCCGCTAGGATGTCTACTCACCCCCATTCAGCACTGGAGTCCCGCTAGGCTGTCAGTCAGCACTGGAGTCCCGCTAGGATGTCAGTCAGCACTGGAGTCCCGCTAGGATGTCTACTCCCCCGCAGTCAGCACTGGAGTCCCACAGGGGGGAGTGGGCAGCCTTTTCTCTTTTTCTTTACTGCCTCCCTCCAGTCTGCACTGGAATCCCACTGTTATGGCAGGGCATGACAAAGAACAATCAGGGTTCATTAACAAATCAGAATACAAAAGGCGGGGATCAGAAAATAAATGGACCACGAGCAGTCAAGAAGAAAACAGAAATAAGAACTAACTAAAAGTAACCAAAAAGTAACACTACTAGGGATTAGAGCAAAATAGACCGCAAGACTGGGAAACAACCACAGTAAAAAACATAGCCAACAATAATAACTGACTCAGAAATAGAACAAGGGCAGACACTTAAATACACTGATAAGAAGGACTGACAAGCGGCAGGTATGGGCTATAAAGAACTAGGGGCAACAAGGAGCAGGTGAGGTCAATAAATGGATACAGCAGGTTCATACACCAGGGGAAACTAAAACAAGGAAAACTGAACATAACACAACCAGGGGGCAGGGAGCAAACACAGGGGACTGTAAGTGGAATACAGACTCATAATAAACCAAGAGAACATAAAATAATAAATGTTAAACACAGAAAAAAACAACTGGTTGGGGCTGGCCTCTGGCCAGCCTCGAGCCCACAACAAACGGGAATCTGGATGATGGCCAGTCGCTTATCCTGTTAAGCCACATGGCGGCCCAGGAAGCAGGAAAACACACTAGGGACTGAGGGGCTACAAAGACACAGGGAGGGACAGGATCGCTAGTGACAGCTGCTGGCCAAATGGGGACAAGACACAACCGAGCACCAATCCTGACACCCAGAAGGCTACCCGCTCTCCACACTTCTTTTCCTTTATGCCCCCCCCCCCCCAGTCAGCACTGGAGTCCCACGAGGCTGTCTGTTCTCAATGCCTCTCTTTTCCTTTACTTCCTTTACTTGCATCATCTCTGACAACAGACACAGAGGTGGAGAAGGCAGTGACCTGATGTACTAACCATGACTTCCATCTCAATGCATATGAAGTCTTGGAGGTCACTGTGGACTGCAGGCACTAACAGAGCAGCCAAAGCCTTGGCGATCACTGTGACTGCAGGTCCTCACGGAGCAGCCAGACCCTTGGAGATCACAGTGGACTGCAGGCCCTCACGGAGCAGCCAAAGCCTTGGAGATCACTGTGACTGCAGGCCCTCACGGAGCAGCCAAAGCCTTGGAGATCACTGTGACTGCAGGCCCTCACGGAGCAGCCAAAGCCTTGGAGGTCACAGTGGACTGCAGGCACTCACAGAGCAGCCAAAGCCTTGGAGATCACTGTGAGGGACCTGATCACCCAACATAAATACCCAACCTGAATGGCAGCAAATCCCACCAGCAATGTTCCAGCATCTAATGGAAAACCTTCTCAGAAGAGTACAGGCTATTATAGCAACTAAGGGGTAGCCAAGCCATGTTGGAAAAGCCCAGTACTTTTATCCATATAGGGTATGTTGTCTGTATTGTGCCTTTGTCAACTTTCTGCATTGCACTACATGAATTTGCCCAAATTAATGTGTTTATCTTGCATGTACTCTTCTCTGTTGAGTATCCTTTGTGTTGTATTTATTATCTGTACATGTTATGTCCTACAGTAATTATTTGATATCTATTGTCATGGTGTCACCCAATAGTTGCAAGCTGTGCCAATACAAATCTCCACCAGCCTTGGTTGTGGTCCGGATTCTGATCTTCTGTTTCTTAAATCCAATCTGACTCCTCTGTTCCTCTGAAGCCCACTACACCAGTCGATAACAATGCTACTCGGGTGGCACTTTTCATATAACACGATAAGTTCACCAAAGGGTGAGCTAACTGGCACACAATTCCAATGCAAATTAGCGAGCTAACAGATAATGTGGTTTAATAGTAGCTAATTAATCAAGCAGATTTGAGACCACTGCTCGTGAGCTTAGGAATATTATTTTACTACTGAAATTTCTGTTAAAACATTATGCATTATGGTCTCACTCCTAGTTTCTTTGTGACAGTTCTGTTGTATAAATCTATGGCACATTCATCATCAGCTGGATTCCTTGTTGTTGGAGGAAGATACTGTGTCTCATGTTTAACTGTAATTCATTTCTTTCGCTCTGTTCTTTTACTTTCCTTCCAATTTTCTTCAAATTCCGCTATAAGTATCCAAGGTTGTCGATATTTATAAGCCCACTATTGTCTTCTCACGGTCCAGCTCATTTCGTGAGTCCTGTGTCCAGGCTGAATAGGTGATACTACACAACTCTGACTCTTTTACTACTGGAACCAGTGTGTGGTTGCACACAAAATCAAGCCTGACACAAAAGAAAATAATCCCATATATATTTGTTTGTTTAAATTTGTTTTCTCCAAATTAGGAAAACAGATTAGTTTTCTATCCCCTGTTAGAGTCACCAGTGTATATTATAGGCTTAGGCTAAGACTGGTTTACTGTTGAAAGTGATGTGTTAAATATATTAGGCGTGTGGATGGGTGACTGGAGATTTAGAAGCATATAACAGATAAAAAGGGGTAAATATAGTAAATGAATTTAATCTAAATTCAAAATGACTTGCTTGCAGTCAACTGCTACACTAAAAAAGTAATATTTGGTCTATATATGTATGAAGAATTTGAAATGATCTTCATTAATAATATTTGTCTAGATGCTCCCAAGCCATTTGAGAGCTATAATCAGCCCTGCATACCCTAGGTCTGCAAGCTCCTTACCATGTGATGGAGAGCGACCCCAGCAACACTACAGGGAAACGTCATTCTGGCTGCTTCAGTTCTGTGCTGAACGTACTTTTCTGGTGAGGCTAAAAGCAGAAAATCATATGCAAATAGTAGGAATGTCTGGCATAGGCCCCCATACTGTATACTCTTCCAATCGTGGCCATATCCTGTCCATGAAAATCAGGACTGAGAAAACACACCCATTACAGAGGGCAGATTTTGATTCAGAGCTTGAAATCAGTAAATTACATGCTGCACTGAACTACACTATTTGGGTTATTGGGATATCATATAGAGTAGGATACTGATCCTTTATTCACCCGCTTGGGAAAATTCTCTTTTTGCCTTCCCCGCCTTGATTTCCATGACTCACAGACACGCATACGGGGGGGGGGGGGGGAAACTGGGGGTCACAGCACTGGCTCAGTCAGCGTGCAGCACCCTTGAAGCTGGGGGTCATTCTGCCAGCTTTCTGATCACAGGCACTAAATCGCCCAGCCACACACCATCCCAAAATGGGCACACAAGCTGACCCCTGGCATTCCCTAACTAGGGATCAAACCCGCACCGTGGCACAGAGGGTGCCAGATCGTGAACATCATACCACCAGTGAGGACGACAAGTTAAATTTTAAATACGTCAAAATTTTTTGCTGGTTAAGGAGATAGCATGCTGAAAAAAAACCTTTGCCCCTACAGGACATTGATTTTAAATGTCACAAAAGCTATAAATCACGCAGACCGTGCTGAATAATGTATAGCTTAAATGTATTTTGAGAAAACCCTAATAGACTAAGAAGGGGAAAAAACAGACGACAGTCACAGATAAAAGGCACAGACGACATAGTCACAGAGAAAAGGCACAGACTAGTCAGGCACAGAGAAAAGGCAATGACCACACAGGCACAGAGAAAAGGCACAGACCACACAGTCACAGAGAAAAGGCACAGAGAAAAGGCACAGAGAAAAGGCACAGACTAGTCAGGCACAGAGAAAAGGCAATGACCACACAGGCACAGAGAAAAGGCACAGACCACACAGTCACAGAGAAAAGGCACAGACTAGTCAGGCACAGAGAAAAGGCAATGACCTCACAGGCACAGAGAAAACGCACAGACCACACAGTCACAGAGAAAAGGCACAGACCACACAATCACAGAGAAAAGGCACAGACTAGTCAGGCACAGAGAAAAGGCAATGACCACACAGCAAAGAGAAAAGGCACAGAGGACACAGTTGCGGAGTAAAGGCACAGACCATACAGTCACAGAGAAAAGGCACAGACCACACAGGCACAGAGAACAGGCACAGACCGCACAGGCACAGTGAACAGGCACAGATATCTCATGCACAGACCTTTGAGAAAATTGAGAGGGTTACAGCACAAAAGCCATCAGAGGTGTATGACGTTACTTGCTAATGAGGCAGACACATATTAATGAGTATTCTAATGCATATAACAGTAAAGTAGGTCAGGTGGGAGGGTTCTGCCCTGCTGGGATTACATCTAGCTTTGGGTGACTGAGACATGACAAATACTCCATATTTCAAGGTCAAGAGGAAACACAACCAGAAAAAGAGAGAGAAGAAATACAGGCCAGTTGATCAGGTTATTGAGGGAGGGTGGGGCGCTTTGAGTATAAAAGAAAGATACAGAGTATGAATGCAGCTTTAATGTACATACTGTATAAATTGTGACCGATGATCAGAAATCTTTATTTTTCTCCCTTATAAATTGCACACATACATTAATGTGCACACGCTGTTTGCTTAAGATTTTAAATCTCCATTTATGAATATTTCCCATTATTCTTGCAATAAAAAACTTAGAGATAAGAAATTATTCCTACAAGTCATAATCAGCCTTTTTATATAGCATCGGTCTCACATATTTCTAGCCCTCATCAAAACACAAAGCTATGTTTTGTTATGCAGACTAATGTTAAGCACCCTGGCTTAATTAAACACATCAGCACATTCTGTGGACCCTTCAGGAATACATTCGGCTTAGGGATCTCCTTAGAATTCACTCTGGAAATTTAAGCCATTAATCGACTTTTGGAGAACTAATAAGATCCCGTGGTCAGAAGGGGACACAATTACACTTAATTAAATATATGATTAACATTTGGCTCTGATACCAGATTTACACAAACACTGCTATGTGCCATAAATGGTTTGCCTCAGTCCAGAGAAGTCTGCATTAGCAGCGTAGTCTGCATTAGCAGCATAGTCTTTAGCAGCACACAGAGTAGCATAATCAGCCGGGAAGTTGAACTCCGGTAGTATGTTCTATTAACCGCAAAGTCCAAGCAGGAAAGAAAATGCTAATCCCAAGGATAGGATCTCACCACTTTCACTGAACAATCGGGAAAGGAACCATAAAGCACTGAACACTTTGCTTGTACTTGTAGAATAAATAATAATAAACACAATATATGTTTAGATAAACAATGTTCAGTTAGCTTCAGGAAATAAGCTGATTCAGGGCAGGATAACCCAGAAATGGTTAGATCACTGTTGTGAATGGATGCAAATCAGGATGGGAATGTCAGGATGAAGGCAATAAATCTGGAACCTAATTGGATTGATCTGTGCCAGGGGCCACATATGATATGCTGTCATGGGGGCCACGATCCTCAGCGACGCCCCTGGCCGTCTCCGTATTCGCGCATCACTTCAGCTTCATGGATCAATGACAGAGAACCCTCTGGCCTCATATTGACTGAACAGTTGAATGGATGAAAACTGTTTGCATTTTGTCTTTCAAAAATTAATCCAAGCACAGCTTGTGCAGCAGATTGCAACTGTTTTGTGTTGTAGCCTTTGAGATTATTTACTAGAAATGACCATCATTTAGTCGAGATGACTAGGAATAAGAAACTCAAATTTTGTCATACTCTTGTTAAATTTATGGAAAAGAAATCAGCCAAAAATAACATACGGCATTCTGCACTGAACAAAATTCTGTAGTGGTTATGAACAAAACAACAAAACAACAACAACAACAATAATAATAATAATAATGTTACAGTGGTTAGGGACCAGATTCAACTAATGAATATAAAGGAAATCTTGACCATGAAAAATATATTACTGGAGACTGCTTTAAAACATTTAACATTACTCACTGCAATAATAAGGATCATTAAATTAAATTAAATTAAATGCATTCAGGCTCCCCCAGTTTCTCTCCAGAGAGGCTGACTGTCACAGGGAAGATAAAAGATCCCCTCTCTGCCAGATTGACCCCCTTGGTATGAAACTGTCAAGTCGAACTTTAGAGGGAGTCGTGGTGTTCAGCAAAGCTCCCTGAAACTCTGCCCCTGATTCAGCGGCACTGACTCGAGCAGTCGGCATCAATTTTCCAGGTGGAACAACAAAGGTCCTTGTTGTAAACTTTATGTGGTACATATTGTGGATTGGTGTTTTAGTCTATTGACAAAAAAATAAGAAGCAGAGGAATATCAGTTACTAGTGTCAATATGGCAAAACGCTGTTATAGGCATTTTCTTCCCCATATTTTATTTTATCTTGCTCTGTTTTTTTAATGTTACATAATTAGCATGGAAGTTTTATGTAACTGTTATGTAAATCTACATTTTTTATGTTACACACGTTACTATGCTGTAGTTTAGTAGACTTGTACCCTTACCAACTGTTAACGTGATACCGGTCAGTCGACTTTATTAATCTTTTTATTAATAAGACAAATCCAGATCCAGATGAGGAAGAAATGAACATCAGGTGACGAAATCCCCCCCATTCCTTTGAATGAATGAATTTTAAGTGCATCACAATGGGAGGCGGGTCTAATTTCCTTTTCATTCTGATTTCTCCCTGTTACCTGTTTTTATTTTCTGCAGTCCATATTTTGGGGAGGGACAGACTAAATAAGAAAGAGGGATTCACTACATCTCTCTGTGTCACATGGCTCTGTTTACCACGCTTGAAACTGAACCTTTAGAAAACGGCCGAATTAAGTCCTATGGTGACTGCAGGACCAGACAGATTTTGTATCACCATGGCTGGACCAGCGGTTACTGCAATAGAGGGAACCCAGCTGGTTACTACATGGTAGTCAAGTAATCAGCTGGAGCACCAGAATCAACTGTTTTTTGAACGACATTTTATATCGTTTTCATCTGCTTTCCCTAATCTCTACTGCCATGTAGTAATCCAGATAATATCCAGATCCTTTGATTGCTGCTTTGTATTTACCACCATCTTTTATTTACCAACCTACCTACCTCCAACCTGATACAACCCAGCCACCTGTCTATCTAACTATGGTAACACTTTACTTACGGGCATGTTCTCAGTCATTTGAAAACACATTTATAACAAATAATAATGTATTCATAAATCATTATAAACATGGCTATGAATATTAATCAAAAGGCGTGACACATTATAGCCACGTGTATTATGCAGTACGACTGCCTTATGAAGCGCTCATCTATAATGCACTATATTTACCTTTATAATGCATTATAATGGTCAGTATAAGCATTACCAAGAAGGCTTCAAACTATAAAGGTATCTATAATGTATTACACATGAGAGCTTCATAAGACAGTCATAATGCATAATAAATACGGCTATAATGTGTTATGCCTTTTTATAAATGTTTATGGCCATATTTATAATGTTTTACGAATGCATTATGAATGTGTATATAAATTACCCTATCTATCTATCTATCTATCTATCTATCTATCTATCTATCTATCTATCTATCTATCTATCTATCTATCTATCTATGCCAAACATACCACAAACTTCATAAACTATGCTCTTTTCATATTTCAGTTTAAACGTAAACTTGTCCCTTTCTCATATCACGTACTTCCAGTAAATAATGTGGATTCTGCACTGAATAGATGAAGGGTGAAGATTGGGATTCTGCTCAGGCTCACGTCAGGGGTCCAGCTCATCAGCAGCTGTTGCAATGCTCTCATACTAACTAGGTTTCTCATTAACTCAAGATTTTAGCCTCACTGGGCCATGGAGGAAAAGTGAAATTTGACTGTGAATGTATTTTAATGTACGCAATCAATCTACCCTTTACTCCTATAACATGTGGCCACTCACGAAATCGCGGTGTGTTGTATACTAAAGAATTTCAAGACATTGACCTTTGTGCTACTTCAACCTCAATCTTTTTCTACTTCTTTTTGAAATATATCTCACAGAGTTGTGTACTGTATATAAACTGTTTTGTTTGAAACCCTGCCTATTATAGATAGATAAAAAAATAAACACACACACACATTTATTTATTTGTTTGTTTCCCCACATAATTTACATGGTTACAAAGATGAGTAGGAAAATAAGCTGAAATGAAGAAAAAAAAAATACAAAAACTCTATGCCAAGGATTTGCAGCCCCCCCCCCCCCGCTCCAGGAGCACTGGTGTCCATCAGGTTTTCTATCCTTCCAGAGCTCAGAAATGTCTTTTACTTTTAAAAACATTCCACAGCACTTCTGCATTATCTTGCAATACTTGCAAAATCTCTCTGTACTTTTGCATTACTATTAATAACTACAATGTGTGCATTCAAAGCACAAGGGATAGAATTAATGGACTAATATGTATAAGACTGAATGACACAGAAATGTCCAGTAAAGTGTGCTTTAAGTATTAAACCAGGGGACAATGCATTCCATTTAACTTTCAGATTATGTATTTTTATACACATTCATTAATAATTCTACTGTGTCTTTTCACCAGCAGTGACAGTAAATGAGTTATTCAATGTTGGGTGCATATGCAGACACTGGGATAGTAATTAAAATTTACCTGTAAAGAAATCTGTAAAACTAAGGGATGCATTTGTTGAAAGGCAAAACAGCCAGAAAAATGAATATGAAGTTACCTTTACTGTGGCTTTGGAGTTGAGGTTTACACCCAAACCCACTTTCTGGAATAGCGAATACCTCCTTGGCATTTGCCATTGAAGATGTATGTAGGGGTGTGTGGATCGATACTGAAATATATTTTCAGGATTGACCAGGTGACACTTTTTTTACCCCTTCGGTACTGAACCAGAAACTGTGAAGAAATTTGCATCCATTCATTTTCTATACCCAGTTGTCCTTTACAGGGCGGGGGTCTGGAGCCAACTGTAAAGGGTATGGACACAAGGCAGGGAAGGACAGGGCACCAATAGAGGGTATGGACACAAGGCAGGGAAGGACAGGGCACCAATAGAGGGTATGGACACAAGGCAGGGAAGGACAGGGCACCAACCCATCACAGCTATGAAGAGAGAAGAAAAATATTATTTGTCAGTTATCTTCCCCATTAGTTTGCTTTCCTCTTTGTGTAATACAAAAAAAAAAATCTTGCTTTTTTATTATTTTTTTTAAATATGGTCTTTTAAAGAGATTATGGTATACTTGGATGGATGGATGGATGGATGGAATAGTATATATTACAAATATAAACTGTCACATAAAATGTCACTGTTTACATCGGTGTGTCTAACAGGGCTACTGGCGGCTGAGAGTAACTTCATTGCGAAGAATGACATCAAAAATGACAGTGGTAGCATCTCATTCATGAAAGGAGTCCATAGAGAGCTGGAAGAGGTATATAATGTTGTAAATGTCAAGTAAATGTCAAACTGGGGCTTCTGCTTCTTGAGGAGACCACTCAATACTTCACGCAGACTTTGGCCTCTTTCAGCTCAGCTAATCGTTTGGGAGCATGATTTTGATTTTACAGATATGCGTGAGAGGGGCACAGGAACAATTAAAGTGTTTAATATAATGCCAGTGTATAACTAAAAATATCTCAAATTTCTCATTCAGAGTTTCACAAAAATTTGGGGTCAAAACTAAGTCCATTCATATGTGGACTCGAGTATCACATCCCTTCTAACTGGCATCTCGCAATTGCCTGTAGAGTATGAGCATGTGCATGTATGGGCCCTACGATGTACTATAGTATCTAGAGCAGGGGTCTCTAACTCCGGTCCTGGAGAGGTGCTTAAATGAAGCCTGAACCCATACTTCAAAAATAAATAAATAAATAAATAAAGCGTAAAACAAAGGTCAATGGCATTAAAGAGCAGCATTTTCATTTCTATGGCAAATTTGAGCTTCAAATTAAACTATATATATATATATATATATATATATACACTCACCTAAAGGATTATTAGGAACACCATACTAATACGGTGTTTGACCC
>JAODLC010000042.1:5214979-5226638 GCA_026781145.1 Hippopotamyrus pictus | reverse complement strand
CAACTGCCATGTGATTGGTTGATTAGATAATTGCATTAATGAGAAATTGAACAGGTGTTCCTAATAATCCTTTAGGTAAGTGTATATTTATAATATATATTTGTGTGTGTGTGTGTGTGTGTATAAAACAGCTAATATTAAACCTTAAAATGTTAATTAAATATTTATACATTGAATCCCCAAATCAATGTAGAATTAACACAAATGGGAGTATATATGGGTCATTATCACGAGCTCAATACTGCAGCACATTCATCCCCTTTCATTTTTAGACAGACTCAAATAAAAGTAAATAAAACTTCATTGTCTAAACTGTCAATTTTGCCTCCAGGGTACTTAATTAGTTTTATTGTGTTAATATCCAATTCTGTAGTAAACAAAAGTATTCGTTGGTTAAAAAATTAATCAACAAATTACAGCAACTAAAGGCATTACTTTAATATGTCTAAAGTTAAGATAATGTCAGTTGCACTCCACAAACACTACGTCATCAAAATTGTTAAAAAAATTCCCAAATTTGTGAAAATGACCCATATTTTAATATTTAATTGTTTAACTTAAATACACAGATTATTCATTTTCAACAAAAATATTACTTGCAAGCAAGTATCAGGTAAATTTCAATGCTTTGAAAAAGGTTTGATGAACAGATGGCAAAAAGAAAAGACAGGCTATTGTATTATAAGTAGGGATGTTAGGGATGTTCTTGTTTTTAATTACGCACCTTGGCGATTAATGGCATAACCACATGTACACAACAGGCAGATCGAAATAAACCAGGTAACAGCAGGTTCCTGTGACATTCTCACTGAACATTTTGAATTTAGCTTTGAATTCTGGGATTCTAATTCTACTAAAATCTATGCTCATACTAATGTCCCATTTGGGCAACATAACTCTGCATGCTTTAATGCAATCAAAGACGCATGATGCATTGCGACTTAAAAATGAATGAAAACCCTTAACATTGCATTTCGGTGGCACCCAACCATAGTTAAAAATCAAGAAACTGGCACTGATCCAATGTGCCATGGTTTGTGCCAACTGCAACATGTGTGTAATTCATTCCCGAACGGAATAAAAAACAGTGGAATGTCATTCTTATAATCTGTGCCAGCTAGTTTCGTGCCATTGACACCAGCCCCGCCCCCCCAGGCTAAGCGATCAGCATTTCCACATTGGTGCACCTCTTGTGGCTTGACATCCAGAGTGTCCCCCAGCTTCGCACCCTATGCTGCCTGGGATAGATCCCAAGCTCCCCGTGACTGACCAGCATAACTTGTTGGAGGTTTTCTTCTGCATGAATAAATCAATCTTGAAAATGAGGCAGTCAACAACAAATAACCTGCAAAATCAAAGGCAAATTAAGAAGTAAACCTAATGGGTGTGCTGAGGACACAATCAACCAAGCAGCATGGTTCAGAGACTAGCCTCAAGGTATTAGTTATGGTCTCAGTCGCTAAGAAAGAAATAACACAAACGCAATTTATGGGACGTACAGGGGGACAGATGAAAGTAATCACTGCAGAAGCCCTGACACATGACTCTCCCACCCAAGGTGGATGCAGACTGCCCACAGACTGCCCACGCAGATGCACATAGAGTCATGATTCTAAAACCCACAATGAACTACCTAATGGAAAACTGACCAAACTGAGTCTGGTTGTTACAAAATCCATTTCCGGGTTTTTCTTATTTTTAGAGCCTCGCCCCAATTTCATTTGGTACCATACTGTAATAAAAGTCCCTTACCTTGCATATCCAGGCCACCTCTGCCAAAAGAGCTTAAAAAGCCTCTACAGTGGGGAAAAATAGGTGTACGGTATAGAACACCCTCAAAGACTGCATGATAGATAAAAATTCATAGTCTTATAATACACAAGCAACTGACTTCCAGTTATGCTGGAAAAATTGCACTGTATCTCTGTGTTCCCTCTAAAAGTAATGTATTTTAATAATTTCATATCAGATCCAAAAGTTTGTTCTGTAATTATAAAGAACAGAGGGAAGTTGTAAAATGGAAACAAATTCAATATGATGTGGAAAAGTGACTACAGTGTAACAATTGAAAAGACCATTTCCAAACTCACTCAGCCCATGGGAGTGCATTGTAACAACACATTATGTAATAATGCCACATGATGTAATAACACTGCATTATAACTTGACAGAATGGAGCAAATTTTCATCAGAAAATGTGGTGTTATTGCATAATGCATTGTTACATGGATGTTTCTATAAGATAACAGGTGAAGCAGTGCTTCACCACAAAAAAGACCAGAAAAAAACCTTACTCTCATATCATATAAAGCATCTTTTTAATGCTAATGTACCATTACAATGGCCATTTCCATTTGAAACAAGCAAAAAAAAACGTGATGGTTCAAAAACTAACAAAGCATTGTAAAATAACACGTTATTTCTTTGATTGAGTCAATGCATGCAGAATTGAAGAAAAAAAAAAGATTAAGAATAAAACGAGCAAAGATTTTAATAAAGATCTATAATATTCCTTCATATAGGTTGTGACATGTTGTGACATTCGGAAGTTGGTTGCAGGACTGGAATTCCAACCTGTGGGGAAAACTCGCATTGTTTCATTCGGATTCGAATGTGGTGCTGAGGCGTCGTCTGCTGCTCTCGGGCTCCCATCCCTGAGGAGGTCTGTCACGTGGCGGCTCTGGAATAAACGCACGCTCTTTACCTCACTTCCTCACTCCTCATGTCACAAAATCCCAAAATTAAGAGCTAAATCAAACAATTATCAGACCGAGACATGCAGAGGATAAAAATATTGTAATTTGCAATATTTGTTTCACTTCTTTTATATTATGCACTTTCAGTGTACTTGCAACGGGTGACACATTTATTATGAGTTTTTAGATCAGTCCTGCAGTCGGGTATCACAGACGTTCAGGGAGGACGTGCATTATTATTATCTCTTCCCATTACCTCAGTCTCACCACTTATTCTTCTTGTAATCTCGACAAAACAACTTTTGTTAATTTTCTTCATAGCCATGGCACTTAAGGGACCAATTGCCAAATTTGAATGTGTTGCAGGCCCTTGCCTTACAGATTGGAATATAGGTAATTGTCAAATAATCGATTTAGCCTTATTGCTCAAAACAGCGTCATTAAACAATAATTAAATTTCAATATTTAAAATAACATTTACCCTTCATAGCTTCCCCTGGTTACCCTGTGTTTCATGTTAAAATGCAGTGAACTGCAGGTAATTCCCTCAGGCAAAGTCTGTAGAAATGCAGACTTGCAGAAAGTGTGTATAAAGGGCTCAAAAAATCTGCAAAAGAACCCTCAGGCACTAGACAGTTTTATGGTGGGAAAGCCCTAAGCCCTCACGTCCGTGAGTCTGTGAGTGCGGACATTGCGATTGGACCCTAGTGTTCAGCAGCTCACCATAGAAAGTACTTTATCCAGCAGTAAGTAAGCAAAACTGCACAAGCCAGTGAGACGGCAGAACACTGTGGAAATATTGGAATTGCATGTAATGAAAAGATCACACTGCATACAGCCTCACAGCTAGAAGGCAAACTTAATAACGCAGTGAAGGAAGAATGCAAATCAAGTATGAAATCAAGCCAAGCAAATCTGCAATTTATCGTTTGTGTTAAACTCAACCAAAATGTACAATGCATCCTGTACAATTATAAAGGAATCAGATGGTCCTCAATTGTTTTAAGAATATATATTTTACCTTGTAGAAAATTGTAAAATCAATTAAGGAAAAACTATGATAAATTGACTTGCGGCAAGTTCCCCATGTCAGGCGTAACACTTGCCAAAATTTCTTTATTGCCGTTTCAGTTATTTAATTTTCTGACCCATATATCACAGATTTTTATGTTTTAGTTGAAATATTGTATTTGCATTCATTTATTTAGCAGAGCCATTTGACATACAAGTGAGGCAGGTCACTAGTATAAGAGCCATAAGCTCTGAGCTCAGCTGAGCTGATGCATTCAATCAGAATAACCTTGAATTGATTAAATACTGTGCATTAATATATTTCTTATATTTAAATGAATGTGAGATGTTTTGAATATATGAATGCAGTCGAATGATAGAACAGAGTATGTAGTAATAAGGGGATTAATAAGTAAATGGGAATTACAATTATTTTGTTCTCTCCGATTCTGATCTCTGCATATACTCGCACGCACATGCATGCACAATTTTTATGTTGTTTTGAAGGGTGATGCTGACTATTAAGTCACAGTAATGACCATGAAGAAGCTGGCCCATCTAAGCTCAGTGACATCTCCTGCACATTGCTTTCTGTTTTGCTAACTTAAACTGGCAAAGGTGCTGGCTGTAGATGGAACAGTTTAAAAATGGATGGTGTATTAATACTTTTGCCTAACGGTGTATATGGAATTCTTGAACATTCTTGAAAACAACACTAAAATATTCTTACTTATTTATGATGTTTGCTGTACTCCAGGAAGATAAAACATTATTTAAAAAAGAAAATTATAATAATAATAACCATTCATTTATTAAAATAACACTTCTCACTGTGTAAGAAATGTTCTGCATCCATTTATTACAATCCTGACTCAACAATGAATTATGGAATAGGTTGAGCTGACGAGAAGCTTTGAAAGTTATCATTATTTTTTTTTATCAACATACAATTATGTAAATTCTCCTTGGAAGAAAGTGATCTCTTAATTTGTGTTTGAGAATTAAAAGCAAAAAATAAATTAACGGCCTCCATGCAATGCAACAATTATGAATTAATGACTCTAATATGCAGTAATGATTACCCATCATACCTTCAGTGTACAAGGAGAAGTTTTCGATTATATGAAATAGGTAATGAAATAGATGCCAAGGATAATAGAAACCAAACATTAGCAATATCATGCAATTTTGATAAAACAACTGATTATGGGAGTTGTGCTTGATTTGTTACACTTTCAGATCTGATCTTTGGGCAGAATTATTCCACTTTAAATCACCTTGTGTTCAAAGTCAACTGAGTGCCATTAGAGGAAATGTCGCTTTCAGCTATGCTGTAAAATAGAAAGTTATTCAATGTTAATTATTCAGCCCCTCAATGGCTCATAGTGTCAAGACATAAAAAACCAATAACAGAAATATTGATCATCAGGGACTAAAACTTAGGCTGGGATGACAACCCAGTCCCTGAACGGCGTACAGCTGCCAGATCATCATGACCCATAATAGAAATATTGATCATGGAGAATGATGACTTTGGGAATACAATCAGTGCGTAATTCATTACTAAAGCGATCTCCTTGCTTCTTGCCCCCGTACACCTTCCCCAAAGGGTGTTTGATTTAATTAGCAAACTATTTAGGTTACATCCTCCGGGCCTGATGTTCTGGCACCAGTTTCACATATGTTGAATTGTAATGTACTTATAACGGTTACATGGTTAAACATTAGGGCCAAAATGGAAATAGAGGAAATAAAGACTTTAATAATCATCAAAGACCCTTTTCACTTATGCACAGATAAGTGATTGTTGCTGTACAAAGTGATTAAAACAATCTAAAATGAGAAAACTAAAAATTATCAATGAGTAAAAAAAAATAGTTCCTGTAGTAAGTATGCTGTATGTATCATCTGTATGAGGTCATTTTACCTGGAGCAAAGAGTAAGGAATTTGCAGAAATAGGAAAAATACTACAAACCAACCTATTTACTATTACATCATATAATTATACAACTGTACAAATATACACTTTTTGCTTTTTTAGCTTTTTGAATTTTTTTGAACATTACTTTAGATCATCTACCTTTCTCAGATCTTGAATTATTTCCTGGAAAATAGAGCCTTTCTCAGAAAATACACTGCAAGTACCCCCCCCCCCACCCCCCCAAACTGAAATCATTCTGAACTCGACAGTAATTTTACAGGGGGTCAACCTCACCGGTCTCAAAAAAAAGTTAACCAGAGAGAAAAAGGCATGTGAAATGTTTCAGAGAAATAAGACACAATGGATCATGTTTTATTATGTCAGTCGTTGGACATTGTAGTGCAAACCGGAGCTAATCAGTACCAAGCTTCAATTATGGGGTTAATTACAGCACCTGGTTAGATGTTTCTGCAGAAACTAAGTAAAGCATGTCTGTACCTATGGTGATGCCGTGAGCTCACGCAGTGGACCGTCTAGATGATCAGCACTAAACCACCACCAGATCCCCGCAGGTGGCCACGGAGCCAATGGGATGCAGAGAGGGGGTGGGATCGCCTTCCCCGGCACAGCTCGGCACCTGCGTTGCAGCAGGAGATGGGGGGAGCGCTGGCTGGAGAGCTATCCATTTGTGCTTTCTGCCTCTCTGCCTCAGCCCAGACGACGAGCAGCCAGAAGGTTCTGGCACCTCCCACCAGTAGGGGCCAGCGTCAGGAAGAAGGGGCTGGCTTCTGTACTCTGGCTGCCCATGACCTGCCTGTCACCTTCCTCTGGAGATGATCACGGCCCCTTAAGGGTTTTCTCCTGGAATAATCCTTCCCGTTCCTCCTTCATCACCACCCTACAGCAGCGCTAGCGTCTTTGCAAACCCTTTAGAACTCTCTATTTATGCATAAATATAGCCTATAATGTGGTTTGATCTACAAGCGACTCCTACACATAAAACTAGATAGAGAACTCAATTAAACAGGATCAAAAGGTGATGCTTTACATCGACTGCAACTTCGTAATGCATTCATTATGCATTCATAGAACATTCAGTGCACCTTAATAATGTATTTATGATGCATTTATAGAACATCCATAAGCAGCATGTAAGTATGCCACAAAATCCTAACATTCCTTAACAGCTCTAGTATATGTTTATAACAAACAACAAACATTATATGATTACCCTATGGGTGTGTATATACAGTACTCTGCCCAACCAAAAAAAAAGTCGCCATTTGAATTTTTCATTGGACCGCCTTTAGCTTTGATTATGGCGCACATTTGTCATGGCATCGTTTCCACAGGCTTATGCAACATCTCAGCCTTTATTTTCATCCAGATTTGCATTCATTTCACACTGAGATCCTGTATTGACAAGTGAGTTGAACCACTCCATAAAGCCTCCTTCAGCACATCCCAAAGACCTTCAATGAGGTTAAGGTCATAACTCTGAGGTGACCAAGTCATGCGTGAAAATGATTCCTCATGCTCCCTGAACCACTCTGATAATTTGAACCCAATGAATCTTGGCATTCTTGCCCTGGAATATGCCCATGCCAACAGAGAAGAAAGAATCCATTGATGATGGATGGAGGTGTAACTGGCCATTCAGTAGATTCAGGTACTCAGCTGACTTTACTTTATTGCTGCATAACGTTGCTGAGCTGAAATAATGATCCAGTCATTGGCTCTTAAGTATTTGCTGATATAAATTCAAATGGCGACTTTTTTTTCGCTGGGCAGTGTACACACACACACGCGCGCGCACACACACACACACACACACACACACACACACATATATATATATATATATATAATGTACACTTCTGTGCTGCTTATGAATCTATGCTCTATGAAGGCATTATGAAGGTGCACTTATTGTCAAGTGTTACCCATTGAAATGATACATTTTCTTTTATTTATTGTTAAAAATCATCCGATTTTACCCATGGCGCTGAATAAGACAAGTGGGAACAGAAAATGAATGGATGGATGGATCAAATATTAAACGTTTTTGTTTAAATAGCATCTGCTTCGCACTCTTGATTTGGCATCATGCCTTTACTTGCTGCTCTTCATAGCGTGAAGTATTTTCAAAGTGCCTGCCGATTGCCCGAGGACAGTGTAAGTCTTTTCTAGAATCCTCCATGGAGTCAAAGTAAAGGTTATTGACTGGCCACTCTAGAATAAAACATTTTCTTCATTTCTTTATATTCATTGACATCCCATTTTAAACACGTATAAGATGACTGTACATTTTTAATCTAGTATTTCCCTGTAATTTAATATGTTAAATTAAGCTTTCTTTTTATGTTGAACCTATCCAGAGTTACGTTTTACTCTAGGCATGCTGTTGACCGGTTAAATATCTGCTCTGCATCTGCCAAATGTAACGCCTGACATTTAAAAGAAAAAAAAGTCTGATATCTTAGCCCATCACTTTTTTTTACCATAATCGTCAGACAAAAGTTTATCTGGAAATATTTATACAGGCTTTGATTATTTTTTTATCCTCCTTCTTGTCACCATGCTAAATAATCTGCTTTTGTAAAGTGTTCTGGATATTACTACCTGGTGCATCTTTCTAATCCCATCTTTTTAAACCTGCAGGCCTCTGAAAGCTGGTCCACAGTAGATTCCTTTTTATTGAGCTGCTCATTTCAGAAAGAGAGCTTGATTCTGTAATTTTGTGATACGTATGCAACTTCCATTATTTATGACTGAATGGATTGGACAACTAGGAATTTTAAAAGTATTTTCACACTTTTTATGTATAGTACGAAAGATATTTACATTCATATGGGCCTTTGTCTAATAGCTGTATGTACAAATTGCTATTTTATGATGAACTGTGAAAGCAACAGTATTTGAACTCTGTACAAATTGCTATTTTATAATGATGAACTGTCAAAGCAACGATATTTGAACATTGTTCAGCATTTCAAAGCACCAGACCTCCAGCCAAGGTTTTTCTTAAAATTGAATTTACGGAATTATTAATGTTGCCTCTAGTTTGTCACAGAATCTTTTGCACCATCCACTGAAATAAGCTTATAAGTCAGCCTTTTCACTGACACATTGGCTTGGAGCTCAGGTAGAACTTCCATGTTCTGGTTTAACTAACTCAGAGACACAAAACTGAAAGCTTCTGAAAAACTTAAAATAAATAACTTTACTCGGTCAGAACTTTACCGAACACTGGCAGTGCTGGAGGATCAAATCCTGCCTCTGCTGTTTGTGTGAAGTCATGTGTGAAGTCATGTTTATATTACATTGTGGGGCCCAAATGTCTCCACAATATGATGATAACCTGTTATGTCGACATTGTGGAGACATTTTCTCAGTCCCCACAAGCCACAAGTGGAAACTCAATTTTATGTAAGGGTTACATAAAATAACTGGATGATGGACGAATTATTATCTTGCACTTTGTTACGGAAAGTCCTGGATCCTAGTTAGACCATAGAGCAGACACACAACAGTTAAGCAGCGATGTCCTTTAGCCTGAAGGCATGTCTTTGGGATGAAGGATGAAACCAGGGGACTGAAAGGAAACCTGTGCAACACGAGGACTAACAAGCAGCCTCGTCACACACAAACAAATACACTGAGAGAGAGAGAGAGAGAGAGAGATTATCTATAGAGGTAGAGGTATCTATATCTTTGTGAGGGCTCGATTTTATAGACAAAACCCTAATCCTAACAATGACAACATTAAATAACTGTACATAAAATATAATAGGAAATACAGAACCTACCAAGTGATATTTAATGCTTCATCACAGATTACTGCAAACATTACAGTCATGATCAGAATGTAAACTGATGACGTGACCATAAAGCATTTTCTGATTGCTTACACAAACTTTTCAGAATACTAGGCAATTTGGAAAAACTATATACACAAAGCCTGCAATTTACCAAAACTTTACACACAAAACCCGCAATTTACCAAAACTTTACGCACAAAGCACAGTTCTAAAAATTTTAACACAGAAGAAAAACTCATATAAAACTTTTGCATATGAAAGAAATATCCATCAGTAAATGAAGAGTATGATACTCACATTACAGATCAGATGCACCATTTCAGCAGAACTGTACATTCCAAACCCCTTCTTAAAAAACCTTGATACTCATTCAATAAGCACTACAACTTAGTAATGGTGAACTGGATTTGAAACAGAGACCAAAACAGCGATACAAACGTCCACGACCCTTCCCCAATAGCAACCGGCCGTTACCTCTCAGTTCAGCTTGTTGAGCTATCGGTACATTACTAATGTTACATAACTCAGTTTTCATTTCACAGTTAAAACTATAACACATGTAAATCACATTTCTATTCTGCTCAAAGTAAGAGCAAGTTGTATATTTTGTAAATATTACACATTAAACCTCTTGTCGTTATCCAGTTGCATGTGTCATGTGACTATTTTTGTCTAATCGTGAGTGATCACCCCTGTGCTGAATGCTAGGCTAGTCTCATTAGCTTAAGATAGATAATAACCCTGAGATTTCAGAGCAAAGAGTTCACACATGAATCATCACAAAGCCATATTGGTTTATTGGTACATGACTGTAGCAAAAAGCTGTATTTCACCTGCTGCTGTTAATACTCTGTATAACTGTATTGTACTACAATGTATTCTGTACGTAGTATTACACAAAAACAATGAGAATGATATCCCTTAATTCAGTCACAGTGCTGCTCAGTGCATTTTCCCAGAACTGGGAGGCAGCTAACCAGGAAGGCAGAGCAAAAGCTAAGCCAGCTGTCAGAAGAACACACAGCGGCAATAGCGAACATGAACATGGTATTAGCCACTTACAAGTGTCACATACAAGAAATTCAGTGAAGCATAAAAGATAAGAATGTGTTGCAGGGCATTCACCGAATCAGCATTTCAACCATAGACTGCATTCTGTGCTGTAATATGATAGAAATTAAAGTACCATAAATAGTTACTTTTGAAAGAAATTCTGAGTCAGATACCACTTACTAGGGAAGAGATGAGTATCTGGATTGACAAGAGTATCTGGTACAAAAAATGTGTTCTTTCTGAAGCCAACTGTCAACGAATAAGTGTTATTTTTTCCATTTTTTCATTGGATTTCACCGAAAGCAGCAGCACTCACTGGCTTGATACACACACTGTCCCTCCCACATAACTATGCAGTGAGTCATATGTATGAGGAGAAAGTCTTCCAGGCGTCCTTGAGCACGTTTGACCAGCGTTACATGCCGACACCACATTATGTGAGTAAACTCTTTTCTGTCGCCTGCTATATTGTGTGCATTTTAATATTGCATGGTTTGTCTTCTTTAACATTGTTTTTACCTAAATTCATGTAGTTATTTTGAAATCTTGGTAATAAACTTTGCGGGTGTATTTTGCCTGACGGCAAACCTGAACCCACCCCCCCGACCCCCCCCACCAGGAGCACCTGCCCCTTTTGCCTCTTTCGTCCCTTTCGCCTGAAACAGCCTCCTTCTAAAGTGCCGCTTTAAAGTGTGTCACAGGCTGTGAGCACAAGGCCCTCAAAGTCTCTGCACGGTAATGACTGTAATTTTGTTCAGATTCAAGATAGCGCTCAAAAGAGTACATTTAGTTCATATCATACTTTTCAGATCTTTTGGAATATTGGAGAATCCAAGGAATAACAAAAGACACCCTGTCCACCAATACAAAAAAAACTTAACATACGATAACGGACTCTTTCATTTATGATTAATACATGTATGATATGTGATCTTACATGATACTGGTGGTGGATTGTATACAAATTTGTGGTCCAACATAATAAGCATATATGGTCAGTGTAAAACATAGAGTTATATGTATTCTTACATGGCATTTTCATATGGGAATATTTACAAAATTGCAAACTTCTAGGTTACACCACACCCACATCCAATATGAAGCCCTGCCCATTCGTTAAACCACACCCACATCCAATATGAAGCCCTGCCCATTC
>JAODLC010000042.1:5184716-5197152 GCA_026781145.1 Hippopotamyrus pictus | reverse complement strand
TCCAGGGTTGTTCCCTGCCTCGTGCCCGTTGCTTCCGGGATAGGCTCCGGACCCCCCGCGACCCAATAAGGATGAAGTGGGCTGGAAAATGGATGGCTGGATGGATACTTTTTTTCAGGATGATGTTTTTTTCCTATTTATTACATCAGGAAAGGATATGAAAAGTAAAGGCAACGTAAGATACCCCATTCAGACCAAGACGTCTGTCTCTGCAAAGGGGAAAAATATTCAGGGTAAGCACATTTAAACAGCAAAACTCTGCACAGACCTTTGATGGAACCCAGCAACCTTTAGGTGAAACTCTTCATCTTTTGCCACGCACCCATCTTCCATAATGGCAAACTGTGATGGAAGACAGACTTAAGGAAGGTTTTTTGGGCAAAAGCAAGAAGGGTTTTATCAAAGTAAAACCAAACAAACAGACAACCAGAAAGAAACCAGATCACAAGGCATCCTAACAGGGCCGCCTGCAGGCAGACTGAAGCAATATTAATGACAGGAACACAGGACTGGGAAGCACTTTGATACCAGTCTAATGAGAGAGCAAATGAGAGGTAGCTGGAGAGATTAACACAAGGGCTGGAATGAGAGGTAAGACTAATGAGTAACGGGTGCGGCTTGTTAGGGCCAAACCAGGGAGGAGCTGGAGGGTCAGGTGGACGTGACAACAGCAATAATAAAAAAAAAAACTCAATGACTTACATGCAGGTGTAGCTGAATGTTATTCTGAAATTTATTGTGGTCTTTGAATGTCATTCAAGGGATTGAATTTCACCATAAAGAAATGAACAGATATAAAGATATTATCATATCAAATAATTTGAAAGAAAAGTTAAAGAACATTGAACTGCTATGGAGAACATCTATGCATAACTGTAAAATTAAATAAAATAATTCATAAAGTTAAATTTTCTGTAAATAACCCAGGTTTGAATAGTTCTATTTTTCCCAGAAAGATTATATAAAATTCTAGAACCATATGACATAAGAACTTTTCCTATTAATACTGGTGTGGAACTATGCTCCTTATGGATTCATAAGGAAATGTATTTATAAAATATTTAAAGTATGATTTCTGTTATTTATATTGCATGATTTCTATTATTGTTTAATTAATTAACATAACAGTGCAGTCATTTCGCTGGTCTGTACTGCAAGAGAGATTAGTAGCTTGACAGAAAATTACAGAGAAGAAATAAATAGGCAAATTCCACCTTAAAGTTCAGGAAATTTATAATTTGAAGGTTTTGAGAGTTACAGTATATAATCTTAATATTTATGCTTCTGAGAGTCAATGTAAAGATCACCTCAGGAGAGGCACTAACTCTTGTGGTATCCTGCTTATTCCAGTGTGTGGGGTCAAGCCACATATCACATCCATGACCCATGCTTTCCACTCTATGGTAGCTTTCAGAAAGATTCATAACGCTAAGTAGCTCGTTATCGCTTACTTAAGATCAATCATTAATTAGCAGAAACGAAGCACAGGATTACCAGCATGTGGTACAATGACCAACTGAGGGTACTACACAGACAGGCACTAAAATACATAGATAAGGGGGACTAACAAAAGGCAGGTGTGAGAACTCAAAACAATCAACCAGTCAGAACAGACACTGGAAACAGGACACAGGTGGAATTAACTAAAAATGAACAAACACAGACTTAAGGAGCTGGGACCAGAGAAAACACTACAGTAGGAAAATGAACATGAAGCAAAAGAGCAATTCAAAACCCAAACAGAAGGTGGGGAGGACAACCTAAGACCAGCCTGAAACCCAAGGAGCTGAGAGTTACAGGCTACATGCCGCACTTCCAACCCACTAAGCTCTGCGGTGGTCCAGGGAATGAAGGAAAACACACTGGGGACCAAAGGCTAAAGACAGAAGGGGAAGACAGACAGAATGTCCAGCTGTGCCTGCTGGCCAAAAACCTGGAAGGGTCACAGAGGGCGGGGTCAGACGGGTGCTGACCATGACACAGCTTAATATTTCACTATGATTCACCCAGCATGTTAGCAGATACACTGAACCCTACCCCACCCCCCATCACAAATATAAACAGCAGCAAAAGGGCAACGGTGGCCTTGGCCCTGTTCAGGTTGCCGCCTGAAAAGTTTGTGCATGTCACTGTTATTCATATTGAAGGCCACTTTTGAAGTGTCAGCTATATGATAAATAATTTAACAGTGATGTTGTGTACCATGGTGAAAGAGCACCAGTCATATTAGTAACCCTGTCGATCTGACAATCCCCCGACACTCACAAAAAAAGCTACTGCACGGTACTCACAAGTGATAACACACATAAACAGTTAAATATGCGAAATCAATAAATACATGTGCATGGAAAAGGACTTAGAGGGCTGATATAAACCAAATGTCAGAATAGGCTAAAACCATTTTTTATCTTACAATCAAGCAAATATAAATTTATTCACTAATACATTAATAAAGTCAATATATACATCTACCGTCTTGTGAGTAAATTGGTTATGTAATTATTCATGTTCTGCTAGATAGATCAAATGACATTCATGTGTTGTATGATTGCATTGAATAGAAATGAATTTAATTCTTCTTACTGTCATTTCAAAACCTTACAGGGCGTGGCCAAGTCAATTCAAAATCCAATTAATGAATTGTGAACAACCCTGGTAAGCTACGTAATGAGCTAGCCAATCAAACTTGCTGTGTGTTCAGTCACATCTTTTCGATTGGGAAGGTGAATCACCCCTCATGACCAGCAATGGCAGAGGATTGCTAAGTTAAAAGAAGGCAGGGTTTGCGACAACGTCACCCAGGAAGCCAAGTTGCTTTGCGGATGATCATGAACCCCTAGAGCCATCTCAGTAATGCACAATTCATAATGAAATACGGACTGGCCCGAGGTGAAATAATGAGCCTCCTTGGTCTGGTGCAGGATAAATTGAAAAGAGGAACATACCGGAATTTGCTCTCAGTGCACCTGGTGGATTCCTGCAGACCTACAGAAGCTCATGGCCTCTGCAAGGCTACTGTGTCCTGCAACTGAGCATTGATCACATTTCTGTTACACTGTGTGCACAAATACATACAATGTCCAGCAGGAGGGGATGCCTTGTTTGTTATTCGCTAGGATGCTCTCTGGAAAGCCGTCCCTGTTCTGGGACGTCAGTGAATGTCACCTACCCTCTCACAGAGGTTCTGCTCCCATGTCACTCTGATCCCAACAGAGACTTCATGTATTTTCTTCCTTTGACTTTGCATTTGCTGACAGATACTCGCTTTGGGTTTTCAACGAAGTGCAATAAAATTTCAGCTGTAATATACATACGTCACCAGTGTTATATGAGAATCAACCTTCCTTGACTGATAATCCAGTGCAGAACAAATGCGCCTTGGGCCTACGAGGCACAGGGTACAAGGAGAGAAACTCCTATGCTGTAGGGAAGAGACGCATACAATCACAAGCGAAGGGCAGCTGAGAATCATCAGGTCACTGGACATGATTTGGGACTGTGAGAGGAAGCTGGAGTACCAGGGAATGCATGACACCTCTATAAACGGCCAGTGTGAGGCAATGTGTTATTTTCTTTCATTTCTTTGTTTTACATGCCTTTGGTTTCTAGTTGATAGGTAGATGTAGGTGATGAAATGTGGATTTTTCTCACTTGCCTGCACATATCCTTTGCCTCTCACCTTTTTATTCTGCTGCTGTAGTCAGCTTGACAAGAAATATGCTGCATTACATTTGTTTATCTCGGTACAATAATTGGCCTTTTTTTCTTTCTGCCCTGCTTCGTGTTTGAGGCCATCTGGCCCAGAGCAGAGTAATCATCAGCTAGGATCAGGCAGGGCAGGGGGCAGCACTGACATAAATCCCCCTATGAAATTATTGGAATTTTACTGAATGTTGTAAATCCACCCCAAGATGTACCTCTCATAACTAGATGCTGTGCTGTTGAAATGCCAACGATGTACGCCCCCCCCCCCTCCATCAAATCACTACTCCCACATCCCCCCACCCTCTACAAGCTTTCGCTCCCTACAGTAGACTTGGGAGGTATCGCAATTTTACAAATGCCAGGCTACCTTGGTGGTGGGTTTCTCCACCATAAAATTCCCCAGGGGGGGAAGGGGGTGTAGTTGGTCAAGATACATTTTGGCAAATGAAAGCAGCATGGATAAAACTACCCAAGTATAGCTTAGACACTCGCCCCCCCCCCTCCAAAAAAATCCTTATTTAAAGCCCAACTGTGTGCGACTTGTTGCAATATAATCAGGCTCACTAAATCTGTGCTTCTGGATATTCTTTCATGTGTCACCACTAGGTAATGATAGGGCAATACATGTGACACGATAAATTTGCCGGACATACTGTAGGGGGTTTTCCGTGATAAATTTCACCAACGGATCATACTGATAAAAATTTGCTGAACAAGGGGGCCTCCCCATGATATATTTTGCCAACTGGCTACCGGACTGCTACCAATAGAATTTGGCAAGCGGTAGGGGGGGGGGTCCCACAATAAATTTCACTGAGTACCCCATGATAAATTTCCCAACCAGTTGCTGGGCGGCTCGAGTGGAGGGGAAAAAATACAAGTCGATTTTAGAATATTCCAAAAATCATCATGCTCCCTACAGTCTGAGATCCACTGACGTATACAATGAAAAAGATTCATGGAATAATTATACTGCCTTAACGAACTGTCTACGTAAGCCATTCTTTCCATTCTCTGCTGACACATACAGTAGCACTGCTGCTTCAACTGAGGGGCAATTTGTCTCGAAATTAAATCAGGTGTAGATTTTCATCCAAATAATGTTTTTCTGAAGTGGTAATATGATCCATCAAAAATCAAATAGAGTAAATAGAGTAATAATATCAAACAGAGTAATCCTGTTCACAAGGTTAAGTGTCCTCTGGAGTAACCCTTCATTTTACTGCCACTAAGTAACATTTCATCTGTTTTGGTGAGTTTTGTCTCGAAATGTGATCATTTCCAATGCTTCATCTACCCAATGTGTCTGCAACATTTGAAACTTTGAGACTTTTGAGGTATTGCGCTATCGAGCAAGCATCTGTGACGGCAACAGACCTGCCCCTAAACCATATCTATTTGCCACCCAGGGATTACAAAAAAATGAAAAACATTTAGAAAACTTTGTTGTCAAATCACAGATAATTTAGCTGACATCTAAGGTCAGCCTATGTCTCAATAAATGTATTTCAAAGAAAATGTAATTTTCTTAAAGATAAATGTAAGTTGAAAGGGGGGTGCGGCGTCTCCTGCCACCCACTGAGAACTTTACAGCTTACGCTAATTACAAAGTTTCTCTTCTGTTGCTGTTTTTTTTTAATTCAGTATTTTGCTTTGAAGAATGGCCAATTATTTCAAGTTAAATCTCCAGCATCAAAATAATCTCCTCTGAAAATTTTCTAAATTACTTCCTGACTGTTAGTTACCATGGCAGCTTGTAAGAAGATAACTTATAGAAGGGTAATCACTTCATGTTAATGAAATGTGAAATATATTTTTAATCATTTGAAGAGAAACAAAGGATCAATAGAGAGACGACTGACTGAGGGTGAATGAACTTTAAAAAAAATAATTGTACAACTGAAAATATAATGACATTATTGAATTTGTAATTGAAACATCAGGTATTTGATTTTTTTGCAAATGACCAGGGCTGCGTATTTAAGATGCCACTCACTTTCAGTCTGTCGGTCTCCTAATGACTCATCAAACAAACTGTTAATGGTAATTCTTTTGAGCATAGAACAATCTGCCAGCCTCGAGAGTGTTTTTTAAATCTAACCAAAAAATGGAACATTTTAGTGTTTTATTTTCAGGTCGTATCTTCTGTCTAGGTCACCTTAAATAATACTGTTGTGTCCCCTGTAATGTGTTCTTACCTTATGTGTTCCTATTGCAATGATTCACTGTGTTGTATGTCTCTTCCCCGTACCTGGTTATTTATGCATCAGAGGTCAAGATCAACTGACAATGAACTGCAAGTCCTGGAACTGTGGCCTGACCGATGACTGAAGACCCAACACCAGCACTTCCCTACAAACGTTACCTACACTATATAAGCAAAAGTATTGGGACACTTTGAATTCAGGTGTTTCATTCAGACCTATTGCTACAGATGCATAAATTCAAGCACCTTGCCATAGGTTTACAAAGTGGAAGAATGGGTCATTCTGAAGAGCTCAGTGAATTCAAGCATGGCACTGTCATAGGATGCCACCTTTACAATAAGCCACTTTGTGAAATGTCTTCCCTGCTAGATACTCCCTGGTCAACTGTAAGTGGCATTATTGCAAAGTGGAAACTTTTAGGAACAACAGAAACTCAACCATGAAGTGGCAGATCATGTAAAGTACTGTAACAGAGCGGAGTCACCGAGTGCTGAGGCTCACAGTGCATAAAAGTCACCAACGCTCTGCTGACTTAATAACTGCAGAGTTCCAAACCCCCTCTGGCATTAACCCCAGCCAAAGACCTGGATGCTGGGAGCTTCATGGAATGGGCTTCCATGGCCGAGCAGCTACATGTAAGCCTCACATCACCAAGTGCAATACCAAGTGTCAGATGGAGTGATGTAAAGCACACCGCAACTGGACTCTGGAACACTGAAAACATGCTCTTTGGAGTGACAAATCACCCTTCCCTGTCTGGCAGTCTGATGAACGAGTCTGGGATTGGTGAATGCCAGGAAAAATTACCTGCTTGACTGCATTGTGCCAACTTTTTATGACATGTTGGAGGAGGAATAATGATACACGGTGTTGTTTTTCAGGATTGGACTAAGCCATACCAAGACATTTTGGACAATTTTATGCTTCCAACTTTGTGAGAACAGTTTGGGGAAGGCCCTTTTCTGTTCCAGCATGACTGTGCCCCAGTACACAAAGCAAGGTCCATAGAGACATGGTTGGATGAGTTTGGCGGGGAAGAACTTGACTGGCCCACACAGAGCCCTGACCTCATTGAGCACTTCTGGGATGAACTAGAACGGAGATTGCAAGCCAGGCCTTCACATCCAACATCAGTTCCTGACCTCACAAATGCTCTTCTGGATGAATGGGCAAAAATTCCCGCAGATACACTCCAAAATCTCGTAGACAGAGTTCCTAGAAAAGTTTTGCAAAGGGGGGACCAACTCCATAATGATTCCTATGGATTTAGAATGGGATGTCATAATGGTTCCTGTAGGTGTAATAGCCAGGTGTCTCAATACCTTTGTCCATATAGTGTATCACACCCTCTCGTGTGCTTTTAATAAACACGGCTAAATGGAGCTGGGCAGGCATTGACTTGGTTTGACTTCTAGAACTACAATAATAGTCTCTATTTACATTCAGCCAGTTTCATCTGAAGAAATTATATGATATAATATGTGCTCACAGAAAGACAGAAATATATGAAGAGTTTTATTATATTTTTTCCACTGTCAACATACCAGATCTAGCTTTATAAATAAGGGAAAAAGCACAAGTTAGTATTTCCGATTCTTCATTGAGGTTAGTGAAAGAGCATCAATCTATTTTTCTTCACATATAATGCAAAGCCGAACAGGCTTGTGATAGGTACTTCAAAGGAACACCAAAGAGATGTGAACATAATAGTATTCCACTCAGTCCAAGCCCCACACTCTAATCCTAAGAACTTCTCAGACCAAGAAAGTGCAGAGGATTCCTGATATATTTGTAAATCTAGGCCCTGAATTTGACAGGAAGCCCTGAGCTGTCCAGGGCTACTTTCACTTCCTAGTAGGTATCTTGGATGGCTGAAAACTTCCATGATGCAAGGGGTCAGTGTTTAGCTAGATAGAATTTGTATTTGTTGTGGAGGAACTGAGCCACAAATACTGAAAGCACTGAGTTACCTTACGGGATGAAATCCCTGCCCTGCCTTCTGAATCCTGACTAATCCGTTCCCAGACACGATAACTTCATGTTTGCTTTTTCCCATTTTATACAATGATAGTTGATAAATCGGTAGGGGGGGAACTTGGGTACTTTTCATGTCTCACATCTAGTGCACTGGAGGGGCATGGATACCCGGAAGTTTCAGAGGGCCCAGCACTACAGAGGGGCTCCAGAGCTTATCATTGCCCCCCCCCCCCAAACAGCACCCATATTTCTTCAGATTTATTTATGGTGCCAGCCCAGGTGGGGGACCCAGGGGTCAAGGTAACATATGCAGGTGAGTGCAAGCTTTTGTGCTATAAGTGAGGGTCAGCCAACATCCAGCATCCCACACGGTAAGAGCTGCGGTCAGGACCATGTGTGAGAGCTTAGCACTGCCGCCACCCTTCCAGCCAGGAAATTTCAGCTGGAGGCTTTCTGATCAAGGTCCTAACCCGCAGAACCCAAAAATTGCTTTTTCCTTTCTCCTCTTGAGTCCTGCAGGCTTGCGTTGATCCCATATATCAGCCTTCTCCTCTTAAGTGACTGAGGTCCCCATAATATCTTTATGTTACATACCCATTCAGGCAAAAATGCTGAGGCAGTCATGAAAAAAAAAAACTCTTTAATTATGCATATATTTATATACAGTGGAAGCCGCTTATAGTGATCATGTCTGTCTGGGTGAAACCAATCACGATATACGGATGATCATTACAAACGATTACCATCTAATTGACATTTGTATATTTATCACATGAGTATAAGATAATAAAATGGACAGCGTTGCTGTCATGACCCAATTGTCCGTGCCACGCCCCCTTGTTCACCCCGTGTGGATTCCCTGTGTTTACCAGCTGCTTCTTGTTGCTGTCATTAGTCTTATGTATTTAAGTCTGCGTTAGGTATGTTTTCCCCAGTCCGGTCATTGAAGTCCGTTTTGTGTGCCTTGCTTTGTCCTTGCTCTATAATATAGAAAACCTCTCATTCTGATCCCTCGTCTCCCTGTTCCTGCTTCCGCGATTCCAGTTCTGACAGTCGCTATTTACTTAATTTTATTGACGATTTCAAAATTCTGTACAGCTGTTTCAAAGGGTTTTCAAATTGCAGTATTGTACAAGTTAAATTACTGAATTGTGTATTATTCAAATATGCTATAATACAGTACAGTACTGCACATAATATTCAGTTCAATTCAGTTTTATTTATACATCGCATTTTCACAACGTATATTGTAACAAAGCGCTTTTGTAGTTTCGCTGCTGCATCTCGGTGGCTCATTTTTGCCGATTTATCGTAAGCTTTGATGAGTCTGTATTCGTAATTAAGAGAAAATGATTTTCTTTTTCCCGCCACGTTTTCTGTGCACGCATTAGCCTCAGGTTACTAACCAGAAGCACACAAGTTGCCGCAAGTAAAGTAAAAAAAAAAAATTTAAATACCACAGTTTTAGTTTTTTTCCAAATGTTCTCATGTTTAAAAAGACCCAAAATGAACACTGTAAGCAGAATACTTGATTGGTATAAGCAATTTATTTAAACAGTATTTGTACAGGGATGACTCTTACCCAGGTTTTTCATCCATATAAGCAGTTGATCACTATAACTGTGATCACTATAAGCTGCTTCCATTGTATTTAAAAATAGCTCAGATAACACTGGATTTGAATAAAAGCAAAGTTGAAGCTTACGATTTACACGCCTGGTTTTAACTTTTAAGCTCTGAAAATAAAATTAAATTCCATTAAGAAATTGTGAATATGTATAAAGGAGCCGAGGGAACGTGTCAAATGCTGTCAATGATTAATTTATTTTGAACTTTCTCAATATCAGGTCAGTGAGGTCACAATGTAATATCATTGAAGAATTATTTTCATGTTAACAGAACATAATTTACAACAGAACAATAGAATATAATTTAATATTCTTTGTACATTCACTTATGATTTCTTTATGATTTCATAAAACATCAATTGCACTAATTTGTGACAACGTACCACACAAAGGTAATAGATAACAGGTTACAGGTAAATAAAATGACATATGTGACATTTTATTTATTAACAGTTTCTGTTCAACAAAAAGCAAAACTTAATTTACATATTTGCTAGCCCTTTAGAACTGGGTGCCCAATTAGATATTAAGCACAATACTAAAAAGCAAAACTTATATATTAATATTAATCAGCATATCGCTAAACATGGCAATAACTTGTACACAAATTTGCCCAAAGCACTCAGAAGATAACTTCAAGGAATCTTTTTATTATTACACATGAGACGTTTATGGATTATTTGCGAGTATGTAGGCCTATTAAATTTGGAAAAACCAGTTTGAAAATTGCTACATCAGAAATTCTGTAGAATGTTGTTTTTCACATTTATTTATTCATCTCAGTATGTTGTGTTTCTGACAAAAAAGAATCAGTTGATGATGACAAACCTTATTAGGTTTTATTGTCTGACCCATAATAGCAAAATTAATTTCTGTGAGACAACTTGCACTTGTGACAATTAGTTTCATGCTCCTCTATAGCTCTGGATTGTTTAATATCAGGCTAGTCTTGACTTACATCACCTTGCATAGGCTAATATTACATGCAATTGACTGAGTTAATTGCAGAAACATGTTAACCAGATTCTGTGAATAGCCCAGTTATGATTTATGTAAGAATGGGATGTCTGAATTACATATACCTACTCTGCTCAAAATGTGTCTCCAAATGTGATCCCTGGTTGAATTCATTACCAAAGCCCCAGATTGTTAAAATATTATTTCAAAAATGCATGGCTAATGTATTTCAAAGTTTATAGGCTTTGCATGAACCAGGGACTCTGGTACTGATGACATCTTTCCGTCACAAGTATCACAATGTATTTCAACCTACTTCATGAACTTTTTTCATGATCAAAATTTAGTACTTGCCATAGAATGGCTCTTGTATGTAGCTAAATGCTGAAACTCCTGATGTATGGAGAGTTGTGGTTATTGTCAGTTTAATTGTCAAAGCATTAATGTTGCCTCTTTTTCTTCTGAATGCAGAGTCTGAACACCGGACAGGAGGCAATGCTATATACATCACATCTTTTAAACTACAGCCCTTAGCTAGAGGAAAATATTGGTCATTTTCTGATGGTCTTGTGACTGGCATACAATTCTTTAATGTTTACCTGAGTAATTTAGTTTAAGTGCATTTTTCCAGATGCATACTTTCTGCAATAAATCCTTGTCACTTTGATGTTCCTGTTACATAAGATTTTCACTGTGGAGAAAGTGATAGGAAATTCAGAACTTGTGATTTTGTTAAAATGTTTTGTCACCAAATGGCAGTGAAAATCAACACCAAAAGAAATTGAGGTAAGGCAGATTGACATTTGCTTTATGATACATTAAATGTTATGAATATACGCACTTCTGAAAAGACACAAAAAATAAGACATTACATTTACACAAGCAAAATAAAAACAAATTGTGGGAATAATAACTGCATATAAGATGACACAGGTCCAAAAATTACTTTAATACGTTATTTTCATCATTCCATCTTTTCTCAAGACCAGATGAGTCTGTATGTACTGTTGTTGTTGTTCATGAATATGTAGTTGGTATAAAACTAGAAACTCACAAGTTAAAGTTTACACACATACACATACAAAGACACATATGAACAGACACACAAAGACACATTCATACATATACACAGACACACACATTTGTATTCATATTTTTATCGGGATTCTCCATTCATTTCTGTGGGCATAACCATAATCCCAACTGTGATGACCTTACCCCCTACCCCCTACCTTAACCAAATTATCCAAACTAAATACAAGCCTTTTGACATGTTTACTGTTTTTGATGGCATGTACTGTACAAATTATAATAAAATTGAGTTTCCCCTTGCAGGGATCGAAAAAATGGTCCCCACACATTTGGTATACACGTATATACATATACATAACCCACACACATATGTATCTACTGTATGTGTGTGTGTGTGTGTATATATATATATATATATATATATATATATATATGTATTTTTTTTTTTTAGTATAATTTGCAGTTCCTGTTCTGATCCCTCGTTCCCTAAGAGTGGATATTTTAGTCATTTTTATATACAGTAAAAATTAGGTGTTCTTTTTTCTCTGACCTGCTTCAGCTTTCTTTATTCACTGACAATTTATCAGCTTCAGATTGTTACCTCTGACAAATTATTACTTTGTTTAAATACCTGAGCAAACTCATTATTCTCTTTTATCCAGAATGAACCTACTGAATAGAAATGCGAATAAGTCACAGATTCTCAGTTGTCAAAATGTAAATTCCTCTTTAGCCTTCATTTAAGAGCAACCACTTTATATATACTGCCACAATTTATGCATGCTGTTTTTGCGACTGAAATTATATTTTTTAAAACATATTCAAAAATACTGCAAGGAAAGATGAAAATCCAAGACAGACAGACAGACAGACAGACAGACAGATAGACAGATAGATAGATAGATAGATAGATAGATAGATAGATAGATA
>JAODLC010000042.1:5133804-5150095 GCA_026781145.1 Hippopotamyrus pictus | reverse complement strand
AGACACCATGTAGCAGTAGTGTGGGGTGTACAAGGGTACAAACACACACTATGGAGGCTATTCCAAGACACCATGTAGCAGTAGTGTGGGGTGTACAAGGGTACAAACACACACTATGGAGGCTATTCCAAGATACCATGTAGCAGTTCTGTGGGGTGTACAAGGGTACATACACACACTATGGAGGCTATTTTAAGACACCATGTAGCAGTTCTGTGGGGTGTACAAGGCTACAAACACATACTGTGTAGGCTATTCAGAGAGAACATGTAGCAGTAGTGTGGGGTATACAAGGGTACAAACACACACTTTGTAGGCTATTCACCATGTGGCCGGACTGTCTATCTATCTATCTATCTATCTATCTATCTATCTATCTATCTATCTATCTATTTCAGTTAATCTCTTGACAGATGCACATAGAGAAAGTGCAGGACTGTAAGGACAATACAGGCAGTACAGAAAATGGCGTGAATAAATGAAAGAATGAATTATTTAACAAATAAATTAAGAATGGAGGGTCCAGACTGCCTATTATTGCGTGTATGCTTTTACCTGGCATAGCCAATTATTATATACAGTAGGCATGGACTCGGAATACTGTCCAAATAGATTTGACCCCAAATGATTCTGGGCCCTATGAGAGGAGGCTGTATACAGTTTTATGGGCACTGGCAGGGGGGAACCCCAGGGGTGTTTCCTGGCACATCATTGTGGGTTGAGCTGATCACTAATGGTACTTGTGCATATAGCATGGTGAGTGGGACAGGCGACATGGTTCATACTGGCCAATGCCCTTAGCATCATCCTCCTTCCAGTGACAGCCTCAGGGTTTCATAGGTCATCCCTGTGACAGAGCAGAGCACATTTGCCAGTCCGGCCAACTGGCAGGTGGCCATGCAGTGATGCAGAACCACCGGCAGCGATCACCTGCATTTAGGACAGCCAGCATGTACCTGGCTGCCACTGACACTGCGTGACTGTTCCCAGCTTGTACCTGGCTGCCACTGACACTGCGTGACTGTCCCCAGCTTGTACCTGGCTGCCACTGACACTGCGTGACTGTCCCCAGCTTGTACCTGGCTGCCACTGACACTGCGTGACTGTCCCCAGCTTGTACCTGGCACATTGGGCACAGGCATTCTTTGTATTTGTGAAAACACAATTACATTTCAATTCAGTTTATTTTTATATAGCACCTTTTAAAACAGAGTCACCCCAAGGAGCTTTACATGGGTGTGTTTTGATACATTCCTGCATCAATTATACAGAATAATTCAAAAACATGGAAAATGGAAGACAAAGAAATTAAAGACAGAAAGACAGATGACAACAGAGGAGCGGAACCAAAAACTCGCAAGCAGATAGAAAAAACAACCTCTGGGGGCCCAAGGTCAACTGGCTGACCAACCCCTCCAGGCATGCTAACATTACTGAGGACAGAAAAGAGTGGACTTGCTTGCTAAAAGCAAGGTGTAAGCTGTGATCAAGGGCAAAGTCAAGGTCCATCAATGGGTCGATTCTCCATGCCGGCCAGTGTAGGGTGGCAGATCGAATTCTGCACCCATGATGTTAAAGTTCATAAGTCACGTTCACAATGTCACCCTTCCATGGGACGGAAGCAGGACTCCAGCTGACATGGTACCCACCCCAGGTACCATCTGGACATGTGGGAAGGAAGGCAGAGAGCATGGATGGTCAGGTCATGCACTGACACATTAATGGACAAGCATAATAGATAAAAATGGCATCTACAGCAGTACTGGCTGCCATGGTTACGGCGTGTTTGGTTGAGGGTTAGCTAAACTTTAGTAATAGGTCTTCAGTCGCGATTTAAAGACTGACACAGATTTGGCATCCCCAACATTGCATGGCAAACCATTGCACAATATAGAGGCCATGTAAGCTTTTCCACCAACTGTCATGTGTTCTGTGATCTGAGTGGACAATTGGAACTTTGAAGTCAGTCCTGAACCTAACAGGAAGCCTGTGCAGGGAACTAAGAGCAGGGGTCAAATGTTCAAACTTCCTGCTCCTGGTGACAATTCGAGCTGCTGCATTTTGAACATGCTGCAAGGTGTTTATTATATGGTGTTGGCTCTCCAGTAATAGAGCATTACAATAGTCTAACCTACTGCATATATTAGCATGTATTAATTTCTTAGTGTCTTGAGTAGTAAGGAGATGTTATAGTGTGGCAATGTTATGTAGCTGCAGAAGGCACACCTTCGATACTGCATCTATATGTGATTTGAACGAGAGGCTTGTATCTAAGGTGACGCCTAAGTTACTGGCTGAGCTGGTGAGGGAAAAATCCAGCCCCTCAGAGTGGAGCACGGAGATTATAGCAGACCTATCTGCTGACTTCAGACAAAAGAATTTTGTTTTTCTTCACATTTAGTGACAAAAAGTTTTCATTCATCTAGGTCTTAACTGAAGTATATAATTGGGTGTGATAATTAATAATTAACATTACGTTTTCTCATCGTGTTACCTAATGGCAGCATTTAAAGAGAGAACAATATAGGACCAAGAACTGACCCCTGTGGTACTTTATATATGACTGGTCTTATTGACAAGAGAGTGCACTTATTGGACAATTGAAAAGTCTAATAGGATTAAAAACTTCAACACCATTCCACAAACCCAACATCAAATGCAAGTCTATGAAAAAGAGTGGAATGGTCAACCATGTCAAAGGCTGCACAGAGGTCCAGAAGCATGAGCACAGTCACACTGTCAGCATCAGTTGCCATTGATATGTCATTTATGACTTTAGCTAAGACGGTTATAGTGATGTGCCCCTTATGGAAACCCAACTGGAATCTATCCAGTATATTGTGTGTCTCCAAAGTATAACTGAATTTGAGCAGCGACTATCTTCTCCAGTAATTTGAACAAAAATGGCATGTTAGAAATACGTCTGTCATTGCTGAGCTCCTGTGGATTCAAACTTTGGATTCTTCAGTAGTGATCTAATGACTGCTACTTTAAACTGTTCAGGTACATTGCCTGAAGACGAGGACATTCATTATAGCAGTTGTAGGACTTGCCAGAACTCCTTAAGAAGTTGACTAGGGATTGGGTCCAGTGCACAAGTCATTAGTGTAGTTTTAGTTATTAGTGTTTTACACTCCTGTCCATTGACTAATTTGAATACATTGAATTGAATTGACATTTTGAGGGCATCCATGGATAGTGTGCTTCCTTTCTTCAAATAGACCTATTGTGGCAGTGATGTCCTAATTCGGGGCATTGATGTGGGCATTGCACAGATTTTTTTTGCACACTGATGGTTTTGCTGGATGTCATTGGGTTATGGTACAATCTCAGTTACCTATGCCTGGCATGTCATTTGTTTTGGGTAATGATATAGCTAGTGAGAAACTATGTTTCTACTAGAAATGATGGAAAAGTCCCTGAGTTAAATCCGAGTTCTGTTGTTTTTTCCGGCTGACTTCCATTCTCTGTGATGACTCCTGTACGGTTCATCTCAAGCAAAAGCCAATTAAATAAATGCTGATATACTGCCATACTTTTGTCTGTTACCAGGGCTAATTTAAGTAAGGTTCAAAAGGCTGATTCCTCTTTTCGTTATTACTTTAAGTCAGTTGTCAGTGGCAATTCCAGGTCTACCCAGTCCCCTGTGCATTTCCTCGACAACAATGTCCTGATGAGGAAGTGGGTTCCTCGCTCATCGCCCTACTCCTGGAGTGCCGTTTTCCAAATAGAGGTCCCTTGCCCATATAGACAGCATGTTTTATTGCTTGTACATGATCACTCCCTGTCCTGGTCATTTGGGAGTGTGCAAAAGGCATGATAGTTGTCAGAGTCAGCACCTGTTTGTCAAAGTCTTCAGTGTGTTCAGTGTCCCCTGCTTTCCAGATGGCTGCCTGGCTCAATGAGCTAAGTATGTGGCTACCCATAAACCCTTTAGTTTTGTGTGTGTTCAAATCCCGCCTCCTCTATTTTTGTATTTTTGTAGATTTTGTTCTGTAGTATTTAATTTGTATCAGTTTTCTAGTTTCTATGTTTCATGAATTGAATTCTGTTTTTGGTTTTTTTGCTTTGGTACTCTTTTACCTGCCTTTATTATATCTCTAGTGTTACATTCTGTTTCCTTGTTTCTGTCACTTTCTTAGTTTCCCTGTTTGAACTCCCAGTTCCTTGACTTAATTATTAGTTTCACCTGTTGCCTGTTTTCCCAGCTCTTGTTAATTGTTCTCACCTGTCCTGTGTTAGTCTTGTTATACCTCAGTATTTAAGTTCCTTAGTCGGTCATTGTTGATGTTGTTGTAGTTGCTGATGGTTCTTGTTGACTGCGTGCGTGCGTGCGTGCGTGCGTGCGTGCGTGCGTGCGTGCGTGCGTGCGTGCGTGCTTTGATTTCTCACCTGTTCCTTAGTGTAAGCAGTTCCCTTGTAGATCATTCTTGTTTGTTAGTTTACTTAATACTCCTTTTAGTTTTGACCACTTGTGGTCCGTTTTGTTTTGTAGTGCCCAGTGTTTTCATGATAAACCCCTGTTGTGTCCTGTGAGCCGCTAGTGGGTCGTCCACCTTCCTGCCTGCATTATGCCTAGCCCCTGTGCCAGAACCCCTTGGGTTCGTGACAATAGTATTTTGAAATATTTATTTTGCCCTGGCATTAAGAATATTGTTGTTTCATATTGTCACATGTGTCAAATAGCTTGTAAAACAAATCAAATGGTTCCTTTTGCGAATCTTCATCCTATACCAGTAATGGGTTTTGAGCACATCATGATTGACTGTGTTGGTCCCTTTCCGAAGTCCCATGCTGGGAATAGCTATTTACTGACACTTGTGTATGTTGACTCGCTGTCCAGAAGTTATCCCTATTCGTACCCTGAAAGTGCATGTTGATGTTAGAGCCCTTGTGAAGCTTTTTTTTTTTACTACGTTTAGATTACCAAAAACTGTTCAATCTAACTGAGGATCTAATTTCACATCTCATGTTTTTAAACAAGTCCTTAAAGAATTGCAGATCAGACATCAGTTATCTAGCGCCTATAACCCTAAGTCCCAGGGAGCTCTCGAATGCCGGTTTCTGCTTATGGTGATTTCTTCCATTCTTGATTGTGCTCAAATGTCCCTGACTGCATCTCAAAAGGACATGAAGTTCCGCTATGATTTGAAGGCAGTCGAGTGCTCTATTAAGGTTGGAGCTTGTATATTGGTTTTATTGTTATTGCCTCATTTATCTTTGCAAGCTAGATTCTCTGGAGCTCATGTGATTTTAAATAAACTTAGTGATACGGATTGTGTTTTAGTCACCCCTGATTGTAAACGCAAAACCCTTGCATGCCATGTGAACATCCTTAAACCATACCACAAACATCTGGACCACGACATGGAAGCTGCATCTACTGTGCCTGTTTTGAATATAGCAGTCGTCCTGGTGTCCCCTCCAGAGTATTCCCCTGAGCATGATGAGCTCCATCTCGGTCAGGTTTGCACTCCATCTGCTCATCTTCCAAAGTCTGAAGCCCTGAAGAGTTTAACCCACTATTTGATTCATCAACCTGCATCAGCTCAGAAAGACATTAAGTCCCTAGTAAAGAAATTTCTGGAATTATTTTTTTGATGTAATACCACACAGGAGCCCCTGGCAGAATGTTTAGATTTAAGTCCTGGTCTAGTAGTAGTTAATATATTCTTTCTAGGCTCATTGAACTCTGCTTCTAAATAGTTGTTAGATTTAGGGAATGCCGTACAGTGGCACCTCAGTTCTCAAACTCATTATAACTCGAATTTCTTAAAAGTCGAACCAACCAGTTAAAAAAAAAACCTAGAACTCGATCTGAATCTCAGAAGTCGAACCAAGAACACCGACCTAAGATAACTTGTACACGCAGGGAAATGAGTCACGCAGCCTCAGTGCTCAGTCTCTCAGCAGAAACAAAGGGTAATGCTTCAGTCTGAGCCTCGCATTCACTGAAAGAGCATCGTGCATGTTTACACTAGCTGAATATATATATTTACACAGTAAAAATACATTGACAATGATAGACAGTAACAGTAATTATGTAATAAAATACATTTAGAAATAAACATTTCTTACAAATGATTTTAATATCATTAATAATAAACCATTAATATATTTAATTATAATAATATTGTCGTGCCAAGCGGGGACGAAACAGAGACAAAGGCGCAGACATCAGGGTATCAAGGAATACGGGGTTTAATTATAGGTAAAGCAGGCAAAACGCAGACGTACAGTACAATGACCGGACTGGGGAAACAAACTGAAATGCGGACTAAATAGAGGACTAATGACAATAACCCGAAACAGCTGATTCCACACGGGGTTAACGAGGGGGCGTGGCACACAGAAGGAGCGGACGATCGGGGCAGGACACATTTTTTTTTTAACTTTACACATTGTTTCGATACAATTATTTTATTATTTACCAATTACTGTTTTTATAAATGTGCTTAGATGTGTTTGGTACAGTAGATGCTCTTCTTGTTTTATCCTGTTTATTTTGTGTTTAAATTCTAACAAAAAAAAATTTAAATAAATAAATAAATAAATAAATAAATATGTAGGTGTAATTTTTTGTGGCCGGGAACCAATTAATTGGTTTTCCATTATTTCTTATGGGGAAAATTCGATCAGAACTCAAACTTTTTACGACTCGAACACGAGTTCTGAACGGATTAAGTTCGAGTTCTGAGGTACCACTGTATTATGGAGCACCTGGGTCATAGCCAGACATGAGCTAAATGTGTGAAAATAAACAGCCTTCGATTTAAGATCACAAGACTGAGGCCTGGGTGGTGCTCTGTTAGGCAGATAAATTATTTGCCATGTTTTGCGTAAGCATAAATGATCCCATCCAATAGGGTTGGAGACCGTCACATTTATAAATGCAAGGTCATTCCCAAAAAAGATCCTACTTATCAATAAAGGCAATGTTCTGTGACGCCCACCAAGCCTCTAACCAGCAGTTTAGGGAAAGTAGCCTATACTGTAGGTTAAATCCCCTCTATAGAGGATTGGTAAGAAACTAGAGACAATTAGATTCTAACATTTTGCTTTAGCTTTTGCATACATAGAAATGACCACATCTGACTATGACCCAGGGCTCGCGTAAGCTGTCTGCTGCCCCCATCCATCTACTTATTTTACTTCATAGGAAGAGTCACCAGAGACATGAATGTCACTGCCAAGATAAGTGAACCTCTTGATGAGGTTGATACTACAGACAGACACACTGCTGATGCCTGTGCCCAGGAGGTCATTAAAGGCCTGGATCTTGGTTTTGATCCAGGACACTTGATCCTGTCTCCTTGCTTAGTCTCTCAAGGACCCCGATCAGAGCCTCCATTGACTCTACAAAGATCACAGCATCGTGGTCAAAGTCAATATCGGTAAATCTTTCTTCAGCAACAGATGCCCACCAGACACCACGACGCTGCCCAACACCCAGCCCATGCAAGCATTGGACAGAGTAGGAGCCAGAACACACCTTTTGACAAATCCCAGAATCCCCTGGGAAGAATGCCTCCACTCTGCACACCACTCACAGTACCGGTGTACAGGATGGTCATGATGTCCAGCAGCTTCAGGGGGGATCCTATAAAGACTCAGAATGTCCCACAGAACGACTTGATAAATTAAATTGAATGGTACACGAAAATTTACATAGGCTGCAAAGACATCATGATGATATCCACCCGATGGACCAGCAAGAGTTGTTGATGGATGGCCCGATGAGAACCCTCAGTGCCAGGATGTAGTTGATGGTACACTTAGGCATAAGAACCAGACTCCTCTAATTGCTGATGGGTGAGCAAGTGATCACGGATCCTGCTGAGGATGACCCTAGCAAGAACCTTGCCCAGCACTGAGAGCAGTGTTATCCCTCTGTTGCCATAATCCAGGCAATCAACCTTCCCTTTGCAAGACAGGGACAACAAGTCTCATTTTCCAGTCAGCTGGGATGATGTCCATCTCCCAAAAGGAAGCAAAGATTTCTTGCAATGCCAGGAGGACAGTCTTACCACCAGCCAGAAGAAGTTCACCCCGGATACCACTAATCCCTGCAGCCTTTCCTACCCCCAGCTTATTCACCACCAGTGCAATCTCAGTGAAATTGAGTGGTTCACAGCTAATCAGAGGATCAGCCTCAAGAGATATCCAACATCATAGCTGGAGGATCAGCTTTAAACACCTGCTCAAAGTAGGCAGCCCAGCAGGTCACAACTGCAATGTCATCTGTAAGACCCATTCCATTTTATACCCTGACTGCAACTCTCCGAGGAACAGATTTGGATGTGCGTAATGCTTCGATTCCTCAGTAAGCAAGACGTGAGTCTCTAGACCACAGATGGTGTGTCACTTGCTCACAGATTCCTCTAACAAACACCTCCTTATCTGCCCTCAGAGCCCTCACAGCCGTCCTTCTCAGTTCCCAGCATGGACTTTATTATCTATAGAATATTTTGTGAAGCAGTCATAAAATCTATCAAATACTTTTTGACTGATCACATTCACAAGGTCAAATGTCATGTGCTTGCATCCTTCCTTTTGCTAAGCAGCGTTGCTTAAATATTCAGGCAATCTGTCTAAAAATGTAATCATTTTGACACTGATTTTATCCATGACCTTTGCAGTCAACATATCGCAATCAAATTCTTTATGAGATGGTCATGGTAATTTATAGCTTATTCCACAGCAACACCTAAGACAGCATTTTCTATCTTCATTTACCAGCTATGAATGACATTGCCAAAAAAACAGAGCTCACCCAATTCAAGGTGCGAGCGCAATGTGTAGCGTAGTATGGTGCATATAGGCCATGCAAATCACGCTACTTTTATTCAAAATAATAGAGAAACACAAAAACTTAAAATGTCAATGTTCATCTTTTAGTCTTGGTTTAATGATGATTAATCTGTGCTTTTATTTTGGGGTTACACGCAAGTGAAAAATTCTTGGGACCTATCACTCTTCGATTATAAATTGTCCTTACTTGTGTGATGCACTGTATTCTGGAATAGTGCTAAACTCCCTTTATTGTATTTTTGTATATCCATCACCTTAAAATTCTGCAGCTATGCTCATTTTAAAGTATTGTTTATTTGCATAAAAAGTTTTGCTCATTTGCATAAAAAGATTAATCAGAATTACATAAGATGGAAATGGAATTTTATCCACTCAGCCCAGGTAGAGATTGACCCAGTCGAGAAGTATAGGCCTACACCTGAAGCATTCTGCCAGATGTCATTGTTGCTGCTGGCCTTCTCTTAGGCAGCGTGCCAGATGTTGTTGCCTACTGCCAGACAGTATCTCTGCCTGCCTGTTCCTCAGCAGGCAGCTTTCGGTGATCTCGTGTTACCATGGAAATTGATTATTAGTCCTAGTGTCCACAAATCCCTCATGTATTATAATAGGCTGAGCACTATATAAAAACAATACAATACTGTCAATTTAAATTTGAAAACTAATTTTAAAAAGACAAAAGACAAACATCAATGAACTGATAAACCAATGGTGAATAAGTAATCATCCCACCAGCGATTTTGTTTCCCTGTCTAGACTGTATACCTTATGTGAGAATGCCGTCTCTCTTCACTGATTGTTCAGTGATTCTACTTCCAAACACATAGCTTACCTGCTAATTCTGATTCCAATTAATACCAAAAGTGGTACTGAAAAAAAATTAAAGATATATACTAAAATAAAATACTGTTGAATCCTTTTCTGAGGTATAGGCCTTCTCCTGAACCTACACAAAAAGCCCACAATGCTTACACATATTCTACGAACATATATCTTATGATGCTGCCAATACAGTAATCGAGTAATAATTCAAAAGAAATGTAATACATGACAACACTAAAAACCACTTTGAAAAAAAAATCCTTGTCAAATTAACCTATTACTGTACATTTTTTATGGAAGGAATATCAACACATTTGAACACTTGAAATTTGTGATTTCTGCCTAGTTCTTTTGGTTTTGCGTATGTTTGGTTTATTTTTTGGCTTATATTTTATATTTATGCAAAAATTACATTATTTCAGGAGTATTCATGAATTTAAAGTAAAATAGCTCTGTATAAAAATCCATTGCTCTAAGTGCATCCTAAATAAAATATAAGAGGTGAGATACTTGGAAAATTGGCCCAGTTATGCAAAAATGTGTATATTATATATAATTTGCCACATTGTATACAAGTTAAATTCTGGGTACAAGTATCCTTTAATTAAGTTCACTTCCAAGAAACAAATCCCAAATGAGGAAGCTAGTGATAATGAACAGGCCTTGAGGCTTGTAGTGGTTTTCCTTTGAACTTGAAACAGTCAAGCTGGCAAAACATATTTAAGGTTCGCAATCCTACAGCCCTACATGGTTACTCAGAACGTCGGCTGCCTATAGACTCTGCACCTCCCATAGCACCAAAGAATATTGAATAGTCATGGAAGGGGATGATACAAGGGGGGAAGATTAGCAGAGAAATTGTCTGTGGTAACAGATAAGACTGATTTTCAGAATGAGGTGTCCTACCTTATCTATACTCTCATGCACTGAAGGCCAGATTATGCCATTAGAGCCTGTAATGACTTTTGCAGGTAAAAAAAAGAAAGAAATGGAAGAAACAGACGAACAAGATCGCGAGTGTTAGTAGAGAGATCTATGTCTCTCCTTTTAAATCCTTTATAATGATGTCCTATGGGGATTACTTGGGTCCTCCACCAAGATTAACTCTCTGGATTCTGTCATCTTGTCTTATGGCTTTTCATACATGCATTGATGAGGAAACAGCTACACCCAGGTTCCTTCTCAGAATGCTGCATGTCATCACTCAGAAGCTATCCAGCCAATGCCACCATGGGAGGCTCTGAAGTCGCCGTGAACAAGCATCCCAGTGTAAATCATTTGCGTAGACAAGAGAAATGCAATCTGAAAAATTTTCCCTACAATGTATGGATGGTTAAAGCTTAAATAAGAGAAAGGATCGTATACTGGAGTTGGGTTGGCAATCTATGCTAAAAGATAATATACTAAATTCTACATACTGTATGGGCAGCACAGTATGATGATGGAAGATGGATTCTCTTTGTACCCCTTATTGAGGTTACACAAAGCTCAGCAAAGATCATTATTAGCATGTGACACAAATATCCAAAGGTAAATCAGCAATGCTTTTGCTGACTGAAGCAAATTACAGTGTTAATGGTAAACAATCAAGATAGCATTAATGCTTCCAAGTGTGCTATCACTTTAATAGCATTGATAGGAAAGAAACATTATGCACGTTGATTGGGTAGCCTGGTAGCAATGTCAAGTTATTAATTTAGAGGTGAAAAAGCACAAAATCTCATTAATCTCAGGTGTTATTGTATTATATAGAAATCAGTGTGTGTTTTTGTATGTATATTTAAAGAATGCCATCATGGATTAAGGTCGCAAATGGACAGCTAGGGAGGGCTTTATTATTGGATTTTATATCTCCATCCATCACCGTAACCACTTAATCCCAATCGGGGTCGCGGGGGGGACCGGAGTCTATCCCGGGAACAACGGGCGCAGGCAGGAACCAACCCTGGGCAGCCGCCAACACACCGCAGGGCACACACACTCACACACTTACGGGGCAAACTTAGAGTCGCCAACTAACCTATCCTGCGCGCTTATGGACTGTGTGAGGAAACTGGAGCCCCTGGCGGATACCCACGCGAATACGGGGAGGGCATGTGAACTCCGCAAAGAAAGGTCCTACACCTGACCCGGGGACCAAACCCAGAACCACTGCCCTGCCCGTCTTTTCTCATTGCCCGCTCTCTCCCTAAAAAGTTCCACGTCCATCACCACCTCCATTGGCCATATCTACTATGATGTGTTGTTTATGTGTGACTATGTGCTTGCATCACTCCCATCTAGGGGATACAAGGTAATAATGTCAATATATTCACTGTTTATGCATGCAATTCTTTTCTGTCTCATTAGTCTGATTTACTTTGTGTTGATCTGAGGTAATTCGAGCAGTTTGTTTTAAATTGAATATTTTTGAACATGCTTGGCGGAACACAGAGGTATATACAATTGCATATACAATTTTTTCCTATTGGCCTGCAAAGTCTCCACCTGATTTCTGATCCTTAATTAAGCCAAGTCTGGTTTGTTATGCAAAGCGGATGCATTAGAGCTCTGGTGTGAAGCCTTCAGTATGTCTTAGTGTATCACGCTGCAGAAACGGTTTGGTATGCAGTGCCCTAATGATTTTTGGAGACATGTCACATGTAAGATTTCTCAGAGGTTCTACCTAAACATTTAATTAACATCAGCTAAAATAAAGGAAAACCCACATTATGTTTTGAGGAGAACTTGTGGTAACAGTTCATTTAAAGCAGTTATATAACTGCATTGTAATACACTCATAAAGCATACGCACAGCTCTAAATATTTTAAAAAAGTAGAGCTGTCAAAATTAACAGGTTAACGCGGATTAATCCATCATCATGATTAATCTGATTAAAATTTGTAACGCAATGAACCCATCTGCAGCGCAGAATGACTCACAATCCCTGAAATGTCTCTGTCAACCTATTTCGGGCAGTTTTGATGAGTTCCATTTTTCCTGAGAACTCGTATTCTGAGTCGGATTCCGAGTTTTGAAGCGGGAAGTGACGGCATGCGCGCTCCCGTTTCTCAGAGATCCGAGAAATATCTCGGAGCAGCACAGAGGATCCCGAGTTCAGAATCCAAGATGGCTGCACCCTTTATCAACAGAAGGGAAAGTTATAGTTTTATACTGTTTAAGCACTACTTCTCATTTGTGGCTCATTAAATTGGTCACACACACTATACTGTCCAATTTATATGTGGACATGTTGCTACGGAGTTTTATATGTACTGTAAAGCACCGCGCATGATGTATTATCAACTAATATTGTTAACAATGGCAATTAACAGGGCCAGAATTATATTTCATGATTAGTCGGATTATTTGTTGGATTTACGGTAGTTCGGGCTAATTTTAAGAGAATGAAAATAAAGACCATTTAAACTGAGGTACCTTAAATACGACAAGCTAAGTAAAAAATCTTGCTTTTTGATATGGGTCCATGGTATTGCACTTCTGTGGCAGATGGAATGCATCTGACTCGTGTTCAAGATGTTCAATAAACATAAGTGCACATATATTCCCTTTTTTCTTGAGTCTGTTTGCTCATGCAAAATGAATTGTGATTATTATAGATAAAAAATTAATCATATTTAATCGTGATTAATCTAAATTAATCCAGAGCAACCCTGTGATTAATCTGATTAAAATTTTATATATATATATACACACACAGTGTATATACAGTATTTGCTCTCTAAAGCTACTGATATCATGTTGGAGGGCTAGAAAAACACAGCTTTGGTTCCAAAGGGGCAGCGTGTGGCTCAGTGGGCTAAGCCTGTGTGCCTGTAATCACAAGGTCGCCGATTCAGCCTCAGCACATCTGCGGGTCCTTGAGCAAGGCCCTTAACCCCCAGCCCCCTGGGCGCCCCAAGACCCTTAACCCCCAGCTCCCTGGGTGCCGCTACAGGTGGCTGCCCTTCGCGAACAACTTACTCTACAAAGAGCAACTTGAGGGAGGTGTAAAGACAATTTCCCCACAGGGATTAATAAAGTATTATTGATTATTATTATTACTGATTATTATTATTATTATTATTAATTTTTTTTTTATTTTTTATTTTTTTTTTAAACCACTCCTCCATATATTCATTATATTTTATCACTAGCTCACTTAATTAATCAACTTCATTAGTTAAATAATGCAATTGGGTATTGATCAGCCGAACACAGTGTGCTGTGTGCTTGTGACTCAAAAAATACACTATTGAAGATCAAACAATTTTTTTAACTGCCTACTGACAGTATACACAAGAGTCTATATACGAGAGCAAATTTGCTTTATTTTAGCTTTCATGGATCAGTAGGAAGTTATTCTCTGGTAAGTAATAGTTAATTTTGTTATTTTAAAAGTTTAATTTTTAAGGTTTTATCTCTCTGACCCTATCAGATAATTAAAAAGTTCCATTTTAACATAAGTGATAACTTAGTGTTTTATTGCACTCAGCACTTTATTGTATTAACTATACGTTAATGAAATCAATTACAAGTTAAGTACGCTGTATAAATATACTGGGCTGGGAGTAAGGATAGGGTCATAGTGAGATACTTAATTATGGGGCCAGTGTTGTCTTTGCAGGATGTTCGGGTTCTTGCGTCCAGTCGGGCTTCATCTGCCAGCGATGTCAGCTGGTGGATTCACTCATGGTCAAGGTTCGCAACCTTGAGGAGCAACTGGCTCTCATCTCACCCCCCGTGCCCCCCCATGCCCCACTGCATTGACTAACCAGTGACACATTCCTGTATAATTATTACATTATGCTGTAATCATTGTTCATTATTTAAAAAAAATCTATGTGACGAAAAAGTAACTCCACATGTTTAATCTGAATTTAAAAATCTGTGTTTTTTTTTCTTTTTTAAACAAAGCTTACTTATTCAGGACTTACTAAATCACTAAGTCTATGTGACAAAACCAATATTTGAAGAATATTTGGAACAGAATTTTCCTGCCTCATTTAGGGTAAAGACAACACATTCTTACATAACAAAATCACCATCAGAAATCAAAACAGTTCAATCTCTTTTGCCAGACTGAATCAATTACTGAACAGAGCTTAGATAGGCCTATAAAATAATGAAAAGAAGAAAGAGAAAACATTTATGCTTACATGTCTATTGCATGTTTATTGATCACTATGATCATTATGTTCAGAATACTTTCTTTTACATGGCACAAAATGCAGCAGTAAAAATTCTTACTAAAACTATTTAAGGCCCAAAGTTCAAAATTAGGTGTAATTAAGTCTAGAAAAAATGCATATATTTATTTTATGTAAAAATGTACTCTACAGTATTGGAAAGTCGGTGCAGTTAAATCTCATTTTCCCTAATAAAAGACAAAAATATCATCAAGCTATGGGGAAAACTATCATATGAGGGTTTTCATCTGTATGACAAAATGTATTTGCAAACACTACTGCAGCATCAATAACCATCACTACGTTAGTCTGGTGCCACACAGAAAAGTACGAGTTACATAACTTATGTGCACGGCCCACTCTGTTCCACTCAAAAGTAGTTGTGAAACAGTTGTAAAAATCTCACATACTTCAGAAATTCTACAGTTAACTGCTAGATAAGCTCTCCTGGAGAAACTGCAGAAAAAAATCCACTATTTTTTGTATTACTGATGGTGATGGAAAACTCGGCTAGAATATGTCTGTGAAGTTCCAGATAGTCTGTACTTAATTAAACTCTCTGCTTATTCCATGCTGATGAGTTTGCACTTTCATCCACGTCTGCCCTGCAGTCTTTCGCTCCATGCTAAATTTATATACACATTGTTCTGTGTGAAATATCAATAAGTTGAGCTGTCTCAGTCAATGAAGCCCCTACCACGCACACAGCAAAACTGACATCTGTTTTTTGAACCATGGTAGGAAAATAACTGGGAGCTCTAACCATTGTTTTTCTTTATTTTTTTTACTGTGTAATACTAGGGAAATACAGAGAAAAATGCAGTAAAAGCAAATATAAATATACTGTGATAAATGTTCACATATTTACCATCTCAAATGAATTCCATTTAAAGGCGCTTCACAGCTGCCCAGATAGCTTCACAGCAGTCTCAAAAGCACATGAATAACTTGAGTATTTGAAATCTTAGATTAATGTTAAATCCATCCTGTTCAATCATTTTATTAGGAATAACAATAAAGAGACATTTAGTATGTGCATTAGCAAGTTTTGACATCTTAGGCAGGAAGATGTCAAACACAGGACTAACAGAACTAATACTTCAACCATCCCCCCCAACACACACACCCACCCCACGTGTGTGCTCGTGCACACGCACATACACACAAACACGCAGATGTTTGTATTCATATCTTTGTGGGAATCATCCATTCACTTCTATGGGCATAACCCTAATCCCAACCATGACAACCTTAACCACTACCCAGCTCTTACCATTAATCTTAACCTTAACAATAAGACAAACAAAATAGTAAATATAAAATATCAAAATAGACTTTCATCATTTTTAGTTTTTTGATTGCCATCAGTTGCCACAGATTTTTATAAAATTGAGTTTCCCCTTGTGGGGACTGAAAAAATGTCAGATCAACTGTCTTTTTTTTTTTATAAATCATTTTTACATTTGTTCCTCACAATGTAGTATATACATGA
>JAODLC010000042.1:5117655-5128834 GCA_026781145.1 Hippopotamyrus pictus | reverse complement strand
ATGAAAATCATCAGTAAAGGGGAATCAGTCTGGTCATAAATCCCAAAAGGACTGCCACAGACACCCCTCCGAAAGCCTGCCAACTGGATGGTCAGCCATTGGTTCAGGTGTCAAATTCCTGATCATCCCTATTCATGAACTTTAGACCATAAAACCTGGCACCTCAGAACAAAGTCTCAGGAAGAGCAGAAAGCACATCAGCCCAGGAGAAGAGAAGCCCACAAAAAGCCCTCCTGAAGCCTGCCAGTGAAGGCCTGCTACCCGACAGAGAACTGCAACCAAGACAAAGCCGTTCACTTTAAAGCTTCACAAGGAGAGAGAATCCAAGGGGCTCCACTCCAACAACCGCTCCAAACGCCGCGCCTTCCTGAGTGCCATCATCCCGTCAGCTCATCAGCCTCTGCCCCCAACTGCCAAGACCCCCCCCTACTCTGCAACCAAGTAAATCAACTTCCTCTTACTCTAACAACCTAAGCTGTTCTGTTAACCTGCTATATGACTTTAGGGTCGTGTTTCCACAACCTGTGCTTGCTTTGCAGAACAGTATTTCCCTTTTACGGTTACTCATTTAAATCTGGTCATTGCATTTCCATAATTACATTCTGTCTGCTTCTATTCCGTTATTTCATGTTTGTTGTTTGTGTTAAGTGTAATGTCTGTCTTATGTTAGTTGTAGTGTTAGGAATAAATGCATGTCTTTTACACAACTTCAGCCTCCGTTCATTGAGTGCTCACAACAGTCCCTGCCTCTGTGCAATCTGGCTACTAAGCTCTGGAACCTCAAACTCGCCTGAAATATCGCGAGACTCTCTCTCATCGGCCGTGAGGGGAGTTTCGCTACCAATCGTTTACATTACCTGGTGATGCAGCTCGCTGGACGAGCCTTCTAACACAGGTTACTAAGCAATATTGGTAATTAGTGAATCCCATGTAAGTCTCACATTAACAGACTCACGCTGAACCGCAATTGAGTTTGGAGGAACCGACCAGTCGGCATAACAATTAGTTAATAATCAGCATTAAATAATAATTAATTAAAATTTAATTAATTTCAAAACATATTGGTGGAGATATTAAAATTTACCTGAGCTTATAATTCCTACAGCTACCTATAATATCGAACTCTGACAACTGAACTAAAATGATTTAAAAATTGTTTTTTTTTTGGTCACTAAAGCATAGTTATCACAATTGTATTCATGTAGCAAACACTTTAGTCCAAAACAACATACAGATGTAGATCCAAGAGCAGGGTCAGGTCTGAGTAAAGGTCCTTGCTCAAGAGGCTAATGGAGACAGGACTCCTTGATCTGAACTGACCATTTCTCAATCACTTTCTCGAGAAGAGCCCCATTCCCCAGAGCTGCACATCTTGTCTGTTAATTCGTTTGTATAAATTCCCTGGAAGTCAAAGACTATTGATAGTGTCATTTCCTTTGTACACTATGCCTTACAGTCGCCTGTTCTTTTCCCGTGCTCTGCAATATTTATGGGAGGGATTAACAAAGCAGCCCAAACAGGTGGATATGATCTCGTCATTAGACTCCAAGCCAAAGAAAATCACACCAGTTCACTCCTTAAGGCACCGCAGTCAAGCATGATATTACAGTTTAAAATTTTAAACCTGCTGAATATGCTTTACAAAATAATTGAACGTTAATTTTGCATCAGTTTTCAAGAAGTAAATAACTTTCTTGGATTATGGTCTTTAAAGTAAAACCAAAATCCACTTTTTGTATTCTGTATGAACATTTCAAAATACACGGGTAATAATTTGTACATCAAAACTACATAGGAAACACATAAACATTCAAAGAACTTACATGAAAATTTATAGATTATATGGTGATAAAAACCTGTTATAGATTATATGGTGAGTGCATCCTGGACAGGATGTCAGGCAATCACAGGGCACATGAGATTACACATTCATCCATGCATCCATGCGTCCATCTTCCAACTTCATATACCGAACAGGGTCACAGAGGACCCGGGACCTCAAAAAGACACTTGAAGTACGCAAGTGAGTACGCAACTTTTTATGCAAAATCTCGCATTTATCAAATGACACCAGATAGGGAAAAAAATGTGTATATTTACGGAAATATACACAGCAGAAAGTGTACGAAACTTTTTTGGGAAAAGGCGACACCCGTTGTAAAGCATCGAATTGCAGGTAAACTAGTTAAATGACCACGGACATGGAAACAATTTATATCACCAACCCAAAGTCAATCTGAAAATGTTAAGTGGGATTTATTGATTTTCCTTTTATTTGTGTAAGCCAAAGCCTATATACTTGCCTTGCAGGATTTAATTTGCTATTCCAAATAATATGTCTCGTCAGTTCTTGCCATGAATTGAAAATGTGTTTGTCACTTGCTGCACTAAGTGTGAATTAGGCATCAAACATTTGTGAATTCAATAATCCCAGCCAGTCGAGACAGCCATATCCAGTCCACGTCCAAGGCTCCCCGGTCATTCACGTTATCAGCCACGCCTCTCCCCTGCCATTGTGGGCTATCGCTCATCTACCTTCCTATTTTAGTTGCCTTGACACACCGCCTGGGTGTAAGATTTTCTTATTTCCTAAGATTTTGAGTGTTTTCCTGATATATCTGCCTACTGTTTTTGATCCTGTTCTGTTGTTAGATTCTGAGTTTGTCTTGCCCCTGATCACTGTTTGCACCTTGTCCACCCTGCATCTGCCACCTTTAGCCATTTATTTTAGATTCTGTTTGCTCTTGCTGTTTTTGACATGGACCATTCGACCCTGATTTTGTCTGATCGATTGAAGTCCCCAAACTCCATCATTCCTTGCCGTAACAGAGAGTGCGATATGACCTAATGGCATTCATGCTGATAACTATGTACACAGAGGAATTAGAAAGGAATGAGTTTCCCAGAGTTTTACTCTTTCATTTACTGTTTGCACTACAGTATGTATAATGTCTTTGTATTTTGTCTGTTTTGCTTTACATGTATGTCTCTATTCTATGTAATTTTCTGCTATACATGAAGCATTTACTCCATGACCAGTAAAGTTTATCTTATTTCGCACAAGATTTCAACTGGTTTCCGAGCCAATTTAGACTTCCATTCTTATCCAGTGATGTGCTGCTCTGGGCCCAGTGTCTGGGAGACCAGTCACTCGCACTATACCTGTATATATATATAGGTTCTGACTATGGTTTGCTTTCTGTCAACAGGCACCTTCCGGACACCAGACAGATCGGAGGTATCTCACCAACCTTCAGCTCCTTAATTCCTGCTGTGTTGTATGGCACAATGAACTATCAAAGAACTAAATTTGCATTAATGTTCGGTTTTCCTGATGTAATTGGGGCAATTGACACATTGCAATAAGAACACCTCAAATCAAATCTAAGTTTATTTATCAAATCCATAACAGTATAGTATAAATCAGTAGATGCAGGCAGCGAATTGAGCCCAAATGGAGCTGCTTTTGTCAATCGAATGCCATTTCGTTCTACTAATTCACAAGTCATCTGTGATGCTGACATGATATTGACAAATATAGCACCTTCCTGGTCTGGATTCATTCAAGATCCTTTCATTTTGAGTCTAACGTACCACATCAGCATGCCCCGATTGTTCTGGTGCAATGCCACCTTATCGGACATTCCCCATTACAGATGCCATAGATATGTTGAAGTTTGAGCGTGTTTATGTAGGTCTGCCCCCAAACAGTTAGTCATACTGGCTATGCATGCAGTAAGTTGCTTCTTTCCCTCTATCTTCAGATCCGACCACTTCCTTTTTATTTCAGGTATAATGCATTGTATAGAGCTAACAGAACATAGTGCAGCAGCCATGTGTTGCCATTCGACATTCGTTTTTAGATTCACTTTTATGATCATCACATAAAGGACAAGAACTCAGACAATGAAACGCAGTTTGGCGTCTAATCTGAAAGTGAGAAATAGTGCAAAAGTAGAAGAAGCAGCTGTATAATATATCCATCCATTCATTTTCTGAAACCGCTTGTCCTATTCAGGGTTGCCGGAGCCTATCCTTAAGGCTATGGGCACAAGGCAGGCAGCCACCCAGGACGGGCGCCAACCCATCACAGGGCATGCACACACACACACACACACACACACAAATATACCATTCACTCACACTTGCATAACTACAGGCAATTTGGTAACTCCAATTAACCACAGCATGTTTTTGGACTGTGGGGGGAAGTGAAGTCAAAGTCTTTATCAATTTTGCCATATGCACAGGACATACAAAGGATTGTACAGTAATTGCATTTCTCTTGGACCCACAGTGAGTCACGAACAAACAACAAGGAAACACGACAACAACCAGAAACCAGAGTAAACGTAAAACCCTACAATGATACATGAAAAACATGCAAATTCCACAGCCTTGGAACCATGGCAGGGATGCAAACCCTGAGGCAGCAGCATGAACAGCCCAGGCGTGATGTGTTTATGTGCCTCTACCTCGCATGATTCTAAATTTCTCTTGTTGGTTTTTATATACAGTTGCTATCGTTCGACTTTGGAAACAGAAAGGCCTGATTTGCATAGTATATGAAAACACAGCTGATTTGCATTGACCATTTATGGTTATTTGTGGGCGGCAACTTAGCAGGATCTCAGGCTAGTGCACATGTGCACATTTACAAGGTCGTCCCGATATTGCATCAAGGGGAAATTGTGCACATACTGTATGTGTGTACACCAGGTTTTATAAATCCAGATGTGTTTTGTTTTTTGTTATCATCCATATGTCTTTTTTCCATGAGGAAATTTATGCAAATCTTGGCAACTGAAGCTCCTATGTTCCAAGTAACATAGATTATAAGACTGGGGTACAACCTGGACAGGATGCCAGTCCAAAACACATTATTATTTTTATTACCGTTGATGTCACCAAGAGAAGTGGTCTGAATAGAGAGATGGATACATTATTACAGTAGGCTAAGGTATCAAAGGTCTCCTAAGATAGGATCCACTGTCATGTTTAGTGACAGACCCCTTATATTACATGACATTCAGGCTAAACAGACTATTTTCAGTCTTCAGTCTATGCTGTCAGCAGTAAGATGGTGGTTTTTCCAGTCTTCTAAAACAAGGAGTTTTTTTTTTGTTTTCTCACCTGTGACAAATTCACTACATTGCTCATCACTCTGATCCTTGTATTGTGCACGCTGGATAAAACTTTTTGGTAACACTTCATAATGCATTCATAGAACATTCAGTGCACCTTCATAATGTATTCATTGAACATTCATAAGCAGCATGCAAGCACACCTTAACATCCTAACATCCCTTAACAGCTTTGATATACATTAACAACAAACATTACATGATTATACAATTATAATGTTTGTTATTATTATATAATATTTGTTATTAATGCATATTACAGCTGTTAAGGGATGTTAGGATGTTAAAGTATACATACATGATGTTTATGAATGTTTTATGAATACTTAATGAATACATTATGGGTGGGATACTGAACGTTTTATGAATGCAATATAAAAGCATTATGAAGGTGCAGTTAATTTAAAGCGTTACTGACTTTTTAAACATCTTCATATCTTACAGGATTGTTATAGAGCAGGTACTTCCCTAACTGTGAGATATGCAGTAAGTAGCCTCCACTAGCTTTGTACTTTTTCTACCATGGAAGGTTTTCATAAGTCATATTAAAACACTTCATCCAGGAAAAGCCTGTTTTAAAATTTCATTGCAACCATTCTATAAGGTATATTTTAACCTATTTGTCGGGATAAATGTTTTACATTCTTTGTCAAAATCTTTTTCTCAGTAGTTATTTATTTTAATGCGGGAAGAGCTATGGAAAATAAAAACACTTTCAGAGCTTAATAGTCTTTGTAGCAGCAATTTGAACCAAGCAAAGTTTCTTTCCAATTAAAGTTTAACTTTATTTAAGATTAAATTTAGAGCTGTGTTTGAGAGGCAGGTGAATGGAGAATTGCAGCAATCTAAACAACATTAAATGAAAACATGAATTATAGACTCAGAAGAAAGAGGACAGTGTTTGGTAACTTGGAGATATTTCTAAGCTGGAAAAGAAAACATCTAAAAACACCCCCTGCCGGTTTCTTGAATGTAACCAAGTAATGTTCAATGTCATCACTGTCCTCCAGCGTCACAAGCCTTGGCTCCAGGTCTGGCTGCGCGGCTCCATGTCCTGCTGAGGTTCTGTCCTGCTCTGTCCATCTGTAGCTGGGTGACCTGGTGAAACAAGATCTTGAAACAATCCCCGGACCTTTTCTCTTGCATAAAGTGCTCAAGCATCCTTGCTAGTGCGATGAGGGCCGCTTCTCCTCCAGATGTAGAGACAGTCTGCTAGGGGAAGGTTCTGAAGCTCCACCTGTAGCCCCAATGACATCACCTTGCCGATTCCACTTGGCCCCCGGATGCTACAGCTTTCTTCGGCATCACAACACTTTACCAGCTCCCAGTTCAACTGCTTGCCAAGTGTAGTATCTTCTCAATAGGATATTGCAACATCACTTCCCCACAAGAGCCAGTAATCCCATTTCTGACACCACCTGCTAGGCTACCCCTGTAGCCTAGGAAAGGTAAGAAAGAAGACTGCCGTTGTAGGCGGTGAGATGATTCTTTCCAGTGAATATTCCCCATAGAATTTAGGCAACAACCAAGGGAACATCCATGGTTGTGAGTGGTACGAGATTTTGATGGGACACTGGGTGGCAGGAGAGCCGTCAACTGGGTAAAGGCCAGAAATGACAGCGAAGGCTTGGTGCGATAAGGGGCAGAGGGTACTGATTTCAGACTTGATTTTTGCTGGACAAACCTGAAATGACGTCGAGCATGCATGACGTGAAAATGCATAATGCACTGGTACGAAACTAGCAAGACCACTTTGCGTTGCTCTTTGCGGAAGTAGAAAACCGAGCCCACAGGGAGAGGGGAGGGGTTTGGAGGGGTGAGTTAGGAAATGTTATATGAATAGATTTAAATAACAAAGGTCACTGCCCCAAAGACATCTGGTAGCTTCTCTGCTTCTAGAATGGCATTGCCGTCTCAGAATGCTTCTCCTGGAATAGCCAATCTGAATGAAAGTCTTGGTAGTTTTTATTACATATAAAATTGAGTTGGCGTAAAGTTTACTTTTGTTAACTTTAGGCTGTTCAGCAGATGTACACAGTACCTCTAGCACCTAGCTACTTAACTGAACCCTTCAGGGATTACAGAGAATGCATTTAGAATGTTGTCAAATTAATGTTTAATAGCATGACATGAAATATCTAATGGATTGTTCCACCCCATGTTGTTCTGGTAGGGTTTATCAATATCCCTTTTTGCTCACAATCAGGTTAAATTAAAGCGAGTTTGAATTCACTTATGAATGGACCCACAAAGCACTTCTAGACATCGAATGAGTAGCTAATTTCAACTTTTATATCTGTCATTTCAATTTCCAACCATATCTGCTTATGGCAGCTCACAACCTGGTAACAGCTCCCCTTTCCACAGAAGCAGTGCTGGTAAGTTATCGGTAATGATACCAGGATGAACGAGGGCGTTACGGCGGGCATGACGCAGGGGAGCATGAGCCACAATGTGGCTCACCGAAACAGAACTTCATTAAACCCTAAAAGAACACCAAAGGACCACGAGAAAAACAAGAACTAAACCAAAACCACAAAGTAAACAGGACATGGGTAATTAAGACAATTAGGTCTGAGAAAGAAGCAGAACAGAGTAACGCAGAGCCAAAATTACAGTATCAAGAATACATGGATAACAAGGTTAAGAGGAGTCATGGGTCTGGAGTAATTACTAGAAAGAAGCACAGGTGAGAGCAATCAACATTAAGAATCTAAACACCAGGGGTGAGTAGATAACAAGGGCAACTGAACAATACTACAACCAGGAAACAGAGCAAAAACAAGGAAAAACAACATGATAAACCAAGAAATATCACATTTTAACTAGCTGAGGCTGGCCTCGAACCCACCAAAGATGGAGAGTGTGGACAATGACCAACCACTTAGCATATTACGCTACATGGTGGCCAGGAGAACAAGGAGTCACTGGGAGCGAAGGAGACGGGATGGTCAGCAACATCTGCTGCCCAACCAGGGATCAGACGTACTAAAGAGGCAGGACAGGGACCAATCCTAAAGGTTGGATTACTGGATCACTTGTTTCTCATTCCTACACAACACCAACATGGTAAATTAGTGGTAGTTAAACTGCTTTCTGAGTTAGTGGGAATGGGGTATGTGTAACCCTTGAATGGTTTGGTTAACTGTCCCCCTGCTAAAACAGAGACAAGAAGTTGATACTGAAAAGTACAGACATCAAGACTTACAGCATAAAAAACCCACGCTTAAGGAAAAAAACAAAACAAAACAAAACCACACCCCTAATATATAAGCGATTTAGCCCCATAGAAATCCAGCTTCGTAATACAGGTCCCAGGTTAGAGCCAGTGACGGCAAGGCAGGATCCCAATCCGAGGGCAAAGACAGATCAGTGTGCAGGCAAAGGGCAAGCAGAGGACAAGACAAAAACCTGGAGTCTAAGGATGAAAATGGAAAATGCAAAAGAAAAAAACCCAGACAGAGAGGCTGGAAACCACAAAGGAGTCACTTGAACTCACAGTGAACAGAGACAATCTCGCATCTGGTAGACACTCTTAATGCACATAAGTAGAGGGGTTATTCAGAAAACCCCGACAACAGCTGGGGAGGGGCATGGCCCCAAATAAGATTCAGCGGTGATTAAGGCATGGGCAGAACAGGGCTGCTATGATGGGGATCCCCAGGGGGGCATGGTCATCATGACAGAGTGCCCACATGAAAAGAGTGATGTCATCATGACTCCCCCCGGCTGCCCAATCACAAAAGGGCAGCAAAGAGCAATGCATACAGCAACCTCTGAAGCGAGTGCCGATTACCAGCCAACCTACTTATAACTTCCTGGTCATGTGACTGTACCTCAACATACTGGCTCCTCATCATTAGGTCTCCTCCTCCTAGATCCCCATAAAATGAATCTTCGCAAAAGGAAAATTGAAAAGAGCAACCTACAAACTATAGAGAAGAAGCTTATTCTCAAGGTTTGCATAAGTAAGGAGAGTGGGATCTCATGGGAGACAGGAAGCAAGTGTGAATGTATCAGGAAATAAGGCAGAAACAAAACAGCAGGCACAGCCTAGAACAAGCCGAAGCTACAGTAAATGCAAACTTCCAAAAACCATCACTCACTAATGGGGCCGGCTGAGCTTGAACCGGCAATGCAGCAATCAAGGAAGCACCAGGGTTTAGCACAGAAAGCCAAACACCAGAGAAAGGAGAGACTCTAACTTAAACAGGGAACGACACAGGTGGAACACATGGAGACTGATTAGGGATGATGTAATGGAGAGATACACTGGCGGACCGTGAAAGACCAGAAATCCCACACAGAAAGCTTAGTGTGGTAAGGTGACCAGATAATCCATGCCACAGAGGACACTTTGAATTGGGACAGGACTTGTAAACTACCATTTCAATTGAAAGGACCAGGATTTCACTTAAGCACTGAATGCGTGCTTTGTGCTGATTGGTCTGATTCCTATAATCATGCATGTGTCACTAACATTAAAGTGAAAAAGAGAGCAATCTAAAAAGAAGAGGTTTAGCCAAGCACGGGAGCTTTTCAGTTTCAAAGTAGTTCATAAAACCTGAAGTAGCTCAGTGTCACCCCTGAAATGGATTATCTGGATTGCAGGGAGAAACAAATTACAGTGTCTTCAATAATCCATACAAGACCATCAGCACAGGATAAGTGGTTTCGTTTCGTTTCAATTCAATTCAATTCAATTCAATTCAATTCAATTCAAAACTTTTATTGTCATATGTACAAGTACAAGTACCATTTACAATGAAATGCTTACTTGCATGTGCCCCTGCAGACAGTGAACATAGACAAGACCACAAAAACAAAAAAAATTGAAAATCTAAGAAGTGCAGTCATCTTTGAATAGCTCCGTTCTGCACAAGTAAAGCCTTGCTTATCAAAATGGATTATTGCTTTCCATTGAATTTAATTACTCTCACATATACATATCAACATACTCATTGTGTAAATCTTAACATGCAAAATAGTCCAACTAATAGTCATAAACTGCTAGATATATGTATCAGATAAATCTCATTGCTGCAGTATTAAAAGAATTGAGACAGCTGAAAAAAATATATATAGTATTGTATAATTATCCTACTGTGTGTAAGCCTTCCTGTTATTTGTGGAACCTCCCCAGGTTTGCGTGCGTGGGTGTGTCATTGTGCTATTGTTTAAGTGCGGCCCTTTTCAGGACTACATTAAACATGCAACTTTGTGCAATTCGGCGCCTCCACGTGTTTGTTAACTGCCGCCATCACGATGTCTCGATCTGCCTGGCGCCACAATACATCGACTTTCTGTATTCACAAATTACACGTTTCTGTATTTTCTGCATGATTGTAAGAACAGCAGTTTTCACACCTCAACAAGAGGAAGAAATCTGCAATATGACGACAGCTAAAAATGCCATCAGGCTATAAGCGATCTAGAGTGCAAGCATCTTTCATAACCTCAACTCTGTCAGCCCCTGCACAATGAATAGGTCGTTGAAGAGAAATCACCTAAAAAGAAGCAAATCTACAAGGACCGTTTTGAAATGAATAGTGACGGATGAAGGAGCTGCAGAATTGGTGTGTACCAGTAAGGCCTCGTCACTACACAATATTGTAATGCCTTTTCCTTTCAGTGTTGTGTAGTGTGACCTGCATATATCTACTTGGACAAAATACAATAAACTGCATAATATATTTTCATTATATCACAAAAAAATACTTTTCCATTTTTCAAAGAAAGTGAAGCTGGAGGCAAAGGGAGCACCACTGAGTTTCTACATCGGAATGAAGCAGGTCTCAACCTGACCGGCCCGATGTGGATGAAGCAGGTCTCAACCTGAGCGGGCCGATGTGGATGAAGCAGGTCTCAACCTGAGCGGGCCGATGTGGATGAAGCAGGTCTCAACCTGAGCGGCCCGATGTGGATGAAGCAGGTCTCAACCTGACCGGCCCGATGTGGATGAAGCAGGTCTCAACCTGACCGGCCCGATGTGGATGAAGCAGGTCTCAACCTGAGCGGGCCGATGTGGATGAAGC
>JAODLC010000042.1:5104676-5117555 GCA_026781145.1 Hippopotamyrus pictus | reverse complement strand
AACCAGAGCGACCCGATGTGGATTAAGCAGGTCTCAACCTGACCGGCCCGATGTGGATGAAGCAGGTCTCAACCTGACCGGCCCGATGTGGATTAAGCAGGTCTCAACCTGAGCGTCCCGATGTGGATGAAGCAGGTCTCAACCTGACCGGCCCGATGTGGATGAAGCAGGTCTCAACCTGAGCGGCCCGATGTAGATGAAGCAGGTCTCAACCTGAGCGTCCCGATGTGGATGAAGCAGGTCTCAACCTGAGCGGCCCGATGTGGATGAAGCAGGTCTCAACCTGAGGGGCCCGATGTGGATGAAGCAGGTCTCAACCTGAGCGTCCCGCTGTGGATGAAGCAGTTCTCAACCTGACCGGCCCGCTGTGGATGAAGCAGGTCAACCTGACCGGCCCGCTGTGGATGAAGCAGGTCTCAACCTGACCGGCCCGATGTGGATGAAGCAGGTCTCAATCATACGATTTTTTAAACTTTTGTAGTTAATTGTGTATTGCATACAGGAGATTAACAGGTTACAGCACATTTTCTTGGTTTGTGCATTTGTAAACTGTGTGTGTGTGTGTAGATTATGTTTATATTACATTGTGGGGACCAAATGTTCTATATTCTATAGCTAAACATTATATTTTGCCCGCAGATGCACTCTCGGAGAAGCCTCTGTCATACTTATGCTGAGGGTTATTATCTGGTCACGACTGTGGCCTGTATTATGCTCTGTGTATTATGCTCTGTGTATTTGCCTACCTCTTCCCTCTGCTCTTTGACCTCCACTGTCCCTTACCAAACCACCATTATATTATAAAACCTCTCACAAGAACAGGCTGCTGACCCCGGCTGATACCTGAATGTTCCATATTCATAAATTTCATTATAGAGAATATATTTCAGAACTTCTCAGTTCAGGAGTGTAGGGTGAAATTCATATGTTATTAGTTGCTATATAATATGAGAAAATAAACGTATTAGTAAATCACAAGATTCATCTTTTTCAATTTCTTTGAGGCAGCAGCAATGCCAGATCACTGCAATTTATGTGAAACATACATCTGGCAGTTTGAAATGTGAAATTTGATTAAATTGATCTAAAAACCACTATAATCCATTTTTATGACCAAGACTTCCTCAGTACACTACTGGGCTAATCGGGGCAGTTGTCTTATACAATTGCATACATTTCTTCAACAGTTGAATTTTGGATGAACACAATGGGAAAAGCTTACAATGCTATGTATAATTACATGTTGATGTCAGATTTAATATATTGTTTCGAGAACAATAACTGTCGTCATTCAAGTACTGTGCTTAAGCAATTGATTAAAAGTGTAATTCAACTCAGGGCCTGTCTCATTTCAGTATATCTGACTGATTCTACTCACAGGCTGCAAGGCAATAGTTACCATCTCTGACTAATTCAGCTTAGGGACTCAAATGGTCAGATTGACTCAACTCCAGGCTGCATAGCATATGATTATATCATGTAGGTGCTCACCTAATCCTCACAAAGAATTTCGGTAACAGCACTAGGTAGGATTTTACTAGAGTTAACAATATGAGGCAACCAAGAAACAATCAAGACATAATTTGTTCACTGGGTAAGAATAATACACATCAAATGCAATAAAATCAGAAGTACAGAGATCAACCTAAGTTATCTATCTAGCTAGATAACAGAAATACAGTGCACATGTACAAAACAATACAAGTTAAAGTAATAGGAGCCAGCAGAAGGTTTGGTTGAGTCTGGTTTTTGAGTGTGAGTTGGTGAGATTTATGAGATGCTGACTGAAAATGTAAACTGACAGATGGAGGAGAGTATGAATATTCCCAGGAGGAAGAGTGGGGACTAGCCTCCCCCTGGAATTGAGGATTGATTGAATGTTTCTCCTCTGTTTCTGTGGCTTTCCAGCTGCAGTACAAAAACTTGCAGTAAGGTAAAATTATGACTTTAAATTGCCCATGGTGTAGAAGTTCTTACCCTGTGTGGGATTGGTATTGGGTGGTGGGTTGGGTGTTGGGTTGGGTTAGGTTTCACTGTGACTCTATGCTGGATAACTGGTTGTGGAAATTGTAATGGTTTTTCTTTTACCTGCAGAATATCAAAGTCAAAACAAAAGTCTTTACTGTCAATTCTAGGATATATACAGGACACATGAAGGATTGAAATTACGTTAATCTCAGACTCCATGGTGAATGCACTAACAACGCCAAACAACGCTGTCTGCTTTGCGGGTTGGGCGGCTATAAGAGGGGTTGGTGGGGTCTCCCACAATGCTGTCTGCTTTGCGGGTTGGGCGGCTATAAGAGGGGTTGGTGGGGTCTCCCACAATGCTGTCTGCTTTGTGGGTTGGGCGGCTATAAGAGGGGTTGGTGGGGTCTCCCACAATGCCACCTGCTTTGTGGGTTGGGCAGGTGTGAGGGAGTGGCAGAGAGATCTTGGTAGCCAATGGACTGGAGGAGGGTGAGGCTGGATTAACATATACAGCATACCTGTTCAACCAATATTTCGTGGCATGGCTGAAACCGGTATCCAGTGATATGCATGAAGCACGGAATATTTTGTGCAGGAAGTGTTTTTAACTCAAGGCAGTAGAATCCCACACGCAGAGCGAGAAACATAAACCTGCCAAGTCAACCCACCAAGAGACGCTGAGTATTTCCCGGTTCTGTTCTACCCTCATCTCCACCACATCCACCTCCATACCAGCACCAGGACAAGCGGTAACAGATCTCTGGACAACATTTGGGTGTACACAAACACAGAAAACAGAAATACTGAGGTGTCTGAACACAGTGACCAATCATAAAAGTCAAATTAGGAGTAGGAGACATTCCACAGAATGATCCCGGACTCCGAAATAGCTCACACGTTTGCATGCAGTTCTGACAAGATAGCTTGCATCAGCAAATAGCTTGATCAGATACTCATTCGAGATATCTTAAATTCATTTATGATTAGTCAAAATGCCAATTTAAGATAACTTGAAATACATTTCCGCTAGTTGAAATGGTTATTTAAAATATCTCCAATTATATTTTGACTAGTAAGAAGACTTTTCCCATTAACTTGTATTGAACATTCAATTACAGATATTAATTTAATTCTGTCTATCTGAGATATGAATTTCAGATATCTTTAATTATGGCAGATCATAATTCAAATTTAAGACCACAGAAAGTAACAATGCAGTGTTGCTGAGTGCACATGATGCATAGAAGTCAGCCCAAGAAGTAACCCCAGCCCAAGAACTGTGTGCTGGGAGCTTCATGAATGGGCTGGGAGCTTCATGAATGGGCTGGGAGCTTCATGAATGTGAGGGAGCTTCATGAATGGGCTGGGAGCTTCATGAATGTGCTGGGAGCTTCATGAATGGGCTGGGAGCTTCATGAATGTGCTGGGAGCTTCATGAATGGGCTGGGAGCTTCATGAATGGGCTGGGAGCTTCATGAATGTGCTGGGAGCTTCATGAATGGGCTGGGAGCTTCATGAATGGGCTGGGAGCTTCATGAATGTGCTGTGAGCTTCATGAATGGGCTGGGAGCTTCATGAATGGGCTGGGGGCTTTATGAATGGGCTTCCAAGGCCGAGCACCTGCATGCAGCCTCACATCCACATTTGTAGGGGGAGGGGCAACTCCATATTGATGCCTATGGATTTAGAATGAGATGTCATTAAAATTCCCGTATCTTGTAGGTGAAATGGCCAGATTTCACAATACTTTTATTCATATAGTGTATCTTCAGTTGACTTCTTACTAGTCATAATGTCAAAACTAAATTAGAAATATCTCAGAATAAAGTTCTTAGCAGTCTAAATGTTTTCAAAGATATCTACATAGAAGATATCGATTTCCTTAATTACATTTTGACTATGCCGCATTATACACTTGGGGCTCTTTATCAGCTGATGGAAATGAGAGAATATCATTGCTCTGAGGTTGTTCAGACTTTTGCAAAATTGTCATATGTATCAAGTGATAAATTTGCAGTTCTAACTTCCTCAAGCAACTATTCAATAGAATAAATTTCTTGTTCACCACATAAGCCTTGATGAAAAGTTCTTTTGAGATTCTGTACAAAGCTAATCGGCATTTTTTAATTACTATAAAACCTCGGATTGTGAGCATAATTCGTTCCAGAAGTGTGCTTCTAATCCAAAGCACTCGTATATCAAAGCGAATTTTCCCATTAGAAATAATGGAAACTCCTATGATTCGTTCCACAACCCAAAAGTATTCATATAAAAATGATTAATACAAAATATAAAGTAAAAATACATAAATTAACCTGCACTTTACCTTTGAAAAGAGTCGTGGATGGTGTGAGGGAGACGAGAGAGAGAGAAGAGGAGGGTTATTTTGTAGGACGACTTTCGCTATAACTAACGGAATCACTGCTGTCTGTTGGCCTGCTGAAATCTTTTTGTGCAACTTTAACGAGGAACCTATCCATTCACACCGCTTTTGCCTTCTTTTTCGATTTCGCGGAAATTTGGACATTTGCTTTGTCATTAAACAAATTCATCGCTCGCACTGCTACGCCCTTATTCGGGTGGTGCTTTTCTACTAGATTTTCACTATATGAGTGAGGCACGCCGACTGAGACGCCGACTGAGACTGAGAATGGGAGACGATTACCCACAATCCTGCAGAGAGAGAGAGAGAGAGAGAGAGTTTTGCTGGAAACAGGTATGAAGTCCTGTTGTGCCTGAAATAATGTTTTTTAAAAAATTCCATGCCTCTTCAACAGTTTTGCTATTTAACTCCATCCAGTTTAGAGTTTCCAGTTTCAGTCTCATACCATTAAAGTTATCCTTCCTAACATTGTATATTTTTGTTTTGGACTTTTGTTTTGGCTCTTCAGACACTAAAATTAAAATTTAAATTTAACCAGGTAATGATCACTACTGTCAAGTGGTTCTAAAATCTCAAATTTTCCAATCGTATCCTGGTTATTAGATAAAACAAGATCAAGAATGGCTTCTCCCCTGGTTGGGGTTTTCGCAAACTGAGTAAAAAATCTCAAGTTCATTTACAGTCCCACTGTATCGCAGGTAAAGTAAAAACACCCATAACTACCACATTATTTTTATTACTCATAGTGCTGATATTGTAGTAATAATAATAATAATAGTGTTGCTGGTGGTGGTGATGCTGTGGACACAATTTTGCTCTTGTGTTTTCATTTTCATTAAACATTGTGCATAAGTTGTTATCAATGATGAATAAATGGAAAGTTTAAATGCTGTACAAACCTAGATAACCTTTCATTCTTCATTTGTAAATACTTTGGTCAGCCAGCCAGGCAGAAGGAATATGACAAGACAAGAGATTACGTTAAATCAGGGTGATGACAGGACATTACATTTTGTGAGAGGAATCTCAGGAAGTACATCCGGCAGCATAAAATTTTCCTGGAATTCATTAATATGGTAAAAATATTAAAAACACAGTTCAAAAGGATGACAGAAATGTGAAGGAGACTAATGGTTATTTTATAGACTCCCCATAGCCAAGGAAGAACAGGAAGTCACTGCATAAAAAAAATCATACTTACAAAGTCAGGGTTTTCCGCAACTCATTTATCCCCAGTAATACCAAATCAGGAGACTCTCAGTGGAGTCTATAATCTGTAGATGGGGATGGAATGAAAAGTGAGGACCTTCAGAAAATGAAGTTGTAGAGGTTAGTTTAGGATTTTTCAATGAATGAGATGCTGATTGAAAATGTGAACTGTTCGATGGAGGATGGAGTTGATGCTCCCTGGGAAGGTGAGGCGAGAGGACAAGAATATAAAGAGATTCTTTTCAATTTGTCTTTTTTAGAGGCAAAATGGTGTTTTGGATGTTTGGTCTGTTTACCCAGCTGGTTCTATTTTGACAGTTCTAATAAACTCCCAACCCACCTTACATTTGCCATCCCAACAGGTGCAAATATTACAAGTGGTGCCAAAACCGCCGTAATAATAATAATGTAGCGTTCTGCAGACCCAGGTGTCACGGCGGCAGGATTGAGACGAGGAAGCTTAGTTTAAACAGCAACAAGCCCTTAAAAGGACCAAACACCAACCACCAAGGACCCGCACTCTCGACACACTCTGCTCAGCATGCTGGCCATCCTGACTACTCATAGTGCACACAGCGGGTGCACACACATTATATACGACACATAACATTAAACACTATACATGACATTAAACACTATACATGACATTAAACACTATACATAACATTAAACACTATACATGACATTAAACACTATACATAACATTAAACACTATACATGACATTAAACACTATACATGACAAAATGATACAACACAATAACAACACAATAGGCACAGCTACACACAGCTATTTACATTATGTACAGGGCTGGCACCAGTTCAGCATGTTGCTGCCCGATCGGTACCCCCAGTGCTACAATAATAATAATAATAATAATAATAATAATAATAATAATAATAATAATAAATTGCAACAATAAATTGCACTTATGTAGCACTTTTCATAACGCAAGGTCACTTTACAAGGAAAAGAAAGATCTAAGTAGTTCGTAATAGAAATGTTAATTAACCAGAAACGTCTTTAAGTCAGATTTAGAGTCACGGAGAGATTGAGGAAGAGAATTACAGAGCTTGGGGGCAGTGGCACTGAATGACAAGCCACCCTTAGTGAGAAACATGGTGCGAGGGACAAGGAGCAGATTACGGCTAGATGACCAAAGAGAGCAAGCGGGAGAGAAAGAGGTCAGGAAGCCAGTGAGGTGAAGCGGTGCCAGGCCGTGTAGTGCTTTGGAAGTGAGTAGCAAGATTGTGAGTTTAACAAGGGACTAGTAAGCAGTGTGACTGTGGGTGACGTGAGCAGAACATCTACAGCATTATGAGTAATGACTCTCGTAGCAGATTTTTCAGGTAGGCTAATGAACAGGGAATTACGATAATTAATACGGGACATGACGAAAGCACCAGAGTTTGTGCATCATTAAGAGCCGAAGGCAAGCAATGGTATAAACATGGTAAAATGCTATTTTGGGGAGGGACTTCATATGCTGATCAAAGTTCAGTGATGGGTCTAGTAGTATTCATAGAGTTCTGATAACAGAAACAGGTTTAATGTACACCCCATCAATGCAGATGGAGAAATCAGATGTCTTACTGTAGGTAATGAAGATTTAGGACCGACAACTAAACCTTCAGTTTTGTCAATGTTTAATCTGGGAAAGTTATTGCTTCAAGTCAGAGATACATGTTGTTAGTGTTTTGGGTGGGAATTCAGTGGGGGATTGTAAACTGACATATAACTGAATATCATCTGTGTAACCGTGAAAGTGAAGGGCAAGACAACAAATGATCTGACCAAGGGGAAGGATGTAAATGAAAAGGAGAAGGGGGCCAAGAACTGATCCCTGAGGGACACCACTTGTAACAGGAGAGGTAGACATGTGCCTAGAGTGATAAATTGTTCTCCATGTGTATGATATGACCTTAATCATAGGAGAGCTGTCTCAGTACAAATAAAGGACATGTGGGAAATGAGAATCTGATCTTGTGTCAAATGCTGCATTCAGGTCTAGGAGGAGGAGAATGTTAAGCACACCATTATTAGCGGACGTGAGGAGATCATTGGCAACTCAGAAAAGAACCATGTCAGTACTGTAATGTTTATGGAAACCAGACTGAATAGGGTACACCTCCATTGTAGTGGATGCTCTGTGTTGTGCAGAGTTTTTGTTGGGATAAAGTGCTATACTTGGAGTCGTCTTAGAAGCTCTGCGGTGTCCTTGGACCGGACTACTCATTTTGTCCACAGTGGAATAGAAGTGAAACCGCTTGGAGTTGTCTTGGGACAGGAGGTCTTGGAAAAGGGGACAGACTGTTGTATCCCAATGGTGCCAATAAACTGCCAATTGAATCCTCCAGTCCCCATGTCACATGCATTTGTTTACTATACCAACAAGTGTCAATTTTATATAAACAATGCCACAAAACATTAGCGGACAAGATTAAAGAAAATAAGAAAAAAATGCTATGCTAATGATGAGGAAATGTCCTTTTAGTGACAGTAAATAAGCTGACACTCCAAACCAAACCATACAGTGGCGAAATCAAATGCTTCTGCAACTGAGACAATGGGGAATAAATAATATGTTTTACAGAATGTGTCACCACAACAAAGACAGCAAATTCAATCAGTTATAGAAGACAAGAAAAATATAGGCCTTCAAGAATAGTGAAGAGGAATATCACTATTACTACCCACTGTCTGTTTATGTGATGAGGGGGGAGTGAATCTTCAGATTTAGGACTGTCACCGAGACCTGGATGAATATTTCTTGCCCTGAAAGCTAAGCATTAGGCAAACTAAATGCAGCATTTGGTCCACATATCAGAACCCGAGCTATTAACCATGATGGTGACAGCATTGTGCTGTTAGGTTGTTTTTCAGCAGGAACCAGATCCTGCAGGCAAACGCTGATAGAATTATTTAAATTGCGGTGTTCCCTGGGTGTGGAATGCATGTGGTTCTGGGAATGGTTTGCTGTCGCAGACACTTTTCAAACTCTGCAGACACATTTGATGGGCGAAACTCTGGAATTGATCCAAACTTAGTTAATGACCCAGTTGTGCCAAATATCTAGTTTGCCAATGAAGGCACTAGCTTTGTTTGTAAGAAGAAACAAGTCTGCATCCCTGCCTTGCATCAGTGTATTCAGTGAATTTGTATTAGGACGCACTTACGGCCGACTATGTTGCCTAGAATTACTGTAATCATTGTCCTCCTGTTACTGTCATACTTATGAGGTGATTGAAGTATTGATTGATTCTGATCGTGTATGGACTGATCATCCTGAGATTCAGATAAGTCGTCCATGATTCACCTATAATATTATTGTATTAAGGATAAAACCACATAAGCATGGTTTTTTCCCCCTCTCTTTCTGATCACTTATATAACTTGTTTTTCACAAATGACTGGTTTCAGAGTATCCTTATCCGAGGATGTGAGAGAATCCTCGTTCTGGGATGCTTACCCTATTCAAGGACGCTTACCATGTTTCCCCAGGTTTCGGAGGGGCTTGCTGAAGACAGGGAAAGGTTTTGCTCAATATGTTCTGTACACCACTGGTCAGTGTATGAGACACCTACTTTATCTTCATGGGAAGGGAAAGCATTGCTCAAAGATACTCCTTTAATTATTTTAGGAACTGCACCTAGTTAGTCAGTGTGTGTAGAACGCTTACCCCCATCCTTAGGAGAGGGGGATACATTGATTATAGAAACTTTCCGATTGAAACTGCAGGCGGCATTGCTCGGACAGCATTGGAAATTTGAGAACGCATTGCCTGGGGGGGGGAGCCTGGCCATGTAATGTAATGCCCAAAATTTAGTATAAAGGAAGGGGGAGATCTGACCGGAGACCGGAGCTCAGCCGTGGGATAGAGCGCGCATCGCCTGGGACTTTCTCAGGACTTACGTGTTGGTCTCCTGCCAGGACTGAAAGGGGCTTCCCAGTCTAAGAGTGAAGGTAGGTGATGATGTCGCGTCCGAGTGTGAATAGCTTTGCAGTGTCAATGTGTTTATTCAATCAATTATCACAAAAACTATAATATCTATCTGCACTTTCTATTTTATGCATGTTTCATTGTCATTCTTTTTATATAGGTTATCAGGACAGCTTGAAATCTCTGACATTCTAGCATCAGCTAAATAAGGGCTTGGTCTCCTGGCATTATTCACACAAAAAATGTGACGGTCTCCCTCTTGATAGCAGTGGACCTCCATATGAAAATATAGTTATTCATGTACACATCATGTAACATTACTCAGTTACTCCATTTTCTGACATGACAATGAAAATGTTTTGGTACGGTCTAGGTGTATACCGTAACAGAAAAATAGTGTGTGTGTGTGTGTGTGTGTGTTGTGAAGGGGATAAAAGTTAAACCAATTACAGTAAATGCACTTGTGATATGATTTATTTAAAGGTATGGTTACTGGTAATGGACACTTAGCTCAGACGTGGAAACTGCCAACACAATAAACAAAACACCTCTACAAAAGTGAAACTTCCTATTCTTCCAAAATAAAAAGAAACTCCAAAAACAATACAGTAAACCGAACTCCTTAACTAATCCAAAACAAAGACAAGAAGTGTAAAGAAACACTTTACCCCATTAAACACCATACCCCTTTGATAAAACTGACCCTTTGCACTGCCTACTGCAAAACAGATTGCATTGGCTTAGGCACTTTCTTCCCATAACATCGAAGATAGAACTGTCCAGCTTATCAGAAAATGCCTCACCAGTTGTGTGAGATTGAAAAGGTTGACAAACAGAATGTCATCCTCTGTGCCCTGTCATTCAGTTCCTGACACAGATCCTTAATATCTCTCACAAGATCATCAAGAGCTAATGGTGTCATTTTAAAGGGGGACCTCACTAAAATACTGAGCAAAATAATCTCCAAACATGATTTGACGTATGTCTTTTTCGCAGGCAAAATCGACGTATCACCTAGTTTTGCCAAGTTTTCAAATGTGTTGCAAGATATAGAAAGACCAATACATTTATTGGACAAAGATATATGTTTGCTGTTTTTAAGCTTATAGCTTAAGTTTGGAAAAATTCCAGCCTTTTCTTTGCATTGTATTTCAGTGTTCAGTGTTTAGATTCCCAATTTCAAGGTTATAAGCTTCATTTGCTAGCACATCCACTGGGGAAGCAGAGCACAGAGCACAAACTGAAGAGAACTATTGTCATACTTTCGGTCCTTACTTTTCGAAATAGATGATGATGATGGTACATTCTCAGAGTCTTTTCTCGTGTTTTATAAACCTATCCATGCTTACAAAGACTTTACAGCTAAAGGGGGTTAAAATAGTCACAGTACCTGTTACTTAAGATGTTGCCCAAGTTCTGCCTCTCAATTAAGACATCAAGAAAACAAACTTTTTTCTCACACTCCCTGAAAGCTTATTATGCGCCAATAGTGGGACGTGCTCCTCACATTGGATAATGGACAAAGAGGTAACAAGATTATAATAGACAAAGCAAACTTCAGAACTCAGGACACCTTATTGCCTATACACAAAATATACAGAAATTGGTTTTGAGTTTGGGCAGGACAAGAACATCACAATTACATTATGCGGCTGTAATACAACAACATTACACAGATATAATACAGCAATACAGAGAAATTAAATACTGAATATGCCTTACAGACAAATGCCAAAAACAAGGGGCAGGAGTAATTGTCATGCAAAGTACTATACAACAAAGAAAAAAGTCAGCAGTGCAACAACAGCAGCAATGCAATGCAGCATAGCACACAGAAAAACAATGTGCAAAAACGACATTCATGTGCAAAAACTAGCAGTAGTACAACACACCATAGAACTGATGTTATGTGCTGTGATTGGGTAAGGAAACTCACAGAGGAGGTGGGGATTTGGTCTACAGAAACCAGATAGCATCAAGACAGAAGCTTCGAAAATGGGAGGTAATCTGAGCAGCAATGGACTTGTACTGCCTCTGTGACAATAGTTTCATAAAGAGGTTGCTGCTGGTGTGTGGGATCCTTGTTGATCCTGCCAGCTCACTTATTCACCCTTGCTGTGAAGAAGTCTTTTATAGATGGTAGCTGACAGCCAATGATGTTCTCAATAGAGCAGACCACCTGTTCCAGCCTAGTTTTGGAGAGGGAGGAGGTGTAAGGCACCCAGGTGGTAAGTGAGGTGGTTAAAACACACCTAATGTTAACTGAGTAGAATTTCATTAGGATTTGATGTGACATGTTAAGCTTCCCGCCTTGCTGTAGTAGTAAAGATCTCTGCCGGGCTAATGAAGGAGGCAAAGTTATTTCCCTTTTTAAGCTATTGGTGATGGTGGACCGCAGAAATTTAATTGAGTCAACCACAGACTGCCTGGATCTGAATTTCCAATGGGTGGCAAGAAGAAAGATGTCTACTAAGTGCTCTACCCCTACCATCGATCTCTCTCTGATAGGTCCCAGCATGTTAGATCTATGACAGTCAGACCTATGGCGCCCATGCCATCTGGGAACTTCTGGATTTTGGTAGATTTTATAGTGAGAAAGAAGGCATCTGGATGTACAGGGAATCAGACAGGTGGGATCCCAGCTTCACGTGTTCTTTCCTCCCTGTTAAAAAGGTGGTAACCCACGTTCTTTCTAACCCTAACCCCAATCCACAGACTGGTGCTGGCGGTATCTAGGCTCATTTAATGTGAAGCATATTGGCGATCAGATCTGAGGATCCTTGGCTCCTTCGCAATCCAATTCTACTTTTTTTCCTCCTGTGAAGCAACCTTTGTGAAAGGCACTCTATTAATGTAAATAATAATAATAATCAGTGGTGTTCTTGGGCAGGAATACTATCAGTATATTCATCAGTACTACTGCATTAACTACTGCATTAAAAGTCAGCCCTGGACCTTAAATTTACAAGGGGGGAGGGGGGTTCTCTCATGGTAAATAAAGCAGGCAGACACACAGCTCACTGGCATGCAAACCCATCAGCCTGCTGAGAAAATTCCCAGTGTGCCAGGACCTGTGTGGAGCCTAAGCAGCCACTGGGCTCAGAAGTCGATCACTAGCTGATGCCCTTATCTAGGACAGTTTCAGTTTCTGTTTGAAAGTGGCTATAGGTATGATCATAGCATGGCCCGAGTGGCTGACATGTGCTAATGTTAGTGTGGACGTTGTTTTTTCTCCCATGTGGAGCAGCTGATGGTTTGGGGGATGATCTCAACTGAGAGGAGGCCATTCGGTCCATCAAACTCGTTTGGGGAGAACTTAACTAATAGCTCAGAGTTGTTAAAATCTTATCTAGCCCTGATTTAAAGGAACCCAGGGT
>JAODLC010000042.1:5078274-5096615 GCA_026781145.1 Hippopotamyrus pictus | reverse complement strand
AGATAGATAGATAGATAGATAGATAGATAGATAGATAGATAGATAGATAGATAGATAGATAGATAGATAGATAGGCATGAATGCAATCCAGTACATTTTATAATTCATTATTGAACGAGTACATTAAAATCTTCATGCAATGTGTATTCCCAGGGACACAGTGTAGCCCCTGAATGACCTCCTGAATTCCCTTTCACCATCCTTTATACAAACCATTACAATTAAACAGTCCACATTCACACACATTACCACATAGCTGACAACATACCTGACCAAGACATGGAAGCCTTCTGGACTGCAGAGACTAAATTTCCACTTACAATTGTTTAGGGCATGAATAATAGTTCTAGTTATTAAAGGTAATGATGAATGAATACGTAAATAAAATATCCTTTGGGATTAATAAAGTATCTATCTATCTATCTATCTATTTAGACCTAGGGATAATCATAAAGCACATATAATCATAATTGCAAATTATATATTATTATAGACAAACACAGCGATCCCATAAGACCTAGCAGTACCAGCGATCTTTTCAGCCAACACTACACAGTCATCTAGCAAGGGTGTCTCTCCAAGCAGAACCTCGGTACTCAAAAGGGAACCAGATAAAAGAGAAAGTGGGAAAGCAGTTGAACAACTCAATTATGCCATTCAACATTCAAGACCTTTAAAATGTGAATAGTGAAAGTGAGAGAAAGAATGTTAATATTACTGCATCCCTTCTAGGAAGACATTTTAAAAGTGATTTTTAATAACATACCATTGCTGTACGAGGAAGTATGAGGAAATGTGTCAGTACTTACATTTATTTACAGAGCAGACACTCCTGTCCAAAACAACCTGCTCTTATGCATAAATAAAGCTTGTGTTGACGGAGCCAGTGAGGTTCAGAGTCCTGCTTACGCACTCAGCAACGTAATGGTGGCTTTGCCACAACATTAGAATCCACAACCTTCTGAACATGGACATGGATTCTTCTGTTGCTGAGCTGTACATCACCCTGGTTCTTTCCATTCAAACCTTCACTTATAAATTCATAATAATTAAAATTGATGTCTCCACTAGGTGGAGCTGCAAGCTGATTAAACTGGGTAAGTTATGAAGGTGCTGCAGACTTCTAGCCTGGTATTTATATAAAGAAAAAGCAAAAACGTTTTTTCATCATGCTGACAACTAGGCTTCCACATCAATATACAATTTCTCACATCTTTCTTAGTTATTTTGTATCAGAAGCAGCACCATACAATTGAATTGCAATTATAATTCAGCTCAAAGTAAATTCCTGCATGTTGTAATCCTCTTTTGGAATAATAATAATTCAAAAAATGAGATTATTCAAAATAATTAACCCGTGATTAAACCAATTAGTGGACCACGATGCCAAAAAGTGTCAGGCATACAACCAGTTTCAGCCTGTATTTGAAGGAAACACTGACCTCAAGTGGAACATCGCCAAGGAGTTTCAAATAGATCTCAATATTCTATTCAGCTCATCCAGGAGGGAGTCACAGGACCTAAGAAGCCGTTCCAGTGTATCACAGGACACAAAGGTCATTTATAGACACCAGTTCATCTAGCTATGGGTGAAGCTAGTGTTAGGTGCTGAGTCATCATGTTGCCACAGACAACCATCATTATCTCCAGAAGCTACTGCCACTTTTATTATTATTATTATTATTATTATTATTATTATTATAAACATAGAAATGATGTGTATGCACACACACATTCATATGCTAAGCCAGTTCTCACATTCTGTGTTTCTAAAATAAGTTTTGGGTTCCACTGAATATTAAAAATGAATTTTAGGAGCAAGAAACAAAGATTCACAGCTTCTCCAGAAGATGGTGACACGGCTTCACTCATTCATTTGCACATTTAACATAATTTTTTCAAGTTATTCACATGAATAAATGAATAAATGCAATTCAAGCATTTTATGTCACTGTGTAACAATACAATTACATCTGCAACCCAAAGATGCATTTAAAGAATGCAAATAGCTATCAAAACAATAAATACAAAATGAAAGCTAGAAGTAGAATAATCGTGCAGAATATTTTCAAAATATTTGCAAAGATGCCATATACAATGTTAAGTGTTCAAATAAGCAGAACAGATTATTACTACACCAGTATACAGCAGCTTTGATTATTATTGCACATATTAGTAAGCAATGTATTGCACATCACCAACATAAGCAACTGTACATATTCAGTGAGAGAATATTCTACGACTGAGAGGATTCAGAGTTCAGCAGGTTTATGGCTGTTATTTCTTAGCTATTTTTTAGTCTGTTTGTACGTGTGCGGATTGATGTGACGTGTCCGCCCGATGGTTGGAGCTTAAACACAGTATGTCCGAGATGAGTGATGTCCTTCATGATCTTACTGGTCTTTCTCACAAGGCGATTCTCCTAAAGGTGTTCACATGATGGCATTTCATTGCCGACGATGGCCTGTGCGGTTTTAACGACTCGCTGTAGGGCTTTTTAGCTGATCAAATAAATACATTTGATTTATTATTTAAATTCAATTAGCATGCACAATACTTACTGTATATCCATCCATTCTTTTGATACCTCTGGTTTAAACCTCACCTGTTTTAATTAATTTAATTTTATTTTATTTTATTGTGAGTGCTGTGTAACATAAAGATTTCAGCAACTTTACGTGAAACAGCAATACTCCATCAGTGATTATACTGACGACAGACCTTCCTCCTTTCCTTCCATCTGTCCATCTATTGAAATATTTTAATGGAGCATTTCAGTAACGGTATCAGGTATCTTGCTGTAAAGCAAGGCTTGTTCCGGGAATCAAACACACCAAATGGTTAAAAGCTACAATAAGTTGATCCATTAACTTAATAAGTGTAGTTTACTCTTTTTTTAAGTTTACTTTTTATGTCTTTATTATTTTTAATTACGTTTTTTTAAATTATCTTCTGTTTTTTGTTTTGGACACCAGGACCTGAGGAAACACATTTAGTTCCTTTATGTTGTGTTGATATATAGGAGTGACAATAAACCTTCGAATCATCTATCTTGATTTTTATTTTTTTTTGTGACAATAAAATGTATATAATGGGGAAAATCTGACATTACATTGCTCCTGGAAAAGTTTAAATTTTAAAGTTACTGATTGGTTAATCCAGAGACATAGACATCTCAGAAGGCAAAGCAGTGATTCATAGCTCTATAATTATGTAAAGACTCCCTGCTTAAAATGCATTACATTCTGGTGGAACATTTGTTCTTGACTAGAGCAGGAGCAGGAATGCGGGGCCTAGTGCAGACCGCTCCTGGGGAAGGAACCGTAAGTGCCTGGGATCGGGCGCTTGTTAGGCCAGTCTGTGCCAGCTGGGGAGGAACAGAAGGGGCTCAGTGGGCAGGAGGAAGTGTCCCCCGCAGGAGGCAGAAAGGAAGCAGGGACAATGACACACTCAGCACTGCAGAAATGTCAAACTGAGCCTGGAGGTCACCTCGCTCGCCCAAGCCGCAATTTTCTCAGCATATACACATACAGTAAAAATGAAATTTCCCCAAATACATTATAGTCCAATAGGCAAATATAAATGGTAATATAAAATTTGATTTTAAAGACTTCAAATTACCCCACATTCAGTCTGAGTTGATTTAAATTGATTTGATTGCGTAAACAATTTAATCTTAATCATAGCTGGTGTTGTATATATTAAACATTCACCTGTTATACTAGACTAGTAAAACAAATGAGGTCCAACCTTTTGGAAGAACATGACAGAAGACAGGAGACACTGTGATGGTTTTATCCTTTGCTAATTTGTTCATATACAGAACTTTAAAAATCAGGGCCCAAACAAGGCCTCTTTGAGGTGTTCACTGTCATTTTAATTCATCCCTGGAAGTATCCAAGTCAGTGGATCAACACCACTGAAAATCAGCACAGAACAGAAGGATGCAAAGATTACATGGGAAAAGCTATCATGGTTTTTATATTATTATATGACAGATCTTTAACTTGTTCAACAAATAAAACAGTGCATGCATATACATTTTGATAGCAGTAATATGTAGCAGACAAAATGATCATTACCGATTTAGACATATTCCCTAACTTTCCATGCTAAATTGTATTCTTACATAATGATTGGGAAGTACCCAGCTGTGGAAAAACAAGGTTTATTTTCAAATTGCACTCCAAAACATAGGCAGTGTGATGTAGATCAGGTCAGGGCACCATGGCAAGGAAAAAGAATTCAGATTGTAGTCCAAAATCCGTAATATAACATACAGGGAGTACGCTGCTAAGGGAAGAAGGCAAAACATCAAACCACACGAAAAAACTGAAGGGAAAGTTACACATCAGTGCTCATTAAGCCGAATACACAACAGCTCACAAGGAACTGACTGTAAAGTCCTAAAATAGCCAGTGAGCAATGAGTTAATGACCCACAGACAGACTGGGTGTGACTGATAAGAGACTTGGCTTGAAGTCTCTGGAAGGAACCCATCATTGCTCCTCAGGACCAACCCCCAGATCACCGAGAGACCATCAGGGCATGGAACAAATATTATGGTTCACCACCTAATGCCTAAGTGAGGGGAGGCCCTAGAGGGAGATAAGGATGGATTGTTTGGGCAGCAATAAACATGTTTGAAGAAGAAGATGTGACAGTTACGGGAGATTCTCCATCGTTTGTAACTGTAAATGATAGGTGACAGACAAGTGGATAGGTATGGCCACTGTCCTGGATGGAACAAGGGACTGGGACAGCAGTGTTGATGAGGACATTTCAATGACATTTCTCTCTAATGGGAGGAGTGGAGATGAGTCCTAAATGGAAAAGAGTTAAGCATTTTGAACAAGTGAGCTTTGTGTATACTGAGTCCAGGCTTGAATCTGGCTTCAGCTGGAAAAATAATATTATCTTAGGTATCGTGCAGACTCCTGGCTTAATTAGTCAATCTGGCCTTTATACTATGGTTGCTAGGGAAGATAAACGGTCCCTAATGCTGAGGCGGGTACAGAATTTTCTCCACATTACAGATATGAATTGAGGTCCTCTGTCCAAATTAATGTCATCAGTAGGGGTGTCACGACGATAACCATAATTTTAAAAAAATGAAGTTTAGATTTTATGTAAATAATTCACACATGATAATATTGTAAGTAAACCAGAAACATACATACATACATTTCTCTAGTGGATTGTCCTACTGGCATAAGACATAAGCATAATTGTGGCAGCCATCAGGGACACATATGGTCGCCCCCAGCATGACTAGGGTACCTAACGAGACCCATAAACATGCAAAAGTGCAGGAGCTGTGCAGAACTTTTACTAAACATACAGAGAACACAAGTAATCCAGAACCGGAATTTGTGGTTGAATATCCCATTCCGGGCCGGTGGAGATCTCTCACATGCAGCCCATAAAATGAACCTGATGTCGTTACAAGAAATATTAATGGCGTCACTTGCGGGATTTTGTAAAAAAGGCGGGATGTTAGACACCCCAGTCTACGGGAGGTGCTGATCAACAGTATGTGCAAAATGGAGCTTCAGCTCTGGCTGGCTTTGCACTATCTAGGCCTCTGTAGTATACTGTAACTGCTCTTTACATATTTACGCTTCTATACACTTATGGCTATAGACTCTCCGCCTCACTACACCAGTATTTGCCCAAAAAAGAGACAAAACACACAATAAACAAATGTAAAGATGAATTTGACTAGATGCATTGTTATAATTATTTTGTTCAAAATTTCTGCAGATAATGTGATAATATCATTATCATGAATTCTCTTGGCCACGATAACCGTGTAGTGAAAATCTATCGTAACAGCCCTGTGATTGTGCTGATATCATGGATAATCCTTCTGTAGTAATGAATGAAGCTGGAAAGTGAACCCTTTATTCTCATCCATTCAGACTTACTTACTGTAGGTAAGGAAACACTTGGATAGCTGAAACTCACACTTTGGCACAGAGATTCTCGTGAGTCTCTGAGGTACTTGCATTACGTAATCCTTTAGATCAGCCAGATTCATTATCAGGTCAAATACCTGGTTCATTAAGAAATTGAAGACTGAGCGGGCATCAGCTAGACCATATGGTATAACTTGCTATTTATAATGACCATCGATTGCCATAAATACCTTTTTCCATTCAGGGGTGGATTCACTTATATGGATACCCTGGGCTGACATTAGCATGGACGCTAGGAGGTCATCTCCTTAGCTATGAGCTATTTCATGAGCTAACAGAGAAACAAGTGCAAATAAAAAATGATATAGCACAAAAATCTGCTAATCAGAGAGTGTGTGTTGAGGGTGTGGGGTGGGGGGGCTTGGCTGTTCCATTTGTCCCAAAGCAGGATGGGGCCCCTGTACCCACCATGGTCCTAGGCTACAGCTTAGGATAGCCTATACATTTATTCATTCTTGCTTCCACTCATCTGTTTCACAAATTCTGGTGAGGTTATATGGACTTCAGATGTCTAACTTTCTAAAAACAATTGTCTTATGGACTTGTTCCATAGCTACGGAAATTGAACTTAACAGTAATGTGTTTTTTTTTTTTTTTACTAAGTTGGCTCCGCATCTAGAGACTGCGGCTTTTGTGGTCCCCCAACTTCTCCCTTTTTCTTAGTTTTGTTCCATTTTATTAGAACATTCTAACATGGACCAGATTTGCACGTTTATCGTCCTCGCGCCAACGAGCATAAGCCAGGCCATGGAGCACAGCACAGAAAGCAGCGCCCCCAAGTACTTTCCTGGCTCATGCACGGTCCCTAACCAACAAAATAGACTGTGAAAGGCAACAAACAGGACTCGTGTGCGCTGACCTTTATGGAACCATGGCTGAACACCTGGCTGCACACTATATAGCAGAAACAGGACAAAAAGCAGAGGTCTCAGTATTTACATTCACAACAACTGCTGCCCAGATTCTCTGATTGTCAACAGTCGCTGCTTCCCCTCATTAGAATATATCATTCTGAAATGCAGACCGTTTTATTTACTCAGAGACTTTATGTGTGTGTGTCTGATGCTAACGCAACCTGTTTCAGGCCATAACTCGCCAATAAAATGCGTACCCCAATGGAGTGTTTATCATGACAGGTGATTTTTATCAAGCAAATCTCAGTAACCGTTTTGTCCACATTTCACCAGCATGTAAAACTCCCCACCAGGGATATAAATATGTTGGAATATTGTTTACAGCAACATAAAAAGTGCATCTACAGCTCTCTGATCAGAAAACCTGTCCACAGGCCCCTGATAAATAGAATTAAGCTAACAACCAAAATAATAATGATAATGTCTGAGGAATCCCCCATCTCCAGGACTGTATTGAGTGCACAGGATGGAACGACTTGGAAGAACAAACATCACACACTGGACAGACAGACATTAACAAGTGGAGCAACAGCAGGGTCCCCACTAAAGGAGGTTTCCTTGTTTCCAGGAAATCACAGGATAATGTCTCGGAACTATGGAACAATAGATGGAACGACTAGCAATTGTCTCCTCATGTTGGCTCCGAGCTGTTGGTGGAAGGGATCTGTTTGCTGTGTGGTTTGCTAGGCTCTCCTGGAGTGGGACAGTTTCTGGGCCAGGCATATGTCAATGAAACTGCCCGCCATACCAGCTCTGTAAGAAACAGCTAAGACACATATAACGTTTCAGGGTAATGAAGAGGGCAGCCATTGATGCTGTTGTCCAGCTTCCCCATAATACAGGCTTGGCTGCTCCTGGACGTGTCCCTGGCATTTCTCCCGTGATAAAGGAGCTCTTCTCAGTTGCATGAGTTCAGGACTAGGTGAAGGAGAAAGCAGGGGCACAGACAGCCAATGCAAGTCTGCACGTAGCCCATGTTGATATCTAGCTAGCAGTGCTGGCTCACTCCACTTGCTTCCAGCTGCCAAAACTGAAAACTCCTCTGTAAACTCTGCTTCCTCTGCCAGATCGCACACAATGGAACTTCTAGATCCTGTCCAGCAGCAGGATGATAAAACACAACTTTTCAAGCAGTAGGATGCTTGAAAAGCATGTAAAATTCAGTCTCAGAATAAATAAAAATTTGTCTGTCTTTCTCTAAACATCTGCACTCAAAGAGCACTGATGGTTGTTGATGTGCATAGAACACACAGGAATATGCACATACCCAGCGTTGTGTGTGTCACCAGCAGAAATCGCTACACTAAATCTTAAATAACCGCATCCCTTATTTAGGAGATGCTGATGCAGCATTTTCTGCCAACCATCTTGCTATCCACAATCTTTTGCCTCTACTTGCTAGCAGTTTATTTTGTTTTTCGAAACATCTGAGGGTGTTTGTAGGAGGCAGGGGGCCACAACAAACCCACCACCAGTGGTGGAAAAATCAGTTTTCGTATTTTAGTGAAAGTGCGGATACCGGACCGAGATGTTACTAAAGTAAAAGTGAAAGTCATCCAGTGAAATACTACTCAAGTAAAAAGCACCTGGTTTTAAAAGTACTTAATTGTCAAAAGTGAAAAGTACTACACATTAAATACTAACATAAGCACCCTACCCTTTAAAAATTACTCAGCAGGTTTCAATACAGCATACTAAGTTACAGTGCATCACAATAAGGTGAACTGAGTCCCATGAGGATAAATGGATATTTTCTTTTAATTCACAGAATAGTATGTAGATCACATGGTCACAGTTAATCGACAATATTGACTAGTAACCTGGTGTCGGGGTGTGACATTGACTAACAAGCAGTTATCATCTTTGTTGCTTAGGCTTAAGCTACGCGCAAAGCAAGATAGCTGTAAGATTTAAAAAACATTTATAATTTGGCTTTCGGTTCTAGCCTACGTTCCTGACAGGCCCGACAACTACTTCGCAAGTGAAATACTTTATGGGATGGAATGTAGTGTGAAAAGTTTGTGAACCACTTCTTTAGACAACTTGCATTAATGACTGATCCAAAGGAGTGCCAGCTGGGTTTAAGTCCGACTCTTTAGGTCCACTAGATGCACCTACCCTGGTCCTGCTTGCCGGCCGGGTTTAAGTCCGACTCTGTAGGTCCACTAGATGCACCTACCCTGGTCCTGCTTGCCGGCTGAATACAAGTTATCATGACTGGTGGGCAGTGGTTCCGTGTCCACGATCTCATCTGCACTTTGTCATATCACTTTTTACTATGTGACCTTTTTTTTCCATTGTTTTTACTCTGTGACGGACTTTGAAAGTAACAAAGTACAATTCCTGAATTTAATAATACTTAAGTAAAAGTTAAAGACTGTTATTTTAAAATGCATAAAAAGTACAATCGTGCAGTTATAGTAAGTACTGTCACAGTGATAAGAGTGCATCTACTGCGTTGCTTTGCACGCCTGCTCAGCAGTGCTGGCCAGAAATAGCCTGCGAAGAAAAAGCAGAAGGTAAGAGGCTGAAGCCGCAGAGCTCATGGAGCCATGACCCAGCAGGCTGGCAGCGCCAAGGGAAGGTGTCAGTGCTGCAGTCTGCAAAACCTGAATTAGCTTGCTGAGTCTCTCCTACCGAAACGTTACTCTCTTCTGTGGTTATTGGGTAACATGATAATGAGACGGAATGGGGCTGTGGAAGCACAAGCTTTATCTTTAAAAGAACTACATGGTAAACAAGCAAGAGACAAAAGGCAGGATTGATATGATGAAAAGGCACAAAGGGGTCACTGCAGGCGTGTACGTGTCCAGCTGATGACCAGCAAGTGACCTGCGGTCCAGCTCCACTGATGCTGCTGTGACATCTGTCACCTGATTCTGGAGTTTCTAAGATCATACTGCTACATTCATTACATCCTTAGCACCCAAAGAAAGGAAGGAACTGAGAAGATGATATCAATTCGGCTTTTGCCGTACATGGAAATGTAGCTGACATGCACTATATGTCCAAATGCACAACCATATACATGCGTATAATTAAGTATGCAGCTAGTCTCCGGCAGTGAACATTGGCAGTGTGGCCGTACAGATGTGAACAGCGACTTTCCACTTGGCACCGTCACAGTTTGTCATCTTTGTTAGTTTGCTGAATTTCTGCCCCGACAGAGCTGCCCTTAATAACCGCCAGTGAATTGATTGTGAAGTGGAAACATCTGGGAGCAATTTCAGAGCAAAGCAGAATTCCACAGAATCTCATGGAAAGAGACCTGATCGCTCACCGTGAATTCCTGACACTAATGGCAGCGCTCTTCGTAAACAATGTCCCAACATCAAACGGAAACCATTCCTAGAAGAAAAGTGGCTGTTATATCATCAAAGGGGGAACAAACATCATGTTTCATACCTTTGATTGCATACTGAGATGCTGGACAAGCTGATATCAGTGCACTTTTGCCTATACTGTATGCAATGCATTCTTTACCTAAAAGAAGAAAAAAAAAACTGCTCTTTGTTCACTCTTTCTGCATATAAACAACATAACATATGCTAGAGATGATTAAGTGCCAAAAAATGGATTTAAATTTTTCTGTCCCTTTTCATTTACTCCCTCAGTTACATCTGCTATGATGATAATGGTAGGATAATTTTCAAATCTTTTTCCAAATCTCGCACTTTATAATACATGTTATATCTTGTCTTAAAATGCTTTTTTTGTGTGTGTTTTTCTCTTTCTGCATAATCATGTTCTCTCAGACCACTGTCTTACAATAAGACTGTAACTGAGTCATGGTGAAATCTCATTTTATTTTGGGCACACGTTACTACAGTGAAAATGATTACAATTTTTATTTGTTTTGCTTGAAAATAGAGTGAAAAGTCTAACAGACATAATATATATTCCTAAGCATGAACATATATAACATATATGAAAAAAACATGGAAAAAACAGTATCAATAGCTGGAGGTCAGCAAACTTCTTTCCGATAAACAAATAAAAACCACTGTATATTGATTTTCCATGCCATAGATCATAATGCTGTCTTACCTGGATTGTGATTATTGTAATTCAGTAAGATGTTTACCAGACATTAATGTTTGACCTAGTACAATTTTCCACAATTTTCAATTATGATGACGCTTACAACTTATGTTTTAACAAAACAAAAGGTTACGTGTCTTCTAAAAACTCTTAAGGACACTAGGAAATGGATGACATGACAGAAAGAAATTGCTTTTTTTCAATCTGAGGAATATAGTCAAAGCAATTCATGCTATAAATGAGTAATATAAAAAAGCTCACTTATTCAATAATTATATAGTATTGTTTCCTGGTGGCTGATAAGCTCCAGGCCCAAGTTTTTCCTGGAGCAGAAGTATTATTATAATAGACCTGCACTTGCCCGATTACACTGACAGCCTCTCAAATTAGAGTAGAATATAAAATACTACTTTGATCATCTTTGCACCCCTATGGTCAGTTGCTAACATCCTTCTGATCTTTTGGCATAAATGTATTGTTTCTTCAGAATGATCTACCTACAGAGTCTGTTTGGACATGAAACACACGCTCTGCCTTTAATTCTAGAGTGAAACTGCATTCATTCTGTCCTATATTTAAATGTGCTGAGTGGAAGATAAATCCTGGCATTAGCAGACTGCGGGCTGGACTATGTTATGCTTTCATGTGGAGTGTCTCCAGATTATTTCATAGTAATGTATATTATAAAATAGCAAGGGGTACCTTTGCTGTGTGTACTGCTGTAAGGGGTTCTATATGTTAAGAGATTTTAAGGGGAGTGGGTGGAAAATATGCAAATAAGGAGAATGGGTTTGTTGGATTTTTGTGCGAGCTGCTCTGTTCAAACTGTCTATTTTTATGATGTTCAAGGGCAGGTCAAATTCTCTCCCAAATACAATGGCGAATACAGCGTACAGCAGTCAATGCTTTGATTTCTCAAACATGAATCAACTGGCCTTACTGGAATACCATGATGGAATCTTGCCTGTTTGCCCTCCTGAACAGTCAGATTATTGATGAGACTGTGGACCAACTGCTTCTCTTTGATCACCCTCAGTCACACATAGGCCATGGGTGACTACATGATATAGCTCATTTCATCGACTTTCATCAAATCTTTTCCTCCCTCTAACTTGCAAACCCACCCTGTACTCTAAAACCTTATAATCTTGCAAGAGCAGGCCATTGTCCCTGTCTGATACCTGAATGTTCCATATTCAGGAATTGCAGTTTCAGCTGCAATTGAATATGGTCATTCTCCATTAAGCTTTGGCCAGTTTTGTATGTAAAGTCCCATTTTTGAATAGTATAACAGAGGTATTGTGAAAAACCTAGTTCTGGATTCCTAGAGCAGAGCATGTGGGTAAAGTTCTGCACTCCATATTTAGGAATTCAGGCATCTCCCCAAAGACCCAACTAATGAAGGCAGATCTGGGGCACAATAATCCCAGGAATCAACAAGTCTTTAACTACCAGTTGTCAGGACCCTGAAATGTGGTGGAGAATGAATTTGGCATCCTGACTTCCAGATGGAGGATCTGTTACAAGATAATGATCCTTCAACCACAAACACTCAATGTAGTTGTCATGGCAGCATGATTATTGCAAAGGTCTGTGCTGGGGTTGGGTGAAAACCAATGACTTTTGCAAATGCAAATGTGAACATGGACAGTAGCTATTATGATAAAGTTGTATTATGCATGATGTAGCTGTGCTTTCTACCTGTCAAGAATATTTTTATATGTAAACAATTTGTTTTATTCACTAGTTTAATCAAATGTATGTGCTTTGTTTGTGTTCTACCTTTTTGTGGAATTTCATTATTCTTCAATTTACTTAGGGAAAATGTAATAAAAAACTGTATTACAACTAAGTTGAACTTAGCAATTCAGGATATTTATTTAAAAAACAGAATTTGGCCTTGAATGGTTTTAAAACTATTATCAAAATCTAGCTGCATACAATTAGAAGATATAGTAGTCTGGGTATTTATCTATTTTAAGTTTGCTCATTGTTTGTCTGTTTGCTCGTTCTTCATTTTTCAAGTTTTGGAAGAAGGACCGCTGGATGGATATTTTTAGAGTTACACATTAACATCAAACAAAGTAAAGAGTCACTGAGATTTGCCATATACTCTCATGTGGAGCTTCACACACCTCAATCAATAATGAAAGTTGTCGTTCCTTGAAAAAGTAGCGTTTTGTTTTGTTACATTACATTGATTATTTTGTTACAGTCAAACATCCATTGTCATTTTAAATTGCTACAAAACAGCCTGCATGAAACAGAGGAGAGGTACAAGAAAACAAAACATTTATATTATTTTGCATTGCATGATGCAGGCTTACTTCACCTCCATCCATCTTCTAGAAGATCTCTTCCAACAGAGAATCCTGGCAAACCTGGGATCTATCCTATGACGCCTAGGGCATAAGGTAGAAACACCTTGGATAGATAGTGTTGCAGGGCCCAGACTAAAACACACAGGATTTTCACAAAGTCATACATTTTGGCATGAACATTGGGATACTGTACATCCCTCACAATACTGTGGGAAACCCAAATTCTCCTTATCAACATATTTAGCAACCTCCAAAATATTCTTGTTAACATCCTGAGAGTAGAATTATAGGCAGAATGTTTCCTTTTGATGGCATCTGTTGTGTGAAATCAGGAGAGAGTCCTGATGGTGTTTGTTTCCTTCCTTGTCTGTCTCATTCTGAGTCAGAGGTCATCCCAGAAACCTGCACCTACATGGGCTCTCCATGGATTAGGTTCCCCACCCCAGATCTACACTACGTCGCCAGTGACGTAGCCACGATTGCACACGCTGCAGCCTGCTGTAGCCTGATGCCTGTAGCTTCAGTGTCAGGTATGTGGCTACGCCTTTGCCTGACGCCTGTACATTTCTGGGGAGATGCGCATCAGGTTACGGTGTAGGCTGTGGTGTAGGGTACGTGGCTACACTGTAGCCTAACGGCCGTAATTACATTTCTGGGGTATAGGCTGCAGCATAGGGTATGTAGCTACACTGTAGCCTGATGGCTGTAATTATATTTCTGGGGTGTAGGCTGCGGCATAGGGTGCGCGGCTACACTGTAGCCTGACAGCTGTAATTACATTTCTGGGGTATAGATTGCAGCGTAGAGTACACAGCTTCACTGTAGCCTGACGGCTGTAATTACATTTCTGGGGTGTAGGCTGCGGCATAGGATACACGGCTTCACTGTAGCCTGATGGCTGTAATTATATTTCTGGGGTGTAGGCTGTGGCGTAGGATACACGGCTTCACTGTAGCCTGATGGCTGTAATTACGTTTCTGGGGTGTAGGCTGCGGCGTAGGGTACAAGGCTTCACTGTAGCCTGACGGCTGTAATTACATTTCTGGGGTGTAGGCTGCGGTGTAGGGTACGCAACTACACTGTAGCCTGACGGCTGAAATTACATTTCTGGGGTGTAGGCTGCGGTGTAGGGTACGTGGCTACACTATAGCCTGACATCTATAATTACATTTCTGGTGTGTAGACTGTGGTGTAGGGTACGCGGCTTCACTGTAGCCTGAGGCCTGTAATTACATTTCTGAGGTGTAGGCTGCGGTGTAGGGTACGCACCTATGCCACAGCTAATAGTGTAGAAGCTGGCCCACCCATACCCTAGAAAGTTTATAGCAATTCAATGTATACATTCACAAATATCCCAAAAACTAAGTTGTCCGTGTTTGTTTTGGCTTTGTTATTTACTTTGTTCACAAATTGGTGATTTGGTTTAGAAAAATGTATTAATATTAAAATGCTGGATCCACTAGAATGGTGTATGAGTGTGCCCTGTGATGGGGTGGCACCCCAACCTGGGTTGTTCCCTGGCTTGCGCCTATAGCCTCCAGGATAGGTTCCAGACCCCTCGCGACCCTGAATAGGAGAAGCAGTTATAGAAAAGGGAAGGAAAAATGGATGGACAGATGGATGGACCCACTTTTTAGTGGTAAACTGAAAAAAGTTGCATTATGAATGATGTCAACTATTATTAAAAAAAAAGTATAAAGATTTTGGTTTGCATTTGAACAATACTTAAGCAAGCTTCTAGTTTTCTTGATAGATTACACCTCACCCATTGTAACAATGATAGAATATTAACTTTTCTCTTATACCCAATCACCAACATGGTCATATGAAATATTATTAATAAAGAAAGCAATAAAATAAACATAATTTTGGAGTTTTATGCTTGCAGCAGGAGAATAGGGGTGGTGAATGAAGATACCATCGTCAGTTAGAAAAAAATTGCAACTATGAGCTCAAGTGGGCTTAGATTCTGAGATGGTTCATCATTGACCTTACAGTGGTAGATAGAGACACAAAATTGCGATCGATTAACTGACCTTGTTTTATTAAACTGTGAGATTTTGGCTGCTTCTTATTGCCGCCTGAATCCGTCGGGCCTCTGACAGCCATGAACAGGTGAGTCTGGCGTGTAGAATCAGCGGCTGGGGGCTGTGGGGGACTGAGTGTTTCTTACTGGTCACTGACTCGCCTGCCTGCCAGGCCATCTGGTCGCAGGTGTATGAGGTCCGAGCCGCCTCCCTCCTTTAAGATCAGTCTGCCATATGTATGTGTATGTTAGCACAAGGAGACAGGAAGCTGAATGGGATGAACCAGTCTATACATATGGGCTAGAAAGTGCAAGTTCATTTGCTGGCCATCTGGGCAACTTTCATTTTATCTCAAGTTTAATACTATATAGCAAGAAAGACTTTTAGCATTGAATTTTGTTTGTATTAGTTAACTTTACATCTATCCACATTCAGGAACAGGAATTTTCTCAGTTATAGGTGTATTTATCCTCTGCACATTTTTGCATTTTTTTCTTCTAAAAAGACTTTTCTACAACAGTGGTAACAAAATGGTTAATTAGGAGTATTGTATATTTAAAGGAGTACACAAGGGTTTGCGTTACTCATGCAGAAAGATCCGAGCAAAAAGTCTTTAGCCATTATTATTTAATGGTCTTTTTCATATTTTTATCATGTATATTCAAGATTGAAGATTTCATTTGTCGCATGTATAGTTATACTGGTACAATTCACTTGATGAAGCATTCATATGATGTAATGTGGAGGCATAAGCAATTAACAATCAGCTACTGTATAAATGAAGTCATCTTTGGGTATGTCCAGGTTCAGAAGGTCTGTCTTTGGGCATGTCCAGGTTCAGAAGGTCTGTCTTTGGGCATGTCCAGGTTCAGAAGGTCTGTCTTTGGGCTTGTCCAGGTTCAGAAGGTCTGTCTTTGGGCAAGTCCAGGTTCAGAAGGTCTGTCTTTGGGCATGTCCAGGTTCAGAAGGTCTGCAGGTCTGAGGATAGTTGCTCCTCTGTTTTGGCCATCAGCCTATGGAGGTCTTTGCCCGATTTCAGCAGCCTCCATGGATTTGATGAAACCAGTTTAACCAGTCCTCATTGTTTTTTTCTTAGTTACTTGTTCTTAAAAATACTTTGATGTTTTGTTGCGACGTGGATAATCGCAAACTCCTGGCCATTAAATTAGCCCTATAGGAGTGGAAGCGTTGAGAGCTTGAGAGACCCAAATACCCATTTCTGGTGCATTTTGTAATATGTCCACAACACTAAACGCCTGAATCCTCATGTTCTTTGTGCGGTTCCTATTCACCGTTACGTTCAGACAAAGTGAGAAGAATCCCAAAGCAGATGCCTTTTCTTACCAGTTTGACCAAGGCAGCAGACCCACGTCATCTGACTCCCTCCTATCTGCCTCATTGCCCCCGCTGCTCCCTCCTGAACACCCCATAATGAAGTGTATGCGCAGGCCACTCTGCCCCCACATTTGATACAGTGCCTGCATACCTTCTTCTGTTCCAGACACCCAGGCATCAAGGGAACCGCTGAGCTTGTGGGGTGTAAATACCCTGGTAAACAAAGGTTTTGTCACAGAACAGCTAAGGGGTGTTTTTATCTACTTTTTTATGCTGATTTCAGAAATGAACTCAGAATTTCATCACCCATAGTTTCTGAGCAATGTAATTCTTAGTCTATATTGACGATGTAAAATTCTTAATTAAGAATGTATGGATAATTTCAAGTTTAACTTAGGAAAAAAAAAATCTATTTGTAAACATTTTTAAGGCTTTACAAAAGGGTGCAAAGTACCCAGATATAGCATTCACTATGTCCAGCACAATTTTAGCCACTATATTTAGCCACTGCAAAGCCATTAAATGACAATGTCCAGTAAACAGACATATCAATATATCGTTAATAAAGAATCTGGTTTCAAGGGTTACTTATCCTTCTGTCATTTCTAGTAAAATATGTTTCTATGAAAACACGGTTATCTGTATTTTAAGATTTTTTAATATTGTCCAGAAATGCACAACGATTCACTGTATCCAAAGACAATCTAAAATAACTGAATAACTACTAAAGAAAATGGATTAGTTAATAGACAAACAAAAGAAAGACTTATTCCCTGTATGTAGCACAACTTTAAGTAAACATTTAGAAAGTGAAAATACCAAAATACACAAGCATGGAATATCTGTTTGTTCTGCCTCACATTCTTCCATCACACCTCCTCTGCTCTCTGTCTACTATCGTGGGGCCTTCCTCTATGCACTGTATGAGAATGGATATATACAATCACCTGAGTGTGTGTGTGTGTGTACTGTATGTAAGTGTGTGTGTGTAGAACATAGATGTAAATACTTAGCACTAAAATGGCCTTCTATATTGGGATCGAGCTTCCTTGCAGTACAAAGTATTGGTGGTTTCTGCTTTGGCATGATTTTCCTGTCTTTCCTTGGCACTTGGCTGCTCTGACTGCATTCTGTCTCTGCTCTCAAAGCCTACGGAATGACAAGTGGTAGCCATGAGTCCAACAAACAAACCACTGATAGCATACAAAACTGATGAAGTGCACAGCATTCAAAAGCCTTAAAATATACCACAGATTCATTGTTTTCTGCTCTTTGCTTACTGCTGCAGACTTTGATGCAGTCTGCATTCGTAGATAAAAATAATTTTCTTATGTTTTGAATTTAACTTATTTTCAGATATTCTCTTTCATTTTGTGGCCAGAGGATTGCCTTAACGGTGAATCCTGTATGTTTTCTCCATTGTGTCATGCAAAAGAAAAACTGTTAAAGAAAGAAACAAAAAAGTATATAGTAAATTACTATTTAGATAGTATATAAATTATGAAGCAAGGTTTTTATTTGGCATGTTTTTGGTTTCCTGAATACTGCAGTTTTTGTTCACATAATTTTCTGCAGTGGAAGAACAACATTTGATATGACTGTTCATTTGGAAAAATAGTGAACATGAAGTAGCCAGATAGACTGACTGACCGATAGATAGATAGATAGATAGATAGATAGATAGATAGATAGATAGATAGATAGATAGATAGATAGATAGATAGA
>JAODLC010000042.1:5055324-5078174 GCA_026781145.1 Hippopotamyrus pictus | reverse complement strand
ATAGATAGATAGATAGATAGATAGATAGATAGATAGATAGATAGATAGATAGATAGATAGATAGATAGATAGAAATACAATTTCAATCACAATTCATTAGGCCTAGTTTCTATATCTTAACCATAGCATTCATTAAACATTCGTAGAATGAAAAATTGTTAGCTGGGCTGAGAGCAATGGTGGGAGACGCAGATTCATCCAGGGCTACAGGATGTGCTGTTTTTTTCTCTACCACAGTTTTAAATTGCATTAGTGAGGCTATGAATAGAATAAATTCCAAGTTCACCTTGTACTCAAGATACTAACAGAACGCTAACTCAAACACTGTTATGTAAAAACATAACAGATAAATGTTTGTTGTTATGCGTGTATGAAATTTTCACTCATATTAACTCTGTGAAATTTATCAAAGATATGGTGAGAGAGGGAGATTTTTTAATGTACTTTTAATCTGTAAATGCAAGAGATGCATTGATATTAAATTTCATATTAATTGGAAGAATATTAAGTTTTATTTTAGAGTCAGTCACAAGAATTATTTTAACATTTGTTCTGAAATAAAAGCAAAAAACCACAATGTACACAAGGCAAATCAGTATGCTTACATGGAAGCCTTCAATTATGAATGTTATGTCTAAGGGAAAGACCTTGCACCTGTTCAGAACTATGTGTAAATTGCCCATATAAGGCAAAAAAAATCCTTTGGGAAACTCCTACAACTTAAGGTGTGCATATACATAATCACTGAAAATCAATGTGCTGACACGATTATCCATTCTCAGTTAAGATTGGCTTACGAAGGCAGTTCTTTAGAGGGTCTTTAGTGGGATCTATTTATCTAGGTCATTCTGATGGGAGCTGCCTAATTTTGGAGATGTCGGCTTGTTAGAAATATCAGGCTTCTCTCAAATATAATGGTGGTTAAAGTGCCAAAAAAATTCAACAGCAATGTCTCTTACAAGAAATCCAAGCAACTAGAGATGGTGGGACCAAGACGTCTGATTGGTTGATCTTGCCTCCTCTAGTTGCTTGGACCCACCTCCTTTACAATCTGATTGGTAATTTTTCTGAACCAGCGTCATTTTTCATTCTGCCCTCAGAACATTTTTATGATGTCAAAGCTCCCATGAGCAAAAACTTGCTTAGAAAATGGCGTGACTTTTTCCCCCTTTAAAACTGGAGACCACTCAGACCAGCTGGAGGAATCCTAGACTGGCAGCTGAGCAGCCATGTGTTGGCATGAGAAAAATATTGTGCCTACTACCTTTAATTACTCCATGTGGCCACTAATATCTGTGTTCAGTACTAATTATATCTCCCTACACAGCTATGTACCTCAGAATTGCTAAACAAAATTGGTTATTATTTTATGGGAAATTGAATATGCTAATGTATTGATTAGGTGCATTTATTAACTGAAACAATTTAAGTTATTAATTTAACAGGTTGTCGTGGAATATCCAGTGAGATTAGTTTATGATATCATCTCACCTTCTCTACTCTACCGTTTGTTTTGAACCACTGACTAACTGGAAACAAATTACTAAGGCCACATAAGCACATTGGGGTCTATTGTCCCATCAGGCACTAAAGTCATAAAAATGCCTAAAAAGTTACACTATTGTCCCATCAGGCACTAAAGTCATAAAAATGCCTAATTTTATTTACATGTATTCACCTCTCATCAGTGCTGTCACACCCACCAAACATAACCCTATAAAGAAGGTGTGCCCATGCAGTAAGTACAGTTAATTTAACAAGCAGGAATATGGTGTTATAAGGAGGGCTGCCGCTAACAATTTTTCTATTGATTAATGAATCGACTACTTTATTGACTCTTGTTATTTTAACCTATACAATTCATTTTCCTCCAGAAAATCAAATTGGCCATTTCATGTATATTAATTTTGACAGCAACAAATTGTATGTCGTTGCAGGGCTTTTGATAATGGATGCCGACTTCTTGGCACTATACACCCACAATTTGATAAGGAGTGTAGTATGCATAAAATATTAATGAGAGACGTATCGTGGTGCTCAAAAGTTAGTATTCTGTATAACTTTGGCATATGCTTATCTTTATTAAATTTGGAAATGGCATTGTTTTGGTGTATCATGGAAGTTATCGGCACTGAAGTCATGGTGAAGAAAGGGACAGCTCTAAATGAGGAGTTAAACAAGGTAAAAGGATGTCAGGGGTGAGGCTGTACTTTCTGCAGTTTAAAGTCCGACGTCTTTTAATTGGTAAATATTGTTCTCATTTTTATTTGTTATTTTTTAAATATTAGTTTCTGTTTTCGTTTGTTTCAGTTTACAATGACAACACTGGTTCCAACAAGCCCAACCCACACAAACACACACTGGCACGGTCAATCAACGTAGAATAAGCGGATGTCATGTTCTGCATGCCTGACCCTCCTGTCTCCTCCCTAACGTGGCCCTGATGGTCACGTCTGGTGCTTGTAACCCCTTGTTTGTCCTCGTATTTAAGTACCTGTTAGTCTTATTAGCCCCAGTCTGGTCATTGATGTCGTACCTTCCTGTTGACTGTACCCTCAATCTAGTCCCATTTCTGTTCCCTTGCAATCCTGTTTTACCATCCCTGATCATTTAGTTCAAGAAAACCCTTTTCTGTTTCACCAACATGCCTGCCCTTGAGTCCTTCAAGTCATGACAAAATGACTGGACTCCAGAAATTGCCCAGAGGTTATCCCCAGGAGCCTCTCCTGCTACGCATCTCCGCTTGCATGCTTTCCCCTGCACCCCATTATCGACCTCAGCCCGATCCTCCAGTCCACACACCTCAAATGTTCGAGGACAACCCACTGATGGACCTGCTCAGCAACAGAAATTTGGAGGAGCTCAATGAGCCTGATGAACTCAGTCAGCCTCCTGCCATGCAGATTGCCCTGCCTGTGCCAAACCTGCACTGGTTACGGCACTGGGGAAGGGGGTCAGAGGTCCAGGGCCCAATCCCCATGTGGAGGGCAGTCTCACGGACTTATGACCCGAATGAGTTCCCCAGCCTCAGTGAGGAAGGCTCAGGTTGAGAATCAGAATCAGGTTTATTGGCTAAGTAAGGTGACACTTACAAGGAATTTGACTTGACTCGGCCACTCCTACTGAGTCCCAGGCTCCCGGTCGAGGAAGGGCCACGTTGCCACACATAACCCTATGATCCTGAACCTGATCCAAGTGTCCCAGCTGTGTCTTGCTCTCCTCCAGATGTCCAGGTGCCGCTGGTCCCTCGGCACTCTCCTGCCTCATTGGTCCCTTAGTGCCTTGATGGCCGCCTCCCAGGCTTCATACAACATACAAACAACATACAGTTACACATAGTACAATTATAAAATCAAAGATAACGGTGTAGGGAGAAGTAATAAATAGTGGTGGGATGATGGTACTAATAAATAATTATTGCATGTGTTAATCGGTCTATTGTACAGTCAGTTAAATGTCCTTCTGTCCCCCCTCCTGCTCCCCAATGAGGAGTTGATGGCGTGTGGGACAAAGGAATTCCTAAGTCTGTCAGTTCTGGATTTGAGGAGCAGCCTCCTGTCACTGAGCGTACTCCTCTGGTTGTTAATGACAGTGTGCAGGGGGTGCCTGACATTATCCATAATGGCCAGCAGTTTGTTCAGAGTCCTTTCCTCTGCCACTGTGGCCAGAGTGTCCAGCTTCATGCCAACAACAGAGCCAGCCCTCCTGATCAGTTTTTCCAGCCTGGATGAGTCCTTTTTTGCTGTGCCACTCCCCCAACACACCACACTGAAGAAAAGAACACTGGCCACCAAAGACTGGTAAAACATCCACAGGGGCTTCCTGCGGATGTTAATGGACCGCAGCCTACTCAGGAAGTACAGTCTGTTTTGGCCCTTTTTGTACAGGTGCTGTGTGTTGTACATCCAGTCCAGTTTATTGTTCAACCACAGCCCGAGGTACTTGTAGTTGTGCATCTGCTGCAGCCAGGTGTTACATGGGCATCCCCTCGGCCTGGTCCAGCTAACTGAATCCCCAGCAATGAGGATCCCGCGAGCTGGATCACCCTCAGGGAAATGTGCCACATGGCCATAGTGCCGTAACTGATGCTCCCTCACAAAGCAGGTAATGCGCCTCCTTTGGGACTCCTCTAGCAACTGCTCATTCAACACAAAATCAAACCAGCGGTACCCAAGTATTCTCCGAAGAGACACAGTATCGAAGAAGTCCAGTCTTCATCTCAGCTCACTGGATAGCATCCATGTCTCACAGTCATACAGCAAGACATGGAGCTCCAGGACTCTAAAAACTTGGACCTTCATCCTCTTGCAAAGCTATCGGGAGTGCCACACCCCCCTTTCCAGCAACCTCATGACCCCCCATGCTCTTCCAATCCATCTGCTGACTTCATACAAAGAGTCACCAAAGACGTGAATATTGCTGCTGAAGTACATAAATCTCTCGACAAGGTCGACACTCTCCCCGCAAACAGACACTGCTGATGGCTGTGCCTAAGAAGTCATAAAATACCTGGATCTTGGTCTTTATCCTGGACACCCGCAATCCCAGACACTCAGCTCGTTCAGTCTCTCAAGAGCCCCGATCAGAGCCTCCATTAACTCCCCTAAGATCACAGCATCATCAGCAAAGTTGAGATCAGTAAATCTTTCTTCATCAACAAATGCCCCCATTGACCTTACTCAACACCCAGTCCATACAAATATTGAACAGGGTAGGAGCAAGAACGCGCCCCTGGCGAACCACAGAATCACTCTGCACAGCACTCAGAGTCCCAGTGTACAGGCCGGCCATGACGTCCAACCAATTTGAGCGGACCCCACAAAGCCTCAGGATGTCCCACAGGGCAACTTGATCAACTGAGTTGAACACTTTATGAGAATCAACAAAGGCTGCAAAGAACCTCTGTAAATATTTGCACTTGTGCTCGATGAGAACCCTCAATGCCAGGATATGGTCAATGGTAGACTTCTTAGGAGTAAAAACAGACTGCTCCAGTCACTGACAGGCAAGCAGGTGATCACAGATCCTGTTAAGGATGACCCTAGGAAAGACCTTACCTTTGCAGCCTGGGAGGCCACGATCAGAGACCACGTCATCGGGGATGCTATAGTACCTAAACATCCAGGTGACCAGGAGACCTGCCAGCTCATTTGCTGAAGGATGTTTGGGGAGATGGATGAAGCGATACATTCTCAAAAACTGATCCACAATAGTCAGAATCATGGGTTTTCCGAGAGATGAAGGAAGGTCGGTCATGAAGTCCTGTGCTCAGTGTAACCAAGGCCGAAATAGGAATGGGCAGGGGCTGCAGAAGACTGGCAAGGGATACTTGAGCTGTGAGGAATCAGGACAGGAAGTGACATACTCATCTACAGCCTTCCACCATCTCAATCACCAGTACCTCCGGGAGAGGGGCTTGGCAGTAGCTGCAATCCTGGGGTGACCAGAGCTGCGGGAAGTGTGGACCCATTGGATGGTGGCTGAGCGAAATTGTGAAGGTACAAAGATCTTACCAGCTGGGCAGTCATGAGGTGGATGATTGTGACAACTGGTGGCCTGTATGGACTCATCGAGATTCCCCAACCTGGGGCCCACAAAGCAGAATAGTGACAGAACTGATGAGAGTTGCTCATCAGCCTCTAGTGGGTCGTGTTGTCTGGACAGGGTGTCGATGATCTGATTCTTCGAACTGGGAAGGTAAGACACTTTAAAGCTAAAACGAGTAAAAAACAAAGACCAGTGTGCTTGTCACACGTTCAAGCGTTTGACATTCTGCAGGTATTCAATGGGGTGGTCTGTATAAATGATGTTTTCTATTCATCCCCCTCGCATATCCTTACCAGGTTCGCATATCCTTAACAGGTTAAATCACGGCTTGGCTCAATTTTTCAAGGTCGGATGGGATCTGTGGCAGGGGTTCCCTCCACTTCATTGTGATGCTGATGAAGTCATTCGTTGCTTCCTCCTTAGGCAGAGAAAGGGAAAATAGTCAGCCTTTGGATAAAGGTGCACCCTCCAGGAGATCAATGGAGCAATCAGATGCCCAATGAGGAGGCAGTTGGAACGGTTGTGCCTTACTAAACACGTTCAAGTAATCACGGTCTTCAGCGGGAATTGCCGACTGTTCCTCCGGCTCAGGGTCTCATTGGAAGAGGTAAGGACAAACACCTGGATAAACACAAAGGAGATCATGACAACAACTCCCGTGATCCCCAATCCTCATGTGGGTTACGGTCACGCAGCCAATGGTGTCCTAAAATAATGGGATCTCGGGCAGCTGCATTTGTTCCCTATGGCACAGTCCCACTTGCCGAGTCAGCAGAGCGGTACAGTGTGTAATTTTCCCAGATTCCTGGGGCTTCTATCTCATTGCCATGTATGGCTAACAGGGTCAGCAGTTCCTCCAGTGGGAGACCTAATTGGCTTGCAAGGGAGTGATCGATAAAATTACCCTCTTTTCTCCCCCACAGCCGATTAACGCAAATAAGGTAACTTGGGCTTGTATTATTTGGAGAACAAACAGGCCTACCATCTTTGTGATGCTGGGGGCGCACCGGACAATCCTGAAGTGCATCCTGAGGCTCCTTAGAATAGAGACAGAAATAATTTTGATATCGCCTCTGTCTTTCCCCTCAGGTGACGGGGGCACAGCCGAGCTGTATGGGCTCCGAATTCTCCACAGAAGAGGTGATGGTAGCAGCATGCACTTCTGCTCGAGTGCACTAGCAGCAACGATCACAGACATTGTTATCCTCTGTGATCGACAGCCTCATGTACTCATTGAAAGGGAGAGCTTCTCCACAGGAGATGAGCTTGCTACAGATCCAGGTTCAGGGCCCAGCAATACAGGACTTTTAAGTAGTCAACCGGTCATCAGAGACCTGCAGCGCTCATTCAGAATTCCAAGGAGAAGTCAATGGCGGTCTTGGTTCCCTGCCGGAGATCACAGAGGCGGTGCTCCAGACTGCATCCCACGGCAGGATGATCAAAGACCTCCCGGAAGGCTCGCTGGAACTCCTTTACTGAGTCGAGGAGCTGGCTGTCTTCTGGTCAAAGGTCTGTGGCCCATTCTCGTGGTCTTCCTGACAGCAGCGAGTTGATGAAGCGAACCTGCAACGCATCCTCAAGGAGGCGAATGGGGTGCCCATCCGTATAAAGCATGCACTGCATAAGAAATGACCGACAGTGATCGGCATTGCCATCGTACTTCTCTGGAAGCACCACCAATACCGGAGAAGGCAGTCTGAGATGCCTGTCCCTGCAGCAGCAGATGATCCAGCGTGGTATAAGTTAGTTTACTTGATCTTGCAGCTGCTGGGTCTCGGCGGGGTTCATCTTTACTTTGGCAAAGTATTCTGTCATGGCGGAAGACCAGAGACAGGGGACCTCAGCACAAGAGACCAATAGCTTTATTTGGAAGCCCAAACAACCAGATCCAAAATGCAAGGACAGAAACATAGTTGAGGAAGGTGGTCCAGAAGGGTTCAGGCTGAGGGGGATCCATGCGAAGAGTAGACACGATACCAGGAACAGGAACACCAGAAAGGATGGGCAGGCAGGGACGGGAGCAGGCAAGACAAAGGGAGGCGGGGCAGGAACAAGCAGGCTAGGAACAGGCAGGGCAGGAGCAAGCAGGGCAGAGATAAGCAGAGTTGAGACAACACGGACTAAACAGAAGGTGGGGTAAGAGAACTGCTCAGAACGGTGCATCTGGCAGATAATACTTTGCAAAGGCTGATTTATGAGTACACTCTCTTATAGTGCAGGAGAGGCAGAGAGCTGTTTCCTGCTATTGAACACTCAACACCCCTCAGGGCATGACACTTGTCCTGAATTGGGATAAATTGCACTTCAGTCTTATTCACAAATAATCTAATACTGCTCTAAAAGTTAAGAATTCTAAGAATAGGTCAAGTACAATTCATGTGCGCAATATTCTTCAGTTAGACAGTGCAATATCTTTGTGGAATAGGAATTTTTTATATCTGTATTGTATTGATGAAGGGATGATATGAGAGGTTGGCTTTTCATAATTAATTATCTATTACAGTTGATTTCCTCAGGCAATTTAAACACCCTGATTCTGTCTATTACTACAAGATTTTTCTCTGCATCATTTATTTAAATTCAGTTCCTTAATAACTTACCTGCTGTGCTGGGATTTCTAAATGAAAATAAAACAGAAGATGAAGTCAAACAAACCCCTGACCTTAAAAACTGCATTCATTATTTTTAAGCCTCAGCATGATGATAGTAACTAATACGACTTTAATGCATTACATATTGAAAGTCTAGTGATTTAGATGAAAAAGCAAATAGTATATTTTGATCATAATGTGTACATTCCTTTCACTTAAAACTTTTCAAAAATAATACAAACACCTACAGTGCATAAGGTTTTCATTGGACGACATCATGAGCTCCTTAAAGAAGTGAGTTTCATTCTGCGGCCTTAAGCAGCATTAAAGGTGGCACGGGAGGGGGGGTATGCGGTCTAAATGTACGGACCATCAAGTCAGAGAGCTGTGATACAGACAGCATGGTGGAATTTTGACAATTTTATTGTTATTTTCTTTGTGTGATCAGGAACATCACAAGCACAGAGAAAGTGATGGGCTTGAATTTCCTTTCATTGAATTCAGGTGTTTCATTCAGACCCATTGCCACAGTGTATAAAAAGAAGTACCTAGCCTTGCAATCAGGTTTACAAATGTGTGAAAGAATGGGTCATTCTGAAAAGCTCACTTAATAAAAGTGTGGTACTGTCATAGGATGCCACCTTTGCAATAAGTCAGTTCATGAAATTGCTTCCCTGCTAGAAATTCCACGGTCAGCTATAAGTGGTATTAATGCGAAGTGGAAACCTTCACCGGAACAACAGAAATGCAGGCATCAAGTGGCAGGCCACATAAAGTAACAGAGAGGGGTCGCCGGCTCACAGTGCGTAAAAGTCACCAACACTCTGTTGACTCAATAACTGCAGAGTTCCAAACTTCCTCTGGCATTAACCCCAGCACATAAACTGTGCTCAAAGAGAGCTTCCATGCCCAAGCAGCTGCATGCAAGCCCCACATCACCAAGTGCCGGATGGAGTGGTGTAAAGCAGGCTGCCACTGGACTCAGAGCAGAGGAAATGTGTTCTGTGTTGTGACGAATGAGGTGTTGTAGCACATCTATCCATATAATGCGTGTGTTTAGACCATACTTATACATACCCACAGGATTTGTTATATCCTATATAGTGCACTCTAAATAAAACCACAAATTAGATTTTAAAATGTGTACTGTTGTGTACAGTATTTTGTTTTGTTTTTTTTGTTTGTTTTTTTTGGCGGGGGGAATATATTATTTTTATATGCGTGTTCAGTATGTATGTGTGTGTAAAATAGCAATTTAAAAATCTGCCTAGACAAAACAGAAATTTCTTTACATTTTTCTTTAATTTTACATTTTTTTTTCTTATACTTTACAGCAAGCTACGTCAACGTCGCACATGCCTGTCATTGCCAGTGACGTCGCTCCTCATTCCGGACTGTGGGTGGACACGACCAAAAAAAACCCAAAGCAGACACTAAACTCTCTTCTGCGGCGGACCGCTATTTAAGGCTGACACATTATATCCGAATACTTTGCCTCCTGGGTACTTTAAAGTCAATGTTCCTCTCGCCCTACCGTGAGAAATGCAGGAAATGCTCTGAACATCTCTGTGGCTAATTTTGTCCAGCATGAAAAACAAGGGGAGCAGGGACACTTTGAAAGTCATTCCGCCGGTCGGTCCGAACTGTGCTGCTACTGCTTATTCTCTCCTTCTGAAACACTGATGACGTTGGCTCCGATTATCCATATTTTTGTGGATTTTATCAAAATATCCATAAACAAATAAAAGATTTACAAGAAGGAATCCAAAATCAAGTGTCATACCCCTTTTTGGATCCAGTATATAAAAGAAGGCAAACCTGGAGAAATACTATTCGTGTGAGACATGGAGACTTACTTCGGATGTTGCAGGTGCTTCTTTCGACGGAGAGAGCAATTTTAACTATTTTTAAACCATTTAAGTTGGAACCTTTCAGCAGTATCATTGTAAAAATGCTTAACGGTGCTCTGTTGCTTAGTATTTTCACTGTGTATTGTTTATTGTCGATGACAGAAAGCCGCAAAAGCTTTAAAGATATCTGTAAGAGTCGCTGCTTCTGCGAAGAAAGGGAAAACGTGCTAAACATAAACTGTGAGAAAAAAGGATTTACGACAGTTAGCCAATATCAGCCACCGCAAAATAAAGTCAGTCAAGTCTTTCTTAATGGAAACTCGTTCTCCAGACTTAACCCTAATGAGTTTGCAAATTATAACAATGTAACAAGCCTTCATTTGGGAAACAACGGTTTACAAGAGATAAAACCCGGGGCTTTCAATGGTCTTAAATATTTGAAAAGACTCCATCTCAACAATAACAACTTGGAAATTATTAAAGAAGAAACCTTCGCCGGTTTAGAAAATCTTGAATACTTACAAGCAGATTACAATTACATATGCGCGATCGAAGCTGGCGCATTTAGTAAAATGAATAAATTAAAAGTACTTATACTTAATGACAACTTGCTGCCTTCTCTTCCGAGCAATGTGTTTCGTTTTCTTTTGCTTACCCATTTGGATCTGAGAGGCAACCGGTTCAAGTCACTTCCCTTTACAGGTGTCCTGGAGCACATCGGAGGTATTATGGAGATTCAGCTGGAGGAGAACCCGTGGAACTGCACATGCGATCTGATTCCGCTGAAAGCTTGGCTGGATACCATTTCGGTGTTTGTGGGCGACATCGTGTGCGAGACACCTTTTAGACTTCACGGGAAGGACATTACACAGCTTATAAGGCAAGATTTTTGCCCCAGGAAAAACTCCGGAGATTCTGGCCAGCGCGCAATGAAACCTCCGACGGACTCCCAATACCAAGACCCATTCCCGACTGTACTCACGGGCTTCACGCAGGCAAAGGCACCAAAGGCGTCCCGGCCTCCGAAAATAAAGAATCGGCCGACGAATAGAATGACAGAATCCAATAAGGACATGCAAGTATTTGGACCCATAATGGTTTATCAGACAAGGTCTCCTGTGCCGATAGTATGTCCCAAAGCATGCGCTTGCACGCCGCAGAAACCGGACAGCGGGTTAGGCATAAATTGCCAAGAAAGGAAACTGCACAATATATCAGACCTCCAGCCTAAACCATCCTATCCAAAAAAACTCCTTTTAACTTCCAATTACTTGCAGACCATTTATAGCACCGATCTTACTGAATACGGTTCACTGGAGCTCCTTCACCTGGGGAACAACAGAATAGCAGTTATTCAGAACGGAGCCTTTAAAAACTTAACTAACCTACGCAGACTTTATCTTAATGGTAATTACATTGAAAGCTTATCTCCATTTTTGTTTGAGGGACTTCAGAGTTTACAGTACTTATACTTGGAATATAATATTATAAAGGATATATTACCGAAAACGTTCAACTATTTACACAATCTACAGTTGCTATTCTTGAACAACAATTTGTTGAAGTCATTGCCCGATGATGTTTTTGGTGGAACAATGCTGACACGGCTGAACCTTAGAAACAACCACTTTTCCCATTTACCAGTTAAGGGTGTATTGGACCAGCTTTCCGCATTTATTCAGATCGACCTTCTCGAAAACCCATGGGATTGTACCTGTGATATTATCGCACTTAAAAACTGGATGGAATTGTCCAGCACCAGCGTTGTAGTAAATGAAATCACATGCGACTCTCCTTCTAAGCAAGCGGGAAGGCTTCTTAGGGCACTGCGAAATGATGAAATTTGCCAAGAAAATGACATAGGGACCAGGACACCCAAAGTTATCACAAGCTCGTCGGCCGATTACACTGCGGGCGTAACTACAGACAGCATATATGATATACAACCAGAAGTGCCATTGTCTGTTCTGATCCTAGGTTTATTAATCGTCTTCATTCTTTCCATTTGTTTTGGTGCGGGGTTATTCGTACTGATACTTAAGAGACGCAAAGGAGTTGACAATTTGCCAGCAAATGCTAATAATTTTGACTTGAACGTTTTCCAGGTCCCTTACCGTTCGTATAACACAGAAATTACTGCGGATAAATCCAATGCTCACGTTCATAATTACCTTCCTGCACCTGTGGGTCAAATGAGTCAGAACCCAATATATCTGCAAAAAGAAGGCGATCAATTGTCTTACTACAGAAACATAAAAGAAGTGAGCTTCAGAAACCTGGATAATAAAAAGGATGAGCAATCGATAAATCCTGCATATACAATTAGCACAGCCGGATTTATCAAGAAGCAATCCAACGGGACGGGAGATGCGGAGATACTGTACCAGAATTTCGTGGAAAGGGATCAAAAACTTCCGGCTGCAGGGGAAATGAAGTATACTTTTTACGCATTGCCGAAAGCACTTTCTACACCTATATACGAGCCAAATAAGAGCCACGGGCAAGGCCGTTTAAATAAGAACAAGTTGTCCACAAGTTGTACAAGGAAATATACAGAACAAACAAATAACGAACACTACCGGCAAACCTGGAAACGTAGGACGGTACCGGACTACCTCGAAGTTTTGGAGAAATACACAACTACCAGTCATTTGTAATTACGTCCCCTATATCGCAGTATAAATATTGCTCTCTCTCTCTAACTGTGAACTGTTGAATGTACCTCACTCCTCAAAGGAGAAGCTCCTTTTCGGGCTTTGTAAATTAGTGATTGTTAAGAATGATAGTTACTCTCTGTTAAAAATGAAAATGCTTGGTAACGGCAGCATGTTATTTTTATCTCTTGCAAAAGTTATATTTTAGAACTCCGAGAGACTGGAATAATTCAGCGGCACTTCGTAGCATTTCAGTGTAGGTTATCGAAATAATACTGCATTTTATTTGTCGCTCTTTACATACAGTAGGCCTACGTTCTTGATGTGCCTAAGGACTTGACGTAGCTTATGCCAGTATGTGCGCGCCTGTTTTGATGTGCTGTATGTCATGAGAGCAGTGCAGTTGGTCTTTGTGTTAAATGGAATTAATGGCTGCATTATTAGTATACTTAGACATTTAGTATAAGCCGGTGCCTTTTTAAAGTACAACATCGTGAATAAAACTTACCTTAGAATGTTATCAAGTTAATATACAGTGCAGGAAGGTCAGTCAAAGTTTTAATGCTTTCATGTGTTTAGCTTTTATCTAACTACAGGCGGGATTTCATGAAGCGAGTGAAGCCTCGTTTGAATGGTGTAGTAATGGAACACTATGGGTACTATGCTATGTTTTTAATAGTTTTGGCAGCGTTTGGCTGGTTTGCACTGTCAGTGTAGAACAGTGATATAATATGTATTATTATTATTATTATTATCATAATTATTATTATTATTATTATTATTATTATTATTGTTATTATTGAATTAAGTGTGGCAGCTGCTAATTTCACAGAACACTCATTTAGTCATTCATTATATTGCGTTTTGGTAATACTTTGCAGCAAAATATCACTAATTATCCATCCAAGTAATCTACTTACCTTGGTTGGGCTTGGGGGGGGGAATTAATTTATTATTTTATACTCTGCTAATTAGACAGGCTTTTTATACCCTGATTTAGGTTCATCTAAATTCTCTTAAGGCATATCAGTGTCATTGTGCTTATGTCTAGATCTAATTTGCCCAGACAACCTTACACTGATGATGACGACCATGAGGATGATGATGATGATGATGATGATGATGATGATGAAGCTTGTTGTTGTTATATTTTGTAAAATTAGCTTTTAAAAGCCAGTATATTTTTCATTTACAAACAGCATTGTGAATTTTAAAAAATGATCATAATAAATAATAAAAAGTTTTTTTTTTTCAATGTGTCTTTAACGTTGGAGTATTTTTATTTCCAGAATGAAGATTGTAAATTCTGTTTAATCTTGAAGGAATATGCATCAGAACATGTTCCAAGGCACAGTGGCAGACCTTAATCTTTGCACACAAAATACTGGAACTGAATCTTTATGAGTATGCATTGTTAAAACAGAATTTACTTTAAGGATGATTCTGTACATACTAAAAACCTATAGAAATTGTAGCGTTTAATCTTGGAATTGGTGTAGCTAAGATGTGTGTGGACAAAGCTCGCAACAATAAACAATAAGGAGACAGCTTTGGCTCGCTACGCATTTGCTGTTTTTATTTTATTTTTTTACAGTGGATCCTTATAAAACTTACCATGCCACAGTTTGACATTGTAATTCTTAAGGAAATCTGATTTTACCTTGCTGATGTTTTTTTCCCCTCATGGATCCATATAAAACAATGTTCCACAATATGATAGTGTAAGTCATAAGGTTTTAAGTTTTGGGCAAACACTGATTGTGTATTTAAATAAATGCTATTTATATATCTTCGAAGCAGAATTTATTACATATTTGATATTCCTCTGAATATGTGTACTTTTGATTGAAATACATCTTTAAAAATTATAGTTTGTGCAAATATTTCTATGTTTTATATAAATTAACTTATACAAATTAACTTATATAACTAACACAACTAATTTACCAAAATATGCATGGTGTTATTGTTTAAATGTAACATTTGGTCATAGAACTTTTATTTATCTGTTATTCAATAATTATTAATGATTATTCAATAATCAATGAATAAATGTTAAAAAGAGTCTGAAAATACACTTATTAAGTACTGATTCATCTATATTGCTTTACAGTCATGCATATCATATCTTCAGAAATTATACATACACAAATTCTGAGTATACTGACCTTATTAAACAGCAGTTCTGAGTGATTTAGTTGGTGTTTGTGTTTCTTACAGAGGGGACATTTACTGTGCAGTGCCCCAGAACTCCATGATTTCCTGTTGGCATATCAATGGAACGTACTGAATGGTATCCATGGAAGCACTGGAGCACTGAGACCACTATTATCAGTACTGACGATGTCAGCTAGGCTGGGAAGTAATAGCAAGCAGAATTTCTTTATTTTTAAACCAGTCTCTAAACTGCCTTGCTATTTGTATTTGTTAAAATATTTTTAAGATTATATTTTAGGGCCAGTGCATATTTTTAAATAGAAACTTAATAGATTAAGTTAGCTAAACTTTGTTTGTCCCTGAAATGGAATGTTGGTTATTTGTGTGGTGTTTTTGCATAGGTCTATAAGTAAAATAAAACATAAATTAAAAATGTTTTATTATTATGTTATTTAATCTTAACATATCATTATTGTATTCATGCAACAAATATAGTTATGGGAGGATTAGAAATTTAGTGAATTGTCAGTTATTGCTAATATAAATAAATGTTTAATAATCAAAGACTATCAGGACTGATTTTGGAATTTTTGTTTAAAGTTTAGTATATAAGTATTTTCTAAATAAATATTTAAAAATTAATAACATTAAATCACCCAGTTACGAAGTCCAGTACTCTCCAACATGTGCTTCTATATCATGTAGAAATAGCATGTTTAAAGTCACAGAACTTGTGATCTTTTTCAGTAGGTGCTGTGACCTGCTTTTACTTGTTATATATATACAGTACATCTCCCCATTTCAGAAAAAACACTGCGTGATTAATATTAGTGCCAGTCACCTCTGCTCTCCATGAGTCTGACTGTTTCAGGTCTTGATCAGATTTTATGCATAGATTAATAATGTATATATTTCATGATAGATAATATCAATATTAATGGCATTAAAATACATTAAAAAACGCATATTTCTTTTTATTTCGTGAAAGACAATGGGCGTGTGCTTTGTGAATCTTTTGAAATGTAAGTCTCCCTCCTGTTTTATGCTAGTTGCTTGACAGCACAGAGGTGACATTGTATGCTTCTTCTTTCATTTCAGGAATCGCCATAGAATTCTAATGAAGATCTTGAACTGAAAATTTGCCCTAAAAACTTTAACTTTTGGCACCCATCTTCTAGAGGGGAAAAAAGTAGTAATCATTATTGCAATATAGTGAAAACATACATTGTGGTTCTTTTAAACCTACATCACAAGAAATAAGAGTTTCAGAAGAAGCTTTAATGGCACATATCACCATTCTGTTTTTGAATTTAACACTGACCAACGTTAAAGTGATTTTTCACATCACCACAGCTCCCCATCAAGCCCATATAACAGAAGAGTGAATGGGCTCTTCTCTGCAGTGTTTTCTTACGTTCGTCTTGTTTAATAACTGTATTCAGTTTTAGCAAACAGGGCAAAACTACACCCTTAAGATTTCCTTAGGGAAACCATACCACTTCACTGTGAGGCTGAGAGAATCAACTCAGTCATGGGATTATAGTAAAACTGTGGCACAATAGCACACATCACTGGGGGGCAATTGTTTTTCTTCAGTGAAATTACTACCTGTAGCAGAAAACAGGTAAGAAGTAGGGTCTTAGTGACATGGCAGCCTTTCTTTTCACAATGTCTGCATAGTAACTAGTTATTAGATCACAAAAACAATTTTAGTATTTCATTGTACAGTTTCACAACCATAACACCCTCTTTTCTCAGGACTACAGTGACTGCCGTAACTGAAATTACAGCGCACCAACAACAGGCTATCATTACCTTTTGTCTACATTTAGAACCGCAAATGTAAATGTGGGTCTTTTGGGGCTTGTAAATGAAGGATTCCTTATTTGCTAGTTGGAACAGGCCTAACCCAAGCATCCGAGGTAGGTTCTGGATCCTGTCCCAAGCAGCATAGGATCCCACACTGGGTACAACATGGATGGGATGTTAGTCCAACACTGGGTACATTCAGTTTGGGCACTTCGGAGACATCATTTAGGATCTGGCTTCCCAAACCCGCAACCCAAAAATCCCGGAGACAGGCAATTGGCGGGGGAGTCCCCTTTGGAAAATAGAATTTCTTAATGTGATAATATTTTTATAAACACTACAAATCATTTTGCAACACCCTGCTCATGTCTCATCACCCTTCCAGGGGTCACAACCCCCATTTTGGGGTCCCCTGATTGATAGTAATTGCATGTCTACGGTCTACAGGAGGAAATCCATATACTATGGGGTGAACATGCAAACTCAACACACACAGGTCAGAGGTGGGACTGGAATTCCAGTCTATGAAGGGATGAGACTACAGTGCTGCCACGGAGCCATCACAGCACCTAAAGCGAAATGAAACACAGAAATAGGCGAGGAATGCATCATCTGTTAATAACCAGTGACACTCTTTTCATGTGTGAATGGGTTTTTACATCAGGAAATGCACACCACATTGGTAGGGCTACTGCATACTGCCATTAAAGACAGCTGAGCTGGAAGCAGCAGCCTTCCCAGTCACCATATTTCAATGCATCTGAATGTCCGTGGGATGTGATCTGAATGTCCGTGGGATGTGATCTGAATGTCCATGGGATGTGATCTGTATGTCCGTGGGCTGTGATCTGAATCGTTAGGAGCAGAGGCCCCTTAGTAGCCAAGCTAGACGTCAGATGAATTGGGGTCAGCATGGGTCAGTGTCTATGCGCAGCAATGAATTGTGACTGTTTAGACAGGAAAACAAGGTGCAACGTAATATTAGAAATGAGGTTCCACATAAAACAGAAGGGTTTAGCATATTTTCTTATGACTAAAATAATTTGTGTGACTATGGTTCTTTATGGAACCTAAATTCCTTGTTCATGTAGCTGTTTTTATTTTGTGGGATTTTTAACTCAAATATTTCCACAGCTAAGGAATCACCTCTGTGCCTGCTGCCATCTGCCTATGTACTATGACGCTGTGAGAATTACATACGGAGGAGGGACCAGCCAAGAATGCAGCTCCCATAATCCCTCCAACAGGAACATTCGCCCCAGAAAACGCAATGAGGGAACACAAGCAAGGCTGAGGAATCTACATGCCCATCTTCAGAGAAGTTGTGTATTTCAGGTCTCTACATTATAAAGATGGGGAAACAATAGCAGCGTCATGGACAATTCAAACTGATGGCTATATAAATACTACACATCATAATTTACAAGTAAATTAGTAGCGTGAAATCATATGATACACAAGCCAGCATTAAGTATAATCCCGTTGCATAGGGATTTAGAATGATTTAGATGCATAGGGATGCAACTAATATTGAATTATGCGCAGTTTACAAGCCCAGCTAAACCAAATAAGTCAGTTGTTGTTAATATATGATTTAGATGCTGTTTTATATGCACATCATTATATGACAGAACACTACCATTTAGCACCAAGGGGAAATACCAGGGAAGAACTGGCAGATTCTGCTATTACCCTCAACAGGTAAAAGGGATGAACGACTCTGCCACTCACTGCACCTGTTTTGTCATACAACTTTCAACATGTTATACAAATCCAGTGCAACCTCCAGTGTTAATGTATATCGATATTAGAGGCATCATCTTATACTTAAATCAAATGTTCTGCTGATTCTGGGGCACTGTGACTCCACAGCTGATGGGCTGTTCATGATGCAGCCAGTCATGTGACTTGAACTCCTTGGCCAAAAAAATACAGTGTAAATCCTACTTAATTATTTAACAAATATTATTGGTTAGAATATTAATGCAATGTTTTTATTATGAAGATAAAATTATGGTTATGGTGCCAAGACAAAACACTGATGTACTTTATTTGATTTTACTGAATGATGTGATGTCACAAATTACAAAAGTAACAATATAGTACCTCATCCATCCATCCATCCATTTCCTTAAACCGCTTAATCCCAACGGTCGCGCGGGAGACCGGAGCCTATCCCAGGAACAATGGGCGCGGGCAGGAACCAACCCCGGGCAGCTGCCAACATACCACAGGGCGCACACACTCACACGCACACGCACACAACTACAGGGCCAATTTAGACTCACCTGCCCTGCTCGCTTTTGGACCATAGGAGGAAACCAGAGCCCACAGCAGAATCCCACGCGAACACAGGGAGGTCTACAGAAGTGCTGGAGGCTTTCTTCAAACTTTCTGTTGTACCGACACGTTATTTTTACACTGGCAGTCTGCCTATGAGCTTTGATAAGTCAGACTCCTCTCCTCTAACATCTGTAATTTAATTTTTTTTACCGCACCGTAAACTCCAGATGTGAAAATCCCAGGAAGGCGGCTGCTTCTGAAATGCTGGAACTGGCACCTTGGGCACCAACAATCTCACCACAATGACTCTCACTTAGAATGTGCATCTTAGCCATTCAGTAGCTAGGCCTACCAAACAGCAGCTAGGCCTTCAGCCCTGTCAGTGTGCTGTACATATCCACCTACAGCCACATGATTTGCTGCCTGCAGAAAAAGGACGTTTGCATTAACAAGCGAGTATTATGCATATTACTATCCACATAATATTATTTTTACGTACATAATAAAGTGGCGCATAAATTTATATTCAGCTGCATTATTTGATATCCACTGGGGGAGACTGCGAAGTGGTAACTCTATGAACAGAATTCAGTTTCCTTTAATGAGAATGACTGCAGCAGTCTGAGTACTAAAAGCAGAAGTATATATATATATGTATGTATGTATGCATGTATGTCAGTATGCATATATATATTTTCTATGTTTTTCTGTATACGTTGTGCAGTTGAGTATGTGTTAGTAAAATTGTCCCACTGTGAGGGTCATGCAGTCCTGGACAAGCAGGGGTCCAGCCTGGACAGTTCATAGGAACACTATCTGCCATGATGGATCACCCTCCTGTCCTTATTTACCACCAATTGCTTGTACGTTTTTTGCATACCCTATTTTTACACATTTTGGTTTCTTGTCTTTTCATGTCGGTTGTATCTGTTATATATTATGCCTCTTGTGACCTAATTTGCTGTTGGTATGCCTTTAATTTCCAATACATAGTTACTAAGAGTTACCACTTTAAATTAGTAATACTTTTTAATGATGGGCCCACTGAATGAAAAAAATCCTTTTTATTTGCCAATTCATTAATCAATCAATCAGGCAATCAATCAAAATATTATTTTTAAAAGTGCTCACTAAATAATGAAGCAACTTATGTTTTCAGTAAATATAAGCAATATGGTTTACTGTAAAATGGCAGGATAAATGGATTGGGCAGTGCCAGAAAATGTAACACCATGTGTAGATGCAGAGACGTCACTTGTCTACTGGGAAATATCCCAGAGCTTACAATGCCCCACTTAGCGTGACGTCATCCATATGAGATCTATCTAGCTTCATGTCAGGGTTTAGCTTATGTGAGGTTTTTTGAAACTCTTGAGACATTTATTTTTTAAAAAACCCCAGGATTAATCATAATGCTGAAGATGACAGAAATTTATGTCCCAAATAGTTTTTCTCTTTGTAAATCGATCAATTGATATAACCCTATAGCTTATCACAAAGGATTTGAATAGCACGTTTTCCACCATCTGCTGCATCACATAACACAACTGTCGTCGAGTTGTTGCCAAGACCCTGCCAGTGTTTTTTCAGCTAGCAGAGGCTGTCACAAATACACTGAATGCTAATTTGGTAGGCAGCCGTCATACAGGCACATCATTATGAGGTTATGTGACAACAATGAAATTCATCATAATTTGCTTATTAATCCATATCCAAAATTGTGCAATGTGAGAGAGTACTGAGTAATGGTAATAGATGTTCATATTTGTAGTGATTGTATATAGTCATTTGGGAGTCACAATAAACATCTGTGTGTTCAACTGATAACACTAAGAGCAGAATCTTAGTTTATGTTACTGCCAGAAGGTAAATGCAGGTCATTGGTAAGTCATGGCATGAAGAGCTTATTAGTTGGATATGTTACTCTGTGAACATGATCTAAGAAATTGCATAATTGAAACTAACATATAATAAGGTTGATAGAAAATTTTATTAAAAATAGGATTAAATAACTGTAACTGTCATTGAATTTGTGCAACAGTTTACGCATATTTTTTTTTTTGGTTTATATTTTTATGTATATGTATCCAGGATACTTCACAAATAAAATTATGCTCTTCTATTTTGTGTAGATTAAAAATGTTTATTTTCACTTATTGTTCTTCTGTAAATTCCCACACATGAACTTGAATACTTGAAGACTAAATCATTATTTGAAGTGCAGCAAGCCAAAGCTTAATTACTAATGCTAATAAACGTCCAGACCTTTTAAGCTCTTAAATTTTCACATATAGTTTTGAAACACCGTAAACCATCTTTGGTTTATTGTGCTTGTAAAATGCTGTACCGTCTAGGAAGAAGAGAAACAGCCTGTGCGGAACGAAGTTAAAAGGAGGAAAAACACTTTAATGCTTTGTTGTGTCTGCACTACAAAGGAGGAACAACAGGAAAATGAACAACTGGAATCAGTAATGATGTCAGGGCACAGAGATGGGAAGGACAGTTGGTATTAAATATCCTAATGCGTGACACCTCTCTGCATTCTCCTGCCATAATGTACCTTCATAGGTGACAAGGCGTTTGGTCAGTCTGAAGAAAATATATAAGAAAATGAAAAAGTAAAATGACCTTACTCTAGGAGAGTAGATGAGGTAGACATTTAGTCATTCATAATTTAATAAGCATTACAGAGAGGGACAGGGAGGTAAAACATATGATGAAATTATACATTACGTTCATTGTATTTGTTTTTTGTTCTCTGTATATTTCTGTGGGCTTTCCTAGCATCCTGGTTTACTGCCTTAAACCAAAAATGATTTTCTATGATATCAAGAACCTAAAAAGCAACAGCGAAAGTAAAACAGCCTCAGTCCTTCTTAAAATGTTGTCATGCTAATCATGAAGTATGTGTAATGAAATACTGAACAGCCTTCAGATGAACATCCTCAGCTTTTCTGAGAAAAACAGCAGGTGGAATGTTACTTTGCAGTCTGAGCTCTGGATTTTTTTCATAAATGTCCAAAAACGTTTGGATCTGGGGACTGGAAAGTAAAGGAAGACATTTGTGTTCATCTCGCTGTTCATTAAACTGCATCACTCTTAAATTTTGGACTAAAGGCTGCGATGGGTTAGCGTCCCATCCTGGGTTGTTCCCTTGTGCCCGAAGTCTCCAGGATAGGCTCCGGACCCCCTACAACCCTGAATAGGATAAGTGGTTACAGAAAGTGGATGGATAGATGGATGGATGGATGGATGGATGGATTGATTGTGGGTCTTTTGACTTTCTCCATCCACATGTAGGAAATAGTGCACAGGATTACCCACCAGACCATTTTAGCCTTTTAATTGCTTAGGATTTTTGACCCTTATTCTAAGCCATGCATCTGTGTATTGGGTTGGAGCTCCTTGATATGATAAGCAGTAGCTTCTAGATTCTCAGCGCTATTAGTGTGGAAGTGCTTCTTTGGCACTATTGTAAGATCAGCGAGCAGCAGCCTGAGGGGCATGAAGAGCAGTTGGGTGCTTCACTGTACTAGCAAATCTACATTCATTCAAAACGTTATGATATTTATTGTTTGAGTCTTGTGATCAGCTCACTGTGTGTGCTGCTGTCCTACCAGCTCCATAGAAGGTGGTGTCCATGATCTGGGAATGATGACTTAATAGCCCTGCAGTGTGCAGGGGCTGTATGGGCAGAATAGAGCACCCTGCATGCAGTTCAATCTTGTAGCCCCTCTGCAGCTTGTGGTATTTGTTGCTTATCGGAAGGTTCCTCCCACACTTTAGGCCTCCGGTTTCAGTGCTCCGGTTTTCCTGGAAGTGTCCTGGCTTTGGTTCCGTTTTGTAAAGCTCATTCTCCCACTTCCTAGTCCTTTCACCTGCTGCTCCGGTTTTCCTGGAAGTGTCCTGGCTTTGGTTCCGTTTTGTAAAGCTCATTCTCCCACTTCCTAGTCCTTTCA
>JAODLC010000042.1:4979168-5001965 GCA_026781145.1 Hippopotamyrus pictus | reverse complement strand
GGTGGGTGGGTAGTCACCAGAATGTAATTTGTTCCAGCTGGCTTCCTAATTAATTTGACTGGCCATATCTTCTGTGGATGAATTAGCAAAGCTCAATAACCAGTTAATTTGGCAGGGAATGATTGATCGGTTGGGGAGGGGATTTCCTTTACAGAGATTTCAGAGAACAAAACTCAGATACATAGCAGAACTGATATCAGCACTTGAAGAAAGATGCAGGGGTGGAGAGGATGTGAAGATGGATCCAAAGGATGCAGGGGTGGAGAGGAACTGAAGACGGATCCAAAGGGTGCAGGGGTGGAGAGGAACTGAAGACGGATCCAAAGGGTGCAGGGGTGGAGAGGAAGTGAAGACGGATCCAAAGGGTGCAGGGGTGGAGAGGAACTGAAGATGGATCCAAAGGGTGCAGGGGTGGAGAGGAAGTGAAGACGGATCCAAAGGGTGCAGGGGTGGAGAGGAAGTGACTGAATGTTTGGGAGAAAAATAAGCAGATCAGAGCGAGTTACCTGCAGCTGACATGGGCAAGTGAAGTTTATGGAAGACTGCAGTCACCAGAATCTCCCTCCACAGGCTGCGATCAAGCTGTTCATTGAATTAATGACACAATTCAACTCTTATTTAAATGCATAATACGGGTAACTTGATATAATTGCATTAGTTTAGAAATACTTGCTAGAAAGGGTGAGCCCAGGAGCACTAAAATTGAAATACCGAATAAATTTACTTAATTTAAAATGCATATTTTAAAATAATATTTAAAAAAAGCAGTATTAGATTGATTAAGAGTCAGAACAATTAAAAAATCATAAAGTACTCAGATATGTTTGATTTAATACATATTTTACTGTTATTAAATGTAACTTTTTTGGTTATTCAGCAGTTCATCCAAAACTAATTAATAGTTTGAGCTACATTCTTCCTCCAGAACAGAAGTGCAGGATATGTTTTTGCTTTGCAATGTATGTACACGGTAACTTTCAGGTTCTTTTAATTCCACTGTGTGTTAATGTTTCAGTTCAGGTTTCATGCCATCGTTCCCTGGCACAATACGAGCGGCCTGGAGGAGCTGGACAGCTACAGGGATCAGGACTTCCATGTGGACACCTATGTGCACGTGACCAAGGTGATTCACAGTGCGCTGCGTACAGTATTATCCAGGCGAAAATGACCCACTATTTAACTATTAAGCTGTTCATCTCTGCTGGTTGGATTTCTTTATGTATTTATGCCAGTTTCTCTAGTAAAGAAGTGATTGTGTTACTATTTTTAGTTCCAGTTATATATCCATGTGATGCATCACTGTACCCTTTCCTGCTGATCAGTTGTTCATTTTATGCGTGTGACTTTCACTGTGACTAAGTGCAGTCTCTATGCCTGAGAGAAAAGGCCTAATATGCCCTCTCTTCCTCAGTCCACAAAGCTGTGTATGTGTGTGTTATGAATTAGGCCATGGACTGCAGGACACTGAGTGCCATGCAGACGTTTTCATTTCTGAGTGGTTAAAGCTCAATATATGTTAATATGAGTGTTTCTGAGCTCCGTAACACTCAATGGGAAATGTGTCAGTCATACAGAAGGGGAATCCAAAATGAAAATGATGGATTATTGCCTAATTGTGTGTGAATTCACTTTATCCCCCCTTAGCAGTGCTAAAGAAACACACTCTAAAGGCACAGCACTGGACAGCAAAGATCTCATTTTGTCTATCTACTTCCAAATTAAGAGCAAACATAAAGTAAAGACCAACTCGGGGGACCAGTTCAGTTCATGTGCCAGCTCTGCTGTTTGAACACCATTGAATATTTTGAGCTCTATTATCACCACAGTACATATAGTTCTTATAAATACCCACAGCAACTCAAATTGCACTATTGTAAGGAAATAAAAATCTTGAAATATGGTACGATTACTTTAATTGTCCCTAGCAAGCAGTATTTTCTTAAAAAAAAAAAAAAAAAAAACAAATAATGCGAACATTAATAGAAAATAGAAACATAGAAGTTTATGGAGATGGTGATGCATTTTTTTTTTTTTTTTTTTTGCAGATTTCTGGGTTGGAACAACTAAGTATCAGCAAAATATTGTTGTTGCAATGTCTGAATCATCAGAGATACTTTAATAAAGTATTTTTTTCTGTTTTCTCTTTATCTTTAGGAGATCCTAAGAAAGGAACCTTTCCCTTTGAGTCCACTTTGCTCTCTCCATTAGAAAACTTGACTGCAATACAGTGCAATCTAAAATTTTTGTTTTTTTCCCCCCTCAGTTTTAATTAATGAAACAATAAACCAGTTGACTGCTTACCTCATGATTGTTTTATTTCTGTCATCTGTGGTTTAGCTTACCTCAGTTTTAATTTAGTGCTACTGTAGTAACGTATTCCAAATATTATTTTAAGTATATGTTCATGCTTATCAATTGAAATAAGCCCTGGTTTTATATTTTTCAAGTTACTTACATTTAAATATTTCTCATATAATGTTTACAGAGGTAATAACTTAAATAGTAACTATTGATAAGGGTAGTCTTGGCGAACCAAAGATCGGGGAAATCTGTTTTTATTAAGGAGATCTGACATCCAGAAGTGAAATGGCAAGTAGATATCGTTGTCCGGGCTCCCGAAGGATCGATAGCCGGCAAGATCAATCCTACACATGTAAGAAGGACGGGAGAGAAACACACAGGGTAAGTAAGGCAGCGGAGACGAATAAGGGCAGGAGAAACAAGAGTAAAGCGCTCAGTAAGCACCATGGAAGAAAAGAAAACCTCACTCTGAGTGTTAGGACAGATGGGAGTATAAAGGTAAGGGCTAATCAGGGGAGTCTTACTGATAATATGAGTAAGATTAGACTGCAATGCAATAGATTTACCAACCCTGAATGACAAGTATCCGAATTAACAGAAGACAGTCAATATAAACATGAGAAAGCAAATGTCTTGTAAACATTAATACATTTTTATTCTTTAATAAAAATCGTTTTTAATATTATACAGTACTTCTTACACTGATTCTTCACAAGCAATGGGAACAATTGTATAAAAAGAACTGAGTATACTCCTGAGATCATGACAGGAAATGGGACAAATATTAACATTATATCTCAGTAACAAGCAGATATACAATACGCAAACACATACTGTATAATACAAACCCCTCGACTAATTTAAAAAATAATGCTGTTCGCTATCGTTCCACCTAATCCTAATATTCATAACAAATTATTCAAACGAAGCTCGCCGGAAAGAGTATATAATAAGGCTGTTTTGGATGTTTACGCCCCCCTTCCCAAAACCTCTCAAACTAACTTACTACGTTTTACGTAACATTTTTAAACCAATCCGTTTTACTAGACGCGTTTAAAAATAAATACGTACGAATAGCGTATTCCGTGGGGTTTGCCAACTTTGGGGGCAGAAATATTATCCAATGACAATGCGAATTTTCTTGAGTGACGTTTTTCTGTCGCAGTAGTTTTGACCACCGGGTTCAGGAACAGCCAATCAGACGCTTGAACTGGCCAGTAGTAGCCATTAAGGTAAGTTGCGCGAAGGCACACTTCTGATTTACTGGTAGCTAACGTAGTGTTTTTGCCTTGGAAGGTTCGTATTGTTTTATTCTTATTGTTTTAAGTCAATTTGTAAGCTGTTTGCTCTGCATTGTCAAAGGAAGGTGTTTTGGAAAACTGAATACTAGCAGAATTAACATTTTTTTTGCTTATATTTGTTAATAGTTTTGCGTAATTAATACTGTTTCAGGGCTGCCCGAATAACAGATGAATATCAAATTATTTTTTAATGACAACGAAAGGCTTAATTTTGATGGCGACTAGCACGACTTGGATAGGGGGGATTATTGTTGGTTTTTCTACAAATTGTCATTCGAGAACAAATGAATGTTGCCCGTATAATTTTGTATTGGTATCACGGTTAACCCTCACAATAAAGAAAACGTACTGGCTAAAACTCCAGTGCTAAATAAATTTCGTATTATATATCAGGAGACAATAACCGTGTAATGCCTCAAAATTAACTCTTACGGTTAGTCTGCAATCACGAAGAACCTTTGTTTGGTCTCCTAGGCTGACGTTTTAAAATGGGACAAAAACCTAGTGCCTATTATCTCATAGATAAGTAGTACTAACATTGGTCATTCTTCTAGATTTAATTTTAGAACTTGCTAGATGTATGTTCTATTGCTGACCTATTTTACCGATGTGTTTTAGCTAATTACTGTGAAACCATAGAGGTAATGTATTAATCATTGTGATCTTTCGCGTATGAGTTCTTTATGAGAAACGGTTGTTTTAATACATTAAGTTTAAATGCCAGTATTCAGTAATTTTGGAGTTTTGTGGAGCACTAACATGTCTAGATGAATAATTGAAGCAAACCACTTATCTGTTGGAAAACTGAATTCATAGATATTTATTTATATATTGCAGTATGCAAGGAAACCGTGCACCTCGTCCTGAACAGCAAAACCATGGGCCACCTAAACCAAATCCCCAAGACTATCAAAAAAAAGGAGGGATTGCAAACAGCAATGGGCAGCATGCCGACTCCAGTGAGCATCCAAACACAAGTAAGGACGTTTATAATAATTCAGACTTATAGCTGTATATTTGCCATTCTCCATAATGCCTAGGAGAGGACTGACTAATAATGTCATTGTTATGCCTTGAGACACTTCAGTTTTATATTGACAAATTTTTATGCAACACTCTAGATTCTGCCTTGACCCTTGACCTTCAGAGCTTTAGGAAGCCTGGGGAGAAGACCTACACCCAGCGGAGCAGGATGTTTGTGGGGAATTTGCCAACAGGAGTGACTGAGCAGGAGGTTGAAAAATTGTTTTCCAAGTATGGAAAACCCTCTGAAATTTTCATAAATAAAGACAGAGGCTTTGGCTTCATAAGGCTGGTGAGTTTCAGTAAACGTCTAAAGAGCATATAGGTGACAGAGCTTGCATGATATGCTGTTCCTTGCTCCTTGAAAGGTGTTAGTAACATGCCCGCTTACTTGACGTTGAAACCTTGTTTTGTTGAAATTTAGGAGACCAGAACTTTAGCAGAAATCGCCAAAGCAGAACTCGATGACACTCCATTCAGGGGCAGGCAGCTTCGTGTTCGTTTTGCTACTCATGGAGCTGCTCTCACTGTGAAGAATCTGCCGCAGTTTGTGTCCAATGAGCTTCTGGAGGAGGCCTTCTCCATTTTCGGCCAGATAGAGAGAGCTATTGTGATTGTTGATGACCGCGGAAGGCCCACTGGCAAAGGGATTGTGGAGTATACGGCAAAACCTGCTGCCAGGAAAGCACTCGACAGATGTTCGGACGGGGCTTTTTTGTTAACTGCGTAAGTCTATAACGCTTATTTATTAGCTATGAGAAGTTGTATTTCCAGTAGTTCAGCTTTGGGTTCAAACTGAAATTGTATCAGTGATTTTGAAGAAATGGTTTGGAGTAGGTGCAAGTCATAGTTGACAACAGGCCCAATTATATTCAAACTTAACACATTGTTCTTAACACATCAAGGTTTCCCAGACCTGTTACAGTGGAGCCTATGGACCAGTATGATGAGGATGAAGGACTACCAGAGAAACTGATTAACAAAAACCAACATTATCACAAGTAAGCTGTTGAGTGGTTGTGTAAAGAAGCCTGTACAGAAAATCTTGGTTATGATTAGAGGTATTATGAAATCTTGATTAATCTTGATTACTCAGTTTTGTTCAAGCCTGGGTTAAATTTCACCTTCTCGATTACTCAACAATACAGAAGAAGGAAGGAGGAGCATATTGGATGGGGGTCCACATATTGAGAGGTACCAGAGAATTATCCTGATCCCTGTAGGTTGCCTCCTTAAGGCTGATGACTGTTGTCATCAGAAAATGTAGTGTGTGAGTAATGAATAGAGGAGTAGACTGGGAACACATCCCTGAGGGGCCCCAGTGTTTAGAGTTAGGCTGCAGGAGACCTTACCCGCTCTTACTACCTGTGGGAGTCCTACCAGGAGGTCAGATATCCAGGTACAGAGGTGGGTGTTCAGTCATAGGTCCTGGAGCTTGATTGTGAGCATGGAAGGCAAAACTGTATTAAATGCTGAACTGTAAACGACAAACTGTTCTCAGATAAGAAAATCTAAAATTGTCACATAAGTGCCACTGATTTAATTTAGATTTGATTAGCAGGGATGCATGATATTGGATTTTTGCCAGTATTTTCGGGTGTATCGCTTTTTGTTATAAAATTGCGATTTTCTGGAGAGTTCTGTATGTATTATAGTAGTATACTTAATACCTTTCCTCTCCCCTATAGCTATTAGGATACACCCAAACTGACTTGTGTCCGATGGTCCTGGTTTTACATAGCACGTCAGCAAAAATGACCTTTTCTTTCTTCCAGCACTTAAATTGATTACATTTGATGACTTGAAAGAAAAATGCAAACAATAAAACATAGAATATTTAAAATACAAGTACATGTAGAAAATATAAATAGAAAAAAAAATTGGATTTTTTTTTTTATTTGAATATTTTCGATCCACGGATGAGTAACCTGCAGATACAGAGGGCCTACTTCAAAATACGTCCATGCAGCCAACATTCTGAAGCTTGCAGTTACTGATTGATTTCGCCAAATGACTTGAAAGAGAAACAGTCTTATTTGGCAGAAATGTTTGTATCTACCGATAATAGGCTTTTTAAGCTTTCTTCGTCCAGGACCGATGTTGTGGCAATATCATCTTGCATCCCTATTGATTTAATCAGTTAAATTTGTTTGCATTAAATGGACATTTTGAGAGAATCGCTGGGTCACTAATGTGTTTTATCTATTAAATAGAAACATCTGTCCTTTCTTGGTTTGGTTGCACAGGGAGCGAGAGCAGCCACCAAGGTTTGCACAGCCCGGCACATTTGAATATGAGTATGCCATGCGCTGGAAAGCCCTCATGGAGATGGAGAAGCAACAGAATGAGCAGGTGGAGAGGAACATCAAGGAGGCCCAGCAGAAGCTGGAGGCTGAGATGGAAGCAGCGCGACACGAGCACCAGGTCATGCTGATGAGACAGGGTGAGCATGGTGGAGGTTTTTCCTTCCTTCCTTCCCCAATATCTTTCAGGTATGAAAAGCAGGCAGAACCTTTACGAGGATCCCTCCAGTATGGCTGTGTTTGCCGTATGATGTATTTCAGTCTAAGCACTGTACAGTGTTTCTTGCAGTTCTGTTGTCCCTCCAGTGGCTTCGTGTTGCTATAATTCCTGTATAATCGAAACTTGCATGCGAAATGATGTTTGAAGCGACTCCGGTTTGATACCGAGTCAAAAGGTGAACTGGGTTTGCCTGATCTGTCAGACCTGCTGAGGCGCCAGGAGGAGCTGAGGAGGATGGAGGAGCTGCACAGCCAGGAGCTACAGAAGCGCAAGCAGATGGAGCTGCGTCAGGAGGAGGAGCGTCGCAGGCGTGAGGAGGAGCTGAGGATGCACACTGAGGAGATGCTGCGCCGGCAGCAGGAAGGCTTCAAAGGCAACTTCCCTGAAAATGCAAGTGCCCACGTCCTCAACCCCCTGTCCTCCGTGATTTACCCCCTTTATCCAGAGGCAACACTGAATTCCCGAATCAGAAGGGTCGTCGTCAGTTCTCTGTAACCCTACACGTAGTCCCAGACAGGTGAATCGCAGATGTATATCGATGCACAGATGTATTGTTTAGTTTGAACTGTTACTTAACGGGAACTTTGAAAGCAAAGTAACTGCTTATCACTGCCGCAGTGCTTCAGGCCGAGGACCAGCTCCTGTGATCAGTGATTACCCTAACCAAAATGGTGTGCTGATCTAATGCACTTGTAATTCAGTACTTTACATTCCTGTTTAACCTGCCTAAACTAGAAGATGTGTAAGTCCAGTTTAAATAATCAGTGAACACCACAAGTCGGCTTTTACCTATAACTCAGCTGCATAGCTACATAAAGCTAAATTAATAACACAATGGCTGAATACCATGGTTACTACACATTTCGTTACACGTTTGTGCAATAAGACTGCCTTATGGTCTTGCCAACTATTAAAAACAATGGCTTGGCTTGTATATAAGCAAGATGTTTGATAGTAGTAGGCTTGGGTGATTTTTAAATTTTATTTTTTATTTTTCTTTTCATACCATCCACACATTGCAACACGTGATATGGTATTGCAGATGTATTTTTGAAAAGCAACAGTATTGTTATACATTGGTTATGACGGTTGCCAGAAATGAAGATGAAAAACACATTAGCACATCCACCACATACTGCACTGTGTCACTACTAGCAAGTTACATTTAACTAGTGCGATCACCATTACTCGATTACTTGATTCAAAAGCATCAGTTAAAATTTTCCTTCTTGATTACTTGGCTATATGGTGGAAGGGAGACAGCATAGAGTGGATGAAGGGGAAAATTAAGCGCAGAAGCCATCATTTGTGTGGAAGCACTTCACAGTAAAATTGAATGGAAGCGAAGTTGTCTGTCAGTTTTGCAAAGCAGATAGGACTGCATTACGAATGCATCTTAAAGAAGACCTTTGAGTTTGTCGGGCTCACCCAGTAAAGCGAGGCTAGCCATAGATACGTCCCAGTTAGCCTCTCAGAGTAGCCTAGCCTGTCTGTCATCGCTTTGACTATGTTATTTTGCTTAATGTACTTCCTATGATTCCTCTGTTAAAATAATCGCTGCTAAAGCAAAAGTTGGCCTTGTCACTTAGCTGTATCATCTTGCGTAATACAGTATGTTTTTGTGAAAATATTGTTTTAAGTATTTCTTGCTTTGTGACATTTAAGAGTTAAGTTCTATCTGGTTATATAGCTATATTTACCTATGAAGTTGGTGGTATTGCTGTTAGTTGTGCCAACAGACACAAGGGAGTGCCGACGAATCACTTGCTTTTGCTTAATATCGTCCCTATGAAATACAAACTGTTTCCATACAGTGGAAGAAGACAAATGCCTTTTCATGACCAGTTCAGGTTTGCTTTTCTCCTCTCACTCATTTTTGTTTTGTTTTTTTTTTCCTCCCTATGAACACTACCGCAAGTCAAACAGTAAGGGCGAGAATAATTGATTATCTCAGAGAGCGCATGCAGAGCATGTAAGCCATGTGTGGTAACATCATATAAGGTTAATACACAGCTTGGACTGCATCACACGTTTTTAAATGCAGACTGTTTCACGTCAGGAAGTGAAGTGGACTGCATTTTCAAAAGCATTACGTGCGGCTTGCAGTGCATTAACCCTTATTCACAGAGCTTTAAAATGCGTCAGTTTGTCGCAGGATACAAATGTGCAGTTTCAAAAATTTCATGTGTTCCAAGTCGGTATGCTTTGGTTTTTAATTACACTATTCTGTACATAAAACATAATGCTAAAGTAGCAAACATAACCTAACTGTTACTTTAGTATCTGTGAAGTAGCCATTAAAGCTGTAAAAATGAGTAGAAACCATAAATATTTTGTTGTGTAATAGAGCATGTTTTCTCTTGCCCGGCTTTTAGAGGGAGCAAGAGATGCGGATGCATATGGTTGGTGAGTGAATTAAGATTCCTTATCTGTCTTTGCTTTGTCTTATTGCCAGTTGTATTCATCTTTGACTGGCCTCATGGTATAACTTTTGAATTGTAGGTCAGGCGATGGGCTTGAACCGAAACCCAATGGCTGGGAACCCGGTGTCTGCGCCACCTGGGAATATGCCCGCTGAGGCTTCCCCTCTAATGGTAAGGCTACGGCACCCTTCATTCGGTGCTTTCACACCACCAGAACTTGGTTCCAGAACCAGTACTAGGAGCCAGAGACTTTTGTGTGTTCACACCGGAGGAACTTGGCGTAATTGTAGTTCCTCGGAGGCAGTTCCGGGACCCTTTTTTTAGTTCCTACTCCCCCAGACTAGGTTTTTTTTTTTTTTTTTTTTTAACACAAACTACTGGAGGGGTGCTTGCAGTGATACATTTGCTGATTGGTTGACCACAAGCACCAGCGTTAATTTGGAAGAGAAATGTAGCAGAGCTAAAATTGAGCAGATAGAATTTTTTTTTTTTTTTTTTTTTGTACTCCAATTACATTTAATGCGTCAATACATTTTTTGCTTGCATGTTCATATTTCTGCGTTGGAAAATTTGATCGCTAACCAGTATGCTTTTGTCCAATATTGCCCATCTTGGTGGTGAAACTTTCCGATGCTTATTAGTGGGATAACGTTACATAGTTTTTTTATTCTGTGGGAAATGAAAGATCGATCTGCCAGCCAGATTTAATAAGAATCATGGACATGTCGCAGTTCATATAAGTAAAATATAAATAAAAGCCCGTGTCCTGTTTCGATCGTGATCGATCCCCCAATATCTAACAAATAATAAAACAATATATTTATCCTCCATTGTTTTGGTGTGGTGGTGTAGTTTCATATGAACCTACAAACGTTTCGTCTCCCATGCTAACGGTAATGGAAGTGCTAGCCTTCAGTGTATGGCTTGGAATGAGTCAGTGGAACAAGGATGATGCATTGTTGTCTAAATTATTTTTGAAACCCATTGAACAGAAGGAATTTTCGTAATAATAATGCTCCTCCGTTTTTCTCCAGCAGGGAGGGGGAAACAGTGCCATGCCAGGTGGGGGTCAGGGAGGATTTCCAAGGGGCCCTCCCGGCCCAGCTGATTTTGGCCCTAATAAACGTCGCAGATTCTGAGACCCTGTGTTCCACTTTTTTGTCGTCTTTTCCCTTTTCTCCAGATTTTTCTCCCTTTTGTAGAATATTTTAAAATTTGTATTATGAATTATTTTTATTCTGCTATTTCAGAACTCGTATGGGAATAATTTTTTTTGTTTTAACTTTGGGATACTCGAGTTTGATATAAGCATCTTATGTCCAGCTGTTAAACTCTGTATAGAACACTTTCATCTCCTTGCTACTGCAGTTTTGTAAATTTCTTCTGACATTGTATATTGCTTTTGAATGGTTGAGCCAATAACATTGTCTGAAACCTGCTTTTCATTACCTTGTTAAATAAATTCTTATCACTCCTTTAAATATTGTCATTTTTAGATAAAATCTTTGAACTGCATGGAATAGACCACTTCAAACACAATCATTTTGTTAGAATTTTTTTATTTTAATTCCAGAATCCCCATTCAGATCTTCAGTGAAGTGATTTTGCTGGCCAAAATAGCTGTTTATTTGACATGGTTATGTGTGTTTCACAGACCTTTGGTCCTAAATGTAATTCAGAATTTCATGAAGCACCAGAAGGCCCCAAACCTTATAAACTTAAACCGTCGTCATCCTGTAATTTCTGAGACAGTTGAATCATTTGATAGTTTATAATACAGTATATACTAATATATACCAATAGATACCCACGATCTTACAGCTTCAGGCAATAATTTGCTTAGAATAAAAAATATATTTTTCACACTGTGTTGTATCCACTTTCATTTTCTCTTGTCAGATGTGACAAATAAAAATGTTCATTCTTTTACTGCTCCCAGCTATCGTTCAGCCATCTGGTCTCAGTTTCCTCCGGGATGCCGCTGCCCATCTCTACTTCTAAAGGCTTGGAAGTAGTTGGACCAGGCAGCTTCAGAAGATACCACCTGTGTATAGGATAGTCACCCAGCTATTACATACATCCCCAAGTACTGCCACTTATTCTTTGCTAACCAACGGAGACCAGCAAGCAAAGGTGTATTGACTGCAAGCAGCACAGCCTAAAGCAGCACTTGGTGGAAACAAGTCAAGGGGGCACCAGGATTTGAACCTAGGACCTCTTGATCTGCAGTCAAATGCTCTACCACTGAGCTATACCCCAACGGAAAGAAAACGAGATGAGGTGGAAACACAAGCTACTTCGATACACTCTGCGGCTACTTTTTATGCAGCATCTAGCCCGTAGGGGAAAATATGAAGTGGACTGACGGCCAGAGCAATCAGGCCAACCTGAAGGGGCGCTTGTGAGTATTTCTGTATGACAGAGTGCGATGCCCTGTCATGGGGGATTCCTGGGGGTCTAGTGGTTAGGATTGGGCGCTCTCACCGCCACGGCCTGGGTTTGATTCCCAGTCAGGGAATTTCCAGGGGTCTACCTGGATCCTTTTTCTTGTGTTTCCCTCCACTTCCCATTGTGAACCTTTTGGCTAGCTTCTGACCTCTGGGATCTGGACCAGGTCCTCACAGCATTCCCAGTGTAGTTCTGCCCTCAGCTTCCTATTCATTTTTCTGTTTTCCTCTCCTGCACACTAAAATGAGCAACAGGGCATTTTCACGTGCGCTTCTTGGCAGCAAGGACCACATTGTCTAGGGGTAAAGTCAGGCCATCCACTTGCATGGGAGAACACTGCGCATTCACCACACAGACGAAGGGTGTTAGCCACCAACTCACAGGAATGCAGTCTGAGTGACAATCACGTCTCTTTTTTGCCAGAGCGACTCCTCACGGGAGCGTGACAGGCTTCTGTGTGTCAAAAAGCCACCGGCCAGCATGAGGCTCAAATCCACAACCTTGAACGTAATGGGTACTCTGCCCATACCTGGTTTAATATGTTCTGTTTTACTTTGTTCAGTGATTCCTCTTACTATTATTAGCCCTCTGTGTTGTTACAATTCCCTAGTTACTAGGGTTTGTTAATTGTAATTTACTCCACCTGTTTCTTGTTGTCCCGTGCCTTTACTGATTGGTTAATCTGGTTATGATTCTCACCTGTCCTGCATTGTGGCTTGTTAGCTGGGTATTGATGTGCCTGTTCTGGTTCTGTTCCTTTGTGAGTCATTGATGTTGATTGGTTTCCTTTTCCTGCTCCCGGTTAAGCTCTGTTCCCTGGTTTTTACTTTGTGGTCTGTGCCTTGTCCACACATACACGGGTATATTTTAAAACGTACCTTTTTCTATACGTCTTGGGCTTTTGTCCACACGTAAATGGCGTCTCAGGTCACTGAAAACTGAGCTTTTGCAAAACTCCATCCAGGGTGAAGATTTTAAGAAACTCCATTTTCAGCATCGACATGTAAACAGGGAAAACAGAGTTTTTGGCTTGAAATGTCAAATTGTGCGCCGTTGTCCACTTTGTTTAACGTCAGAGCGTACGCTGTTTGCTGTATACATTAGGCGAGTTTGAGCAATGACGGACTTAGCCGAAATAGTGCTTATGCTAACCTTGCTGACAGGACTTCTTACATGTGTACAGATAAATGTTGAGTCACTCTCGCATTATATTGATCAACACAGGCGTCAGAATGTGCGCCATGGTTTTCAACTTAACAGGACTGGCGATTAGGCTTCTGATTGGCTAACATGGCAGTACAGTTAGAGTTATAATGCCGCCTGTTGGTTTGGCATGCTCTTGACAGCGCATTTTAGCAGTTTCATGTGGATGGGAATATTTTAGAAGACAATGCTCGTGTGGACGGGCAACAACGCCCTTCAATACACTGGCATCCCATCCAAGGAGCACCTCTGCCTGATCGGTTCCAGGTAACCATGGCCAAAACATAGAACCTAGCAAATGAATTGCATCTTCCTCTTATGATTTTGTCATCTTAAAACCAGCACTTTGGAGATTGAAATGTATAATACCTATATTCTAATAAGAGGTGCTGTTCCTCTCCTTCGCTGATTGCAAATTCAAGGAACTGCATGATTCCATTGACAAGGCTGATTAAAATGAGGTTTGAGTTTTACAGTTTGTCTAATTTCTATGTGTGTTAATTCAAAAATTCTCTATGATGGTATAACTTAAAATTTGATGTGTATGTTACGGTGCAAAAAGACAACCTAATTTGGATAGAAATGTCTTACAGAGAACTGAATAGAATAGTATAATTTATTTTAAAAGCCTTGGAGGGGAGAAGGGTATCAAAAATGTAGTAGTAGCACAGGTTACTATAGGAACAGACTTAGATGTATTTTTGTTTCCAGAGCTTATTTGCAGTATCAATTCATGGGGGAAAAAAAAGTCAAATTCTCTCTCAGCAGCATCAACACCAAGTCTATTAGGCAACTCTCTGGGATTCACAAAGAACTGGTATAATACAGTTTATGTATCAAAGGCACTTGTGCTGATACATATAGCAATTATAGGCTTATGAGGGTGCGAGTGTCCCCTGCAATAAAAATACATAAATGAATAGTGGAGAGAAGTTATATATAGTACTGTGCAGGAGTCTTAGGCAGTCACATGAACTGTTTAAATGATCTTCATGCTGGTGTAAAATATGACATTGTGTGTCACCCTGTGTTAGCTTGGCCATTTGAAAAGCTCTTCTGAAGTCATCCCAGTGTCTGGAGGAACCATCCAATACACGATGTTGACTAGCCCAATACCCCATCTTGTTTGGCTAATCAATACCCCACTCAGTTATTGGATGACTCTAGTGAATATTAATTCATTGAGCTGGGGGAGAATTTTAACAAATACATAAGATTGTTGAGGTGCTTTTAGGTGGAGGTTTGGGAACTGAAGTGGAATTCATCTGACCATCCAACTAGATATCAGTAACTTTTAGGGGAACAGATGAAATTCTTGTTTTTTATTATGTTGCTGTTAATTTTCATGTGATATGTGTTTTTTTTTCTGAGCAAATATACAATTACTACCCAGATAAATAGCCTTTCACATTTTCTTTGACTGCCCAAGACATTCGCACACTACCATAAACACACACACACACACAAAAGGAATAGGATGAATTAAACAAGTTGCAAAGTTTAAAACGATGGTTGGAGGATAAATATTCCAATATTGCTGTTTTTCTTAACACTGTAGAAAGATATGGTATAAAGAAATCAGTGTGAAGTTGACCCTGAGTATATTTTCAGTCATTAAAATCATGCCTGTCAAATTTGGCAGTAGACCGATTAGGTACTGTATAACTAAATAGTAAGGGAACCATTGAAGTTTCATTACTAAAACCTGTTAATGGAATCCTCAACGGCCACTAGAGTTTGGAGTGGAATTGCTCCTCCCCCTCGGGTCAGAATAAGGTCCAGCAGTGATGCCATAAGGGAAGTTATTCAGTACCATAGACAGCATTTCAGCAGAGCAGATCCAATCTCCGATACTAAGAGCCTGCCACGACCCTTTTCTTGTTCTTTTTTCTTTGTTTTTTATGTAGGTAGTTGGTGTGTCTCTATGGTCTCTATGAATATATGATTTGAATGCTTCTGCGCAGTTTCCTCCATACACCAAGCAAGAGAAATTTAGTCATATGACCAAAGAGAAATGACTTCTGTTTTCAATTAGCTAATGAGTATTTCCTGAGTGAAAATGTTACATAGGTCCCTCCTTATGAAAGTAATTTAAATTAATTTAAATAAAGAGCTTCAGCAAGGGATTATTAGGTAAGCGATGACACTGCAACACCATCTAAAAGTATACAGAGCATGACAGAGGAAAAGTCGGTTACCAGGTCATGTCTTGCTGGCTTAGAGTGCTTCCCCGTCACAGTACTGCTCAAGTGGATTAGTGTGACTCACCATGCAGAAATGGGGAAGGTCCACATAGCACTATTGAGGATGTTTTACAAAGCACTTTACCTTTAAGAAGACCAGCGTTTCCTTACAGAGCTTTAATGAGTGTTCAGAGCCTACTGGTTAATTTCTAACACACTTGCAATGGCAGCAGGTCTATGAGGTACTAACAGTGTTTGAGGAATTTGTCACGTGCACCAGTAGTAGTGATTATTGACAAAATTGTTGTCTTATTGACAAAAATGTTGTCTTTGAAATAGAAAAGTATAATTAGGCCTTCCAGAGTCCTTTTGTATGTGGTGACTAGGCAGCAATATGATATGCTTAAATAGTTGTCCAAACTATACATACAAATGATTCCAACATATTTTTGGTGCTGAATGGTTTCAGAAGTGTTTACCAGTGATCAAGTGAGAAACACGGCTCGGCACGGAGAGCAGTGCTCGCTGCTCAGTCATCATTTAAGAAGAGCGGAGAGCAGTGCTCGCTGCTCAGTCATCATTTAAACAGAATGGAGAGCAGTACTCGCTGCTCAGTCATCATTTAAACAGAATGGAGAGCAGTGCTCGCTGCTCAGTCATCATTTAAGAAGAGCGGAGAGCAGTGCTCGCTGCTCAGTCATTTAAACAGAATGGAGAGCAGTGCTCTCTGCTCAGTCATCATTTAAGCAGAGGGGAGAGCAGTGCTCGCTGCTCAGTCATCATTTAAGCAGAATGGAGAGCAGTGCTCTCTGCTCAGTCATCATTCATCATTCAATTATCACAGCAGTGGGCTAGATGGTGTAGGTCTGTTGCTCTGTGTCTGTCAGTAGCCACCAGGTACTGGCTTGGTGCTTTGGCTGCCTTGGGGTTCATGGTCCTTCTTGGCTGGCATTTTGCTCTGGGCTTCTGCTTGGCCAGTTTCCGTGTGGAGGATTTTTGATCCCATATAGGTAGCATTCTACAGCTGGTATGCATTTATAATTTCATACAGTGTTCTGCAAGACTGCTGGGATTGAACCCATGGCAAATCTACGACACTCCCCCTTTAATGCACAGAGAACATTCTGAATACGAGTATCGTCTCATTATCCACTAGTCTGACCTACATAATGAATAGCAGCTAATCTTCGCGTGGGTGTATGATGAATGATGTAGAATGCAAGAGTGGGGATTCTTTATGAATCATAAAATATGCTTGGTTCTTCTACGCCACTGGTACAGGAACAATTGCATTTGGTAAGTGTCTTAGGAACCTTAAGTTCATGGTTGTGCTGGAAGTCAAGGGACATACAGTGGATATATTAAGTCTATGCATTTTAATTAAAATTGCGGGTTACTGTGATGTAAAAAAAAATCAAGATAAATCATGTTAGTCATTTTTCCATCTTTAACATTATATTACAACAAACAAACTACAAGCGAAAACAGTTAATCAGTAGAACAAGTAACTGGAAAAAACATATTACATTCTAGTTGCAGATCTATACTATACTTTATGGGGCCATTTCCATGTGCTGTTTGCTCCCTGTAAGAATGCTACAATCCTGTTGTGGCCATGGACAGAAGCACATCTGATGATGTGGGCTAGATGTGGCGTCCCCACTATTTACAGGTGATGCCGTGATTTTGGCCTCTTCTGACTGGAACCTCCAGCACACACAGCAGAGTGTGAAGCAGCGGGGATGAGAATCTGCATCCATACTGTGAATCTGAAACCTGGTCTACTCTCAGAAAAGAGTAAGTTGATCAACTTCACGTATTTGGTGCAATTTTTCGGGCACTGAGGACGTCTGTGACAGAGAGGGAATTAATGGTAAGACGAGGCTTATGGTCACTAGTCATCTTGCATCCCTGTGCTCAGCTGCAGCAATGAGCTGTGGGTAATAACTGATAGAAGGAGGCTGCAAGTACAAGTGGCTAAAATAAGGTTTCCTGCAAGAGTTCTGCACTCACTCCCCATGACAGGGTCAGTAGTTCAGAGATGCAGAGGGACCCTGAGGCCGGCGCTCCTTTGTACAGAAAGGAACCAGCTGAAGGGAGCCGTTCTGGGCAGGTCCCTCCCCAGAACAAGCTGGAGTCTCTGGCCATGCAAAAAGAGGTCTGGTTTGACCTAATCGGCATGTTTCCACTGCAGCCCTCACCAGAAGAAGCAAAGGGCGAGTGAGGTGTGCTGTCTGTGTGGAGTTCGCATGCTCTCCCTGTGTTTGTGTGGGTTTCCACCAGGAGCTCCGGTTACCTTCCACAGTCCAAAAGTGAGCTTGATAGGTTAATTGGCGACTCTGAGTTGCCCTGTGAGTGTGTGTGCCCTGTGAGTGTGTGTGAACCGTGAGTGTGTGTGCCCCGTGAGTGTGTGTTGCCCTGTGAGTGTGTTGCCCTGTGAGTGTGTTGCCCAGGGTTGGTCCCTGTCTGTGCCCATTGTTTGGTTTCAACGTCGGCAGGGACCAAATCAGCCCTGAACTCCCACTCCCTTAAACACACACAGTATTCCCAAAATGATTTGATAGGAACCAAATCAGCCCCAAATGCCCCATCCCCTGAAATACACATGGTATTGACAATATATTTTATGCCTTTTTTGCTGTTTTTCTAGGTACAGACTTCGTATTTCCCGTCATCTGTGAAAACCAGCTACATACAGGATGAATGTTTCTGTTCCTCACAAGAATAGTGAAATTAGAATAATACTATTGTCAGGTTAGAGCTTGCATATAGCTTGTTACCTTTTAAGTTTTATCAGTGTGGGATCTAGTCCAGTCCTGCCTTTTGGACTTCCTTCTTATTGTGTACAACTTTTCCTGGATAATCGCTAGTCCTATAATCCAAAGTCATGCTGATTAAATTTCACCTTGGAGTACAACCCTGTGATGAGCTGACATCCTATTGACGATGTCCTCTGCTCTGTGGAACATGCTACCACTGCAGGGTTTTTCTGTATGAGGGTGGTTTTATCGTAGGTGGAGTCAGATGTTTGCACCGGGGGGGACGGGCCTGATGGAACCCTGGGGAGCCCTTGTTTGTGCAAAGTCTCCACATAGAACATAGAGCAGTACTGCTCTTTGCACTCAGGCGGCTGGAGGAATGGTGCACACCCCCCAGGGATGTTATATTCACTTCTCTGGTTTTCTTCCGGTTTTCCCAGACATCAAATATAAGTGTGAAACCATAGATACTAACTGTATTTGCTTTTTAATTTTACTGAAGGTTTGATGTTCCATTATTGATTAGGCCAGTGGTAGGGAACTGGTATCGGTCCGGGTTTTTGGGATGACCTCTCAATCAGCCAATAATAGAGCAGTGGTTCTCAATGCCAGTCCTGGAGACCCGCTCGTATTGGCTGATTGGGAGGTCATCCCAAAAACCCGGACTGACACTGGCCTTCCATGGATCAGGTTCCCCTCCCCTGGTTTAGGCTGTTGCCAGATTAGAGCAGTAAAAGGATGTTTTATCTAGGTATAAATATAAGTATACATTTCACATGCAGGAAGTGGACAAAATTATGGAAACATCAAATGAAAAAGGACGTAATTTTCATCTTCATCACATTTACAAAGGTGAGTCATATTAGGTTGAATGCCAATTAGCAGGGTGCGTGATCTATGAATAGATCTGATTACAAGTACTTTGATTTAGCAATTTCAAAGCAAAACAAGCTAGCAGTTGGTGTTTCTGTCACAGGTGCATTGTTAAAAAAAAAATGATTTATGTAATAATTTAGTCTTAAAAATAAGGACATTTGCCAAACACAGCCAGCTGCACTGGGATAAAGAAGCAGTGGTTGCCGGTCAAAGCTACCTGACAGAGACTGAAGGGCAGTGAGCCGGACAACTGCTGAACAGCACAGAACAGGACAGCTACTGAACAGCACAGAACAGGACAGCTGCTGAACAGCACAGAAGTACAACCTCAGAAATGACCACAGAAGTGAATCATCACGCCTGTGACCCAGTTTCTGCAAAAGCTCAACGTTGTGAGCCTCACAAAGGTGGAATTTATGGCAGGGTTGCTTTTTGGTGAACTACTTGTACCCAAGGCCAAGGTTGAACCCCCTCCCCCCCAGGTAATGGGTAAACATAACAGAGTCTGAGTCATCATTCACCCATTTGCCTATATCTCGACGGCTTACATTGGGAGGAAGCCAATGCATGCCTTCAATGGCCAATGTAGGTGATCTGTAATGGTATCTGCAGCTGTTTTGTAGGAGTCATTGGGTCCTGCGATTGTGCAGAATGATTGTATAATGGACAAAGAATATAATGCTGGAAGATGGATGGATGGATGGATGGATGGATGATGGAAAAAAATCCACAGAATTCATGTGTCAAATATATTAGCATATTCGGTAGCATTTGACACAAAAATGTCACTTTCAATTTCATTATGCAATTTGTTATTCATTTTCAATGACAATTTATCTACTTAGGCCCACAGTAACCCGTACCCAGTTATGAAAGACGGTATCTGACAAAGCATAACTGCCCGTCACAGTATTTTACTTTTAATTAAGAAAAACAGCATCTTTAACCTTAACATATTTTACGTGCCGTTTTCAAGCAGAATATACATTTTTTATATGATTTTTAAAAATAGTCGTACTATTTTGCAGGTGAAAAACAAAAACATTTACTCCCTTTGCATTTTCTGTATATAACGCATTTTTGTATATTTAGAATAACAATTAAGTCACGTAATGAAACATCATATCAAAGCACGTTATTAAGAGATATTTTATCTAAGGTTTCAATTCAACTGCAACTGATTGCTAATTTGTTTCCACAGTGATGGTAAAACAGGAATAGATTGAAGCGACCTGTTGCGCATTTATTTGGTTCAGATATACGGACCGTGTGCTGATTTATTTCTGCGTGAATGTCTATTATGTAGGGAGGAAGTAATGTATTTGCAAATTGAATCCGGAGGCGCGCACCCATGTTCTTCATTAGAGATGATGGGGAGTAAAGAAAACATATATTCCTCAGCGTTTATACACATAAAATATAACAGAAGAGCATACATTTTGCCCCTTTGTTTCACCGTGCCGCTTGCATGCGGCTCTGCACAGGCGCTTGCTAATGCTGATCTGCTTAGTACCGATCTGCCGGCTGACCTACTTTACTGGCTGCGCGGCGACTGCCTGCCAGCCCCGTTTGCCGAGGGCAGCCTATGGAGGCCGGTTAACAGCAAGAGGAACGAGAAACACGGTCCCGAAAACGGCTTTGTAACGATACCGCTTTATTGATCGTATATTGTTTGTAAGACACTAATATTTCGGCCGTACTTTCGTCATCTAACCAATCCTATCTTACTGGATTTCGGTTCATGGCTGTCTCATGCCAAGTCCGGTTCCTACTCTCTCTAATGTGGGCTGTACCTGGTGTGTGAAGATCATTAACTGGTTTCACTTATGGATCTTAAAATCAGAAGCCGGTAATTCAGAGGTAGGCAACGCTTCTTCTTGTTTGAATTTGTCTTACATTGAACTCTTTCTTTTAAATATGCGGGCAGATCTAGTGAAATACTGAAAATGTCATTTATTCATTTGAGGAAAACGACAGCGCTGCGGTTATGAACGAAGCAATAGCAAAACTAGTATTTATTTTGACATGCGTCGCATTTTATTTGGATTATGTTCTGTCAGTATTTCTTGTCGTTTTGGAATAACGATGCATGTTTGTGCCTCATTATTGTAAAATGTCCGGTTACTGTACAATATACTGCCTTCGTTTTCAGTGAATCATTTTCCGTATGGATGTATACAGTTGCTGTGTTTGCTCATTTCAGTAAATAAGACTTGTAAATTAGCCTTGGCTAAATTTTACAGGGCTTTGTGGGGTTTTTTTTAAATGAGTCCCCAAACTTCCATGTTGGGCAGTATATTTCTGTCTACCAGATAAATACTACTGAATAATCCGTATGGCAGTATGGTTTGAACATATGAATGAGTACTCCTTAATTACCGATGTTTGTACGTGTACGAAATTGTGATATTGACTGTTGGGTGACAGGTGCTTGAGTGAAATAGTTGTATCTTCTTTAGTGTTGTCTTAGAGAGAGTCGATTGTCCATTGAAATTAATTAAACGTCCATTTTATGGTTTACAAACCTTTACGTTTATTCATTACTGTAAAGTATTTTTCACTGGGTAACTTGTTGAACAAGACGAGTACACGCCCTTAAAATACTTTTTTTCTGCTCTAGTAGGCTACTTAATAAGTAAATAATTATCATTGTTATATTAAACAACAGAAATTGAAAATGAATAAAGACTGCTTCACTGCACCAGTCTAAATGGACTGGAAAATGCTGTTAAATCAGTGTGCAATATTTCTTAAATCAAATAATTTGCTTGTGTGACTAATAGGTTATTACTCCTGCCTTCTTATAGTTGAATTTTATTACCACAAAGATTCCCAGTAGGATCAATTTTACAAGACATGCACAATATATCTATTAACATATTGATATTGGCCTATCTATGTTTAAAATCAAGATATCTACTTTGACCCAATGTGTCAGTCTTGACTGATGTTGCCGGCTGATATTTAAACTTTATCTATATTAAAAGTTATGATATCCAGAGCTAAAGACATGACCACTAAGATAACAGAGGTGATTGCATTGGAGGATCGGCCGTTTACTGCGGGCCTACCTGGGGACGAGCGATTCTGCAGGCTCATTCACCATGCACCATGAAGAGTAATTCAACAGTACTTTCATTAGCCCATTCTACGATATCTTTTGTCTGTTTATGTCAGCAAATATCTCAACATAGTAGCTTGTCTGTAGATGTCATTAAACATAGAATTGCTCTATATATCTAAGCATATAGCGGATAAAAATGCAATGCTGTTTTTAGCAACAAAAGAAAATTAAAATCAAAGACAAAACAAAGGAAAAAGTTAGACAAAGGCTCAATTTTAGAGACCATGTAACAGTTTGGTTTTTAATGGTAAGAAGAAACATACTACCTTATCCATTTGTACTTTGCACTTTTTTATCAACTATTTAATATTTTATACATATTGCTACATATTACTTGTCCTACTGGGCTCCGTTTTGATGTCTGACAGTCACGGTGAATTTTGTTTTGGTTTAATTTTTGCAACCAAGCAAACCAAAACAAACCGTGATTGTTCTTGATGAAAAAGGGGCACTCACCTCCTCAAAAAAGAGATGCTTTTTTTATGGGGCATTCACCTCCTCAAAAAGGAGATGCTTTTTTTTATGGGGCATTCACCTCCTCAAAAAGGAGATGCTTTTTTTTTATGGGGCATTCACCTCCTCAAAAAGGAGATGCTTTTTTTTATGGGGCATTCACCTCCTCAAAAAGGAGAT
>JAODLC010000042.1:4959218-4973387 GCA_026781145.1 Hippopotamyrus pictus | reverse complement strand
TTTTTTTTTTTTTTTATAAAATTTTTATTAAAGAAAAATTTCAAGAATGGAACAAACAAAAGTTTTCGGAGAGTAACCAAATCCTTTTTTTTTTTTTTATCAAATTTTTATTAAAGAAAAATTTCAAGAATGGAACATGCAAAAGTTTTCGGAGAGAAACCAAATTCTCATCCCATGTAGACACACAAAAAGGCTAAAACGTCTGTTATAGTTAACTTTGTCTGCTTCTAATAAGTTATTTACATGTTTCATAAGATGAGTGACTGTCTGTCAGTTGCATTCTGAGCTGACTGACGGTGTGTGACGTCTTTGCGGCCGCTGTTAGCTTTTATGACAGTGCAGCGCTCCGTGCTGGAAAGGACACATCTTGTGTGTCGTTATGTTTCCAGGCTTAAGCTATGATATAAAGTAGCTGAAACTCCCCCCCTTATACAATGGTGTATGGGCTACAGGAAGAGTGACTGCACTGGCGGAGCAGCGATCTTTTATACAGCAATGCAAAGTAAATAAAATTCTTATAGTTGCAATGCTAGTTCTGTAGGGTTAGACCCTATATGCGAGCGTACATCACCATTTCCTTGTAGTTACTCTACAAGCAAATCTAGCAGGGAGAGCATTCCCAGCAGAGCAGCAGAACGCCATGCACGTGTGGTACACCATCATTTTAAAATGATTTATAATTTTAACCCTCCGTTTGTTTGTTTTTTCAAAAATATACAGATGAATGGGAATATGACAGTATATACAGGGCAGATTAGGTGACCGCAAGTGGGATCAACATCGTGGAAGATTTCATGTAATCTTACTTTGGTCCAGTGCATGCAGAGAACTATTTTTAATTCTTAATATTTTAAATATTTTTAACTATTTATATTTTAAATGTATTTTTTCTGTTATTTTTTTTAAAGCAGATCCTCATCTTCATTGCCACAGCCTGCTTGAGTTGGGGAAGCACACTGGTTAATGCTGGGATCTGCAGGACTGGCAGCACGAATGGAACACGGCCGAATTCCATGGGGGGGCAGACGGCAGGGGGAGTAAGGATGGACACCATGCAGTTCGGGGCCCTCTGTCCATCCAGCCAACAGAAATGGGAGTGAGTGCACTAAATGCATTTTTTCTGGGTTGCCCTTTATCTGCTGATTCTGAATTTTACAATGTTGTCTATGTATTAATCCTAATAAAAGTTATGTGGTTGTGATATGGTTGTGACATGCTGATATATGGCGATACAGTACTTTATGCAGCCTTTTCAGTACTTTATATCAAAAGAAATAGGGTACTTTGTGATATTTTACACAATGTCTTTTCTTAAGAATACCTGCAAATGTCATAAAAGCCAAAAATAGTAAGTTTTTTTCAGTCATTCCCTATGAGAAATGTATGCTTAAAAAGGATCAGTTTTGCACATTGATGCACATTAAGTAGCTGAGTTATGAGCTCCATCTCCCTCCTGAGCGGCTTCAGCGCTGCTGTCTTGCATGTACAGACAAACATATACAGGCTGTGTATTCAAGCACAATCATACACTACATGTGCATTAGAAGCATCACTTCCCCTTTAAAGCATGACTTTTCTGTACTAGAAAAACTCACATAGCACACACATGTTGAGGATAAGCAACACTGCTAAGAAATCAGGAGAATGCATGAGCGTCTTTAACCTATTGAAATACTAATGAATTTCGTACAATAAAATTTTACAATGGGTTTCAAAGTTTAGGGGTATGTTCAATATACTGATTATCTACATAACAATTAAGGCTGCATTACTGATGTAACTTTATTGTTTTTGTTCCACAATCGCTGTTGATATTTGATGAAACTATTTTGCTATATACTTCTCATGCAGGGAATGAGAATGCATGAGGGGCTGGCAGCTGTAAGAACTGGGAAATGGTTATTTGCCTAAGTGGCATGTTAAAGCTCTCCTAAAACATGAGAGAAAACATTTATTTCAAAGAACCTCAACTGGATAATTCAAGGGAGAGAATCCATTCACTGTTGGCATGGTTGCCGCTTTGTTGATTGCAATGTTAAACATTACAAGGAATAACAGTCAGTCCTCTCCTCTTCTTTTCCTTCAGCACTAGCAAGTGCGTGGATGATTTGCTAAATGAAGATGGGAAGGACCGAGCTAAAAGGTATTTCTGATCACACACATCATTGCTGCTAGTAAGGTTTCTCTCCAGCCAGGTCCATGTCTTTGGTCTAAATTCATTATACCAAAAGGCTTCAAAGGTGAAAAGTAGCATGTGGAAAAAAAATACTGAATGTTACTAAAGGGTCATTGTTGCCCTGATTGCTAAATTGTCATGTTTTAAGTTAATGATGATGGAGCCTCAGGTGATGAAATCAGGGCACAATTTGCACACAAGAAATGCTGCATTGATACATCCATCCCTCTATCAATTTTCCAACCCGCCTATCCTACTGGGTCGCGGGGGGTCCGGAGCCTATCCCGGAAGCAATGGGCACCTGCATTGATACAGACGGATAAAATATCAGGGATATTGATTATGCGCTCCAAGATGAGCTATAAAAAGACTGCATGCTACGAGCTTCTCTTCTAATCATTTCTTACTATACTTTTGTACTCAATAGAGCATCACGCAATAAATCAGAAAAGAAGAGAAGGGACCAGTTTAATGTCCTCATTAAGGAGCTGTGCACCATGCTTCAGGGGCAGGTGCATCCCCGCAAGATGGACAAGTCCACCATCCTGCAGAGAGCCATCGACTTCTTGCAGAAACAAAAAGGTTCACCGTGCGTCATGTGCAGTGCCTCCCATTCCCAGCAGAATCGGGGTCGCCGCTGTCAGGCACTCAGCACGTGGTTTCCACGTTGATCCTCCCAATCTGCATTCGTTCTTTACTCCTCATATCCTTTTATATACTTCCCATATAAATTCACACACGCATTTCTTCCTCTTGTAGAAATCTTGGACCAATCAGAGTCCATTGAGATTGAGCAGGACTGGAAGCCTTCATTCCTCAGCAATGAGGAGTTTACCCAGTTGATGCTGGAGGTGAGATTCATTGCCATTTTAGTTATTTCCTTAAATTTTGCTTGCAGTAGTGTAGATAATAATTGAGGTATTTCATATGCCAAAACAAATATCGAAATTAATAATATCTTCGTTATAAACATATGCATGTTAAATCTGGGCACTTTTGTTTTCCTCTTTGTAGGCATTAGATGGTTTTCTAATAACACTGACAACAGATGGAAACATCATTTATGTATCTGACAGCGTTTCTTCCCTCATTGGCCATTTACCAGTAAGTGAGTGAATGACTAATTGTGTAAATGTTGTGCTTTGGCTATGATGGTAGCGTATTGTCAAACCGCCATTTAGCTAAGTAATACTTTTCCATGCATGTGGAAATGCATCAACCAAAATGATGTACTGTGTGCACATGCAATTTATTTAGGAAGTTGTAAATGTATATGAATAGAGTCTTGAGGGGTCTTGGAACCTATTGCAGGTGTCACAGGACAGATTGGGAACAGGGGACCCTGATGTGGAGCAAACCGGAAACCTAAATGCTAAATGAGAGTCGTAGTCAGGGATGCATGATAAGGGATGAAACTGGGGACTCTCTCCTGGGGAATAAAGGGAAAGGCAGGCAGTCATGCAGACACATGGAGAGCATTACAAACAGGCTCTCAGAAGCGGGTGAAGCTTCACACACTCACCAGTCAGGGCATCAGGAGACACAGTCACTCGCAAGCACATAAAAAGTGACAGGGAGACCTGACAGGGGATATGGCTGCAGAACAGGCTCACCGACCATCCTTACAGTGACAGGGAAACCTGACAGGGGATGTGGCTGCAGAACAGGCTCACCGACCATCCTTACAGTGACAGGGAGACCTGACAGGGGATGTGGCTGCAGAACAGGCTCACCGACCATCCTTACAGTGACAGGGAGACCTGACGGGATGTGGCTGCAGAACAGGCTCAGCGACCATCCTTACAGTGACAGGGAGACCTGACGGGGGATGTGGCTGCAGAACAGGCTCAGCGACCATCCTTACTGTAACAGGGAGACCTGACAGGGGATGTGGCTACAGAACAGGCTCAATGTTCAACCATACAGTAACAGGGAGACCTCACAGGGAATATGATTGAGGGACAGGCTCAGAGTCTATTCTTACAGTAACAGGGAGACCTGACAGGAGGCAGCAGAACAGGGTCAGAGTTCATCCTTACACCAGGCTGTATAGGGCAGAAGGTGGGCTAACTCTTTGCAAGAGATGCCAGTCCATCACATGGTTCTGTGAGCTGATCCTGTTGTGGGTTGGACATGGTTGGAAAATAGATGGATATCTTATGGTTACTGAACATTACAAGTTGCTATTTTGTACCAGTCAGACATGGTGGACCAAAATATTCTGAACTTTCTCCCTCCACCTGAACATGGAGAGATGTACAAGCTCCTGTCATCGCAGATGCTGATGAACCACCCAGTTGCTGCCGATTTCCTTGAGCGTGAGTGCCGCTTTATTGTCTAACCCACCCAGTAAATGTGGATTTTTTTCTGCATTTGTTATGACATGTTGTGCATGACTTAATCTTGATGAAGACAATATTACATTTAACCTCTGGGACTATTTTTGACTATTCTTGCAACAGTTTAGTCAACAGCAGCTCATTTCAAACTAGTGAGCTCTACCAAAACATTTTAAAATTTAAAGATTTTAATTGGTAGCCTCTCAAAAAAATAAATATTTAATTATTGAAACAAAATGCATTACACTGCTTTTTCTTTCCTGGTAGTGCACCAAATACATTGATCTTTGCTAAGAAAAATGTTGTGAAGTATGTACATATAGCTGTATATAGCTGTAAAAATGTATTGGTGTAAATTTAAATTTTATTTGATTTCTTGAAATTACTGCAGGGATTTTATGATTAAGTAAATTGGCTTATTACCTTTTCATGTATAGACAGACAAGGTGATACATTTGTAAATGAACTACTGTAATTCATATGCAAGTTAACCTTCTGGTATTACTTTTATATTTAAATTACTCTTGCAGGTACCAGCAATCATCATGCTTTTGCAAGTATAATTCTTCTACATCCTTAGATTCACAATAGGAACTTCATAATAAAATCATAGATTAAATTATTAATTCAGTTGTACAGTATAGTCTTATTCTTATTCTGTCACGCTATAAATAAAAAGGCAGATATAAACCAGATGAATAGCAGAGGAAAAGAAAATTATTAGTATACAATTGTTTTTTCAAAGAAAATAGAAATTCAGCAATACACCGTGTAGCAGCTAATAATGTAGCAACTACCAGTAATGTAATAATATGACAATAACGTAATAGATGTCTCAGTTCTTCATGTAACAAAAGTCGATTACTGGCCAATAATGTAATAACTTATTAAATTATTGACAAAACGTTATTACGTTATTGGTTCAGAGAAGTTATTACATTATCGACTTTCACAACATTAAAAACGGGAAAATTATTATGTTATTGACAGTTATTACATTATTGGCTGCTATACATAATCTTACCGTGTCACCTAACCTTTAAGTTGTTAAAAATTAATTTGATCTGCTCTTACTGTTTGAATTTATATTCTACCCTTTAATTTTACTACACTCTCTGAAAAAACAGTAGCAATTTGTCCCTTTGAGGGTACAATTCTTGTCACTGGGGCTGTACCGTCAAAGGCCTGCAATTGTATCTTACCTGTAGGCAAATGTACCTTTTAAGGTACAGAAATGAACTCTGAGGAACATTGTTGTACTAATAAGGGTACATTAATGTTGTTTGTACCTTGGCCTACAAAACTGTACCTGGGCTGTACCTTTTTTCTGACAGTGTAGATTTACTAGAGGTCGCTGTATTATATATGGCAGTGCATTTAAATGTAATATAAAATGGAACATCACATGACTGCCATTAAACAAAAACATCTGACCTGATGGGGAAAAATATTAATGCAGATTTTTTTTTTCATCTTTCCTCCTTGGTATCTTAAACTTAAATGAACTTAAAAGGCCTTGGTGGAAAGTCACAGGGAGGTTAATATACCATGGAAGGGTGACATCGTGGACGTGACTTACGAACGGCAGCATTGTGGGTGCAGCCTTCAGTCTGCCAGTCCACACAGGCCGGCGTGGAGAACAGACTCATTGATGGACTTTGGCTTGGCCTTTAGTCACACTGTTGTGAAAGGCGCTATATATAAAATAAATTGAAATAGAATGTATACCCTTGCTGTCTGTGTGCTGGTTACTCGTCCTACCCCTGTGTCCATTTTACTTCCGAGTCTTTAAATCACCATGCAAATGTCAGACTGTGGTTAAGTACTCATGATGACTAAAGCTTCTGTGTAGTTACAGTATAATAATGTCTACATGAAGCTATGTTCCATATTTAGCACTGGGCAGCTGCTGAATAACAGAACTGAGAGCAATATGTAGGCAAAGAAGGTAAATTGGTGAAAGGCTGGTTTGGCTCCTTTGGATTTTACACTTTGCATTATATTACTGATTTTGTCTGTGGTTGTTCCAGTGATTGATGATAATTCCTATCGCACCATTTTCCAACTATTAACCTTTTTCTCTGGCAGTTATTGTGGGTGACATCTTCTTCAGGAAAGTGTGCTTTTGCATAATAAAATTTTAATTTGTAATGCTTCATTTATTTTTCCAGATTCACAAGTTGAGTTCTGCTGTCACTTATCCAGAGGAAGTGTCGACCCAAAGGAGACTCCTACGTATGAATATGTGAAATTTATAGGGGATTTCAAATACCAAAACAATGGTAGGTATCACTATTTTATTTATCATACTTGAAGATGAGAACCTTTCCTGATAGGAGAATTGTAGATTAATGTTTATACTGTTCAATAACTCGGTTTAATCTGCATTCTGTATTTCTACTACCATAGAAAACCAGTGCTATCACATTTTGCTTATGTAATAGTTGGCACAGTGCAACTACAGTAATGCAGCCGTTTCATATATTGGCTGTTGAATGTATAATATTATACCCACCCTCCTTACCCAAGTCATACGTGTTGCAATCTTGAATTGAAAGAAGAACCAACTATAAATAGTAATAAATCTGTTCTGGTTACTGTTCTAGATTCCGTATTTGTTGAAATTCAGGCAGGTCTTAAAACCAGACTTTATTTTAAACCTATGCATCTTCTCAAAATCCTGTTCAACAGGCAGGCATTGTTCCTGCCTAGATGCTTGTTTAGAAGTCTGTAATTCAGTTTCTGGTTCTTTTTCATTGATCATATGCGGTAGGCTCATGTATCTGACCCAACAATGAGGTGTGGAGATTGACTGTTTTGATTCCGTCACTCAGTGCCTACATCTTCTAGTAATGACTTGGAGTGTGAATCACCAAGGACCTTCCAGGCATCGCTAGAGCAGCAGGCCTGCCTTGTAGCCACTGTCCGGCTGGTCACTCCACAGTTTATGAAGGTGACAAGCGGCTGATCCTTTGCTTATTCTCTCCATAACCTTCAGTCATACACATTAGTGACTTATGTAACTATGTCACAGACTCTTGTTACTGGACTTTAAATTGAAAAGTACGAAACATGTGGCATTTCAGTTTCTTTATAATTTATTTCATTGTTTTAGAAGTTCCTCACTATTAATATTAGTCTAATGATTAAAAAATATAAAAACATATTTAGAAGAATTGAGAAATAGCAGATAATAGCAGATCAATGTTTCCTTTACCATAAATTGAAATAAAACTTCTGTAATCTATTGTAATGTAATTGAACGGTTATCACTATTTACAGTATAAATTCATTGATATTTACAATTAGCACAATTCATATAGAAGTTCCATTCAGCCGTCAGCTTAAAACTTGTGTTATTCCCAACCAGACTGTCTGAAATTTTACGTGAAAAGTTAGTAACTTTAATCTTTTTTCTATCTCTCATCAGGATCTCTGTAATGTTGATGACCCTTATCATGAATTCACATCCAGACATAGTCTGGAGTGGAAGTTCTTGTTTTTAGATCATAGGTAAGCCTTCTAAAACATTTTATTTTATTAGTATTGGTCTCTTGCCCTATATGTTAAACTACATGTACATAAAAATCACGGTATTCTCCATCATTTAAGACAGAAATACTACTAAACGGTTTACTTAAGTGAAAATAGTCAGCTTTCATATATTAGCTTCTTGCTCCATATTGAATACTTCTTACTATTAATGTGGGTATTACTCCAGATTTCTTGTTATTGGTAAATATGATTTTTATGTAAACATGAACACAGGAGCATAAGGGCCAGCTGAAAAATAAAAAAATAGGCTGCAGCTTTTAGTACATACAACACAACCATTGAATCCCTGAAAAACCTCACATTCACTAAAATTGTGCACTAAATTTCCCATATCCAATGGGAAAAATAGGTTTAGGGTAATGCAACTCCAAAAATTTATGCCAAACGAAATCAATTCAAATAAAAAGTGAAACGAGTGGCCAATAATGTGATTATATGCATTTTAAATAAAAAATAATATGAATACATTGATAAATGGCATCAAAAACATTTCTTATGGGTAGTGATGGCCAAGGAAAGCTTCATGAGTCATTTGCTGTATTTTTTAACCCCACTAGATGGTGCTCTTGGATTACTTTGGGGCATACTAGTACAATACAGCAAATGGTTAATGAAACATCGTTTTGGCCATTATTAGCAGTGAGCCACAGTCACTATGCAGCTGGGCACACACACAGCACTAATACAGCAGATTACGGTGTGCAGAGGGGCACTGATGGCCACATGGCTGCAGTCAGTTTGTGAAATACAAGTGAATTTAAAAACTGTTGCTGTTTAATTTGTCCAATATTTGCAGTTTTTTATTGTGTGAATGTAGAAAGTTCAATTATTTTAAATTTAAAGTGGTCAATTCTCCCATCAACCACTTAAGTCAAAAAGCGCTTATTACATTATGCTTAATAATTATATGTAGAAAGGGACTATATATGTATGAAAATACAGGATGAATCGAAATTCAAAACAGCCTTTCGTAATTCACCCGTAAACATGCAATACATTCAGTGTCGCTCAGTTGAAGCACATCAAGACAAGGGTGTCACTGTCTGTCCCACTTAAGCAGGAGCGCAAGTACACGCACTGCAGCTTAGGATGGCGAGGACACACTATCTCCTGAACCTACAGTATATTTTATTCATTGTAATTGAAAGAATTATTTTTAATCAAGCTGTTGTTGAGCCTAATTGATTTGCCTGCTAGCATGTTAACAAGGCAGATAATGGGAACATAGGCCTACTTTGCATACACTTCTTGTTTCTGTATACTACTCTTATGCTTATATGAAGTATTCACGTGTTTTTTGACTGTAGTATTTGATTCTAAATGTATGATACATGTTTCATGTTCATCTTCCTGAAAACTGCAATATTGTGTTTGGCCGTGTAGAAGCACGTGACTTAATACAGCCCTCCAGAGCACGTAGTGAAAAATGCACTCAAATCAGTGGCAGAATGCACTATTTTGGTGTTTCTCGTCCCAATGTGCGTACCTGGCCTAAGTGCATTTAAACCCCACGCTTCGGTTGATGGGAGAGTGCGCTTATATCTAAACAGGGAGAAGCTATGTGCTTTTTTATTTAAGCGCATGGGAGAAATCGACCCCGTGGTGCCTATGGATAGTTAAGGACGTTTCATAATTGTCAGAGAAGGGTCTCGTCACGGATTGCAAGACAGAGGCAAAATGTGTAGGGGCTTAACTTGTAGCTAGAGGGGTGTCTTAATTAACTTTATTGTACGTTGTAATTTGTTAACATGGATTATAACTGATTTTTTAACTTTTTCTTTTTCCAGAGCTTCACCCATAATAGGCTACTTGCCTTTTGAGGTTCTTGGAACTTCTGGCTATGATTACTGTCATGTGGACGATCTGGATCTCATAGCCCAGTGTCATCAACAATGTGAGTCCTGCCCTGTCAGACTCACACTCGCTTTGTATAGGGATACTCACGCAGAATACGATATTCAGTATAAAATATGTTTCAAGATTCTATTTGAAAATTAATACATTTTAAATTAATAATTAGCTTGTATTAAGGAGAATATGATGATTTTGTGAAGGCATGATATCGTAATTTTTGTGAATGTGCATTTTAAATATTTGGTTATTCTTCTTTCTGCAGTAATGCAGTTTGGCAAGGGTCAGTCCTGCTACTATCGCTTTTTGACGAAAGGCCAGCAGTGGATCTGGCTGCAGACTCACTACTACATCACTTACCACCAGTGGAACGCCAAGCCAGAGTTTATTGTATGCACACACACTGTGGCCAGGTAGAGCTGTTCTTGATTTAAAAAAAAAAAAAAAAAAAAAAGTTAAAAGTTTCAAATAAGTAATCTTTACTAAGATGAAATTGTTGGTGTGAGTAATGTGCAGCACTTTGCAGTACCTGCTGTCCACATCTTCTAAACATAATGTGCAGCATCCTAAGCAAAGTAGCATCTGCAGTTTGCTGCCTACAAGTGTGTGACTTTATTCTTGTTTATAATAATCTGTGTAGAAATGCAAATATTTAAATTAAGAAACTTTGCCTATTTTTTTTTTTTTTTTTTGAGAAACGCATCCTTTCCTATGTAAAACTTACTCACTCAAGGATTTTACGATTTCCCAATAATCATTTACAGGTCATTTTTAAATAGATGCTTAGAAAATTCATTTTGGTCAGCTATCTGTACCAGTCTAGTTTCTAGTATCCATTGTAATATTACAGTATTGGACTTTAAAATTCATTGTGTTCAGCTGGTGTTTGCATCCGCAAACTTGGAAAAAAATGGAGGATATTTCTTTGGCATGTGGGTGGATGTTTGAGCAGCTTTCTGTTTGATGTTTTAGCTGTCTCTTTTTATTGCAGTTTTGCAGAGGTTCGAGCAGAGAGACGAAGAGAGATCGGCTTAAAGGAATCTGAAGCAGCTTCCTCATCTGTTACGGTGAGGACTTTGTTGTTGGGCACAGGACGGGAATGACATTAGCTTTTAAAGTTTATTGTGTCTTTTTAATACACATCACAGACTCGCCTAGAGATGTTTGCGTTTGTATTCTCTGCTAAAGTAAGAAGTAATACAAGCCCTTGCTGATCATTGAATGGCTAGAGGCAATGCTGAGTTTCCATGGTGATTCTTCTATGAAAAGATCCTTTAATCTTACCCGTGTTCAGTCACAAAGAAAAGATGAAATGCACAAAATTCACTTGGTTTAACCACTATAAACACCAACATTAATTACATTTTAGTTTATTTTGCCATAAACTATAAAGAAGCTAAAGAAAATATAGCAAATAAGTACTTGAGTTTAGTAATTAAAGCCACCATAGAGCTTTGTTAAAACCACCTTAAAACGACTGCTTGTTTTGTGCATTTTTCACGCGTACTCTGTGCATTCTCGTATTTGTGAAGTGCATTAGTATCATGTACATTTTAAATGTATCATTTAAATCATAAATGGGCTGTGTAATTATTATGTCTTTTTTGCTAATGTATGTTATATAATAGAAACTTAACCCCACAACTGCAATACAACAAACGTCATCCCAGACACAGACGAGACATTATTGTTAAATGTTTTTTTTTTCTTGCTTTGTTTCACAACAGGATCGCAAAGTATATCTAGATGTGAACCCTTCCTCTGAGGTACCAGAAGAGAGAGCGAGAGGGACCCAGTCAGTGTCCTCTGACAGTTCCCGCAGATCGTCCCGCACAGCCGTGTCCGACTCTGCCTGTGAGTAACTAGCTGCTTACCTGGGGCAAGTCTGTGGTCATAAATGTAACTCTTTCATTTGACACTCCGCACTTTATGGAACTTTTAAGGTGTTTAAAGCAGTTTAAGTACCGTGTGATATACTTATTAGCATTGTCAAAATAACAAAAGTGTTCATGTCTATATAACCCAAGTCTAAGCCGCCGTCGTGAGAAATGATAACTAGCTGAATGTTGTGGTTGGAAAGATCGAGAAACTCTGCTTTAAACCACAAAAATGAAAGAACATCACAAATTCAACTGCATATTTTCTGAAAGTCACTGTATTCTCCCTCACTTAAGAAACAAAAAAAAACTATAATTACATTTTTATTGATCATCTTCTTGACACCGTGCTCTCCTTCAGTAGTCACCCAGAATGTTCCATTTCTCCTTTTCCAGCAAATTCCTCGGTGAGGTGTGCTGAGGCTGTGGCATCGCTGCACCAGGCTGTATCTCTATGCTCGGAGAAAGCGCCGTCCAGCGGTTCAAAGGTCAGTTTGTTGATTGTAAGAACTAAAGACACTGGCTACAGTAAAACGTACTGGGAAGGGAACGATGATGAAGAGCCACGCTGACTTTCCTTGTGCTTCCCCTGCAGGTCTTACAGCAGACCTCCTCCTCGGAGCTCCGTCCCCAGCCAAGCTTCCTTCTCTACTCCACCTGTAATCACCCCTCCACTACGGTTGGTTTTGTCCACATTACGTCACGTCACTGTATCGTCCAGAGGGAAGGAGACTTGGATGTGGGCAGTGCGTGGCTGTGCCCATGATGAAAAGGCTTCTGGCTGGTTGAGAGGCACTGGGCCCTTGAGCAAGGCCCCTAACCTTAGGTGCTCCTGGGACATGTTGATCCTTCTCTCACACATGGATCAAAGTGTCTTAAAATAAGTAAATGTAAAGCTATATGGAATTACTCAGGTGACAGATGTTAATTGGTATTTCTTGTCTTCGATATTCATTGATATAGTCTATTATCTTAGTGAATAATATAGAAACGTGCATATAATATGTATGCTAATATCATACTTATCTCACATGTATCTTAAGAGGAGGTCCTGATTATCTTACACTGTGCTACAATGTACAGTAAAACGATATTTTCTTTTGATGTAAAAAAACTGTTTTTCACCAGTAATCATGAAGTAAGTAGGATCAGTAGAATAAAAACAAATTGTGGTGATGTATAAAAGGATTGCAGTCATGGAATGTAGTCAGCGGCTGTGAAATAGCAAAGATGCATATAGTCAACAAATTATCCTCAGGATGTCTAAGTGATGTGTTTGCCCAAACTAAATGAAAACAAGTATATAATAGATGCATTTTAAAATTTTATTGTGTTATTTGGCTATTTTATAACATTTCAGGAAGTCTTTAGAGTCATTGTGTTTCTGGTGAAGGACAATCAGGTTTGGCTGTTCCGTTTAGGGTTTCATAAGCTACTGTAGAACATGCGTCCTGACATCAGTGATTCAGCTTTGCCTTCCTGTGCTGGAAATGCAGCAGCCCGTGTACCAGTTTCGAACACCACAGATGGGGGTGATGCACGAGCTGAAGGAGCAGCTGGAGGAGAGGACGCGCCTCCTGCAAGCCGACATCAGGAGCCAGCAGCAGGAGCTGCACAGCATCAAGGAGCAACTGCAACTGGTCAGCAGCTCCAACATCCAGGTAAACAGCTGTGGGCCTCTCTGTCAGCCTACACCTACTTCTGTCTGTCACTCACCAATATGAGCCTCTCTGTCAGCCTACACCTGCTTCTGTCTGTCACTCGCCACTGTGAGCCTCTCTGTCAGTCTATACTTAGATACACTGTACAAAATACATATTATGACCGCTCTAAGGACAGAGGACAGATGGAGTACCCTTATGACCGCTCTAAGGACAGAGGACAGCTGAGGTATCCTTATGACTGCTCTAAGGACAGAGGACAGCTGAGGTATCCTTATGACTGCTCTAAGGACAGAGGACAGCTGAGGTACCCTTATGACTGCTTTAAGGACAGAGGACAGATGGAGTACCCTTATGACTGCTCTAAGGACAGAGGACAGCTGAGGTATCCTTATGACTGCTCTAAGGACAGAGGACAGCTGAGGTACCCTTATGACTGCTTTAAGGACAGAGGACAGATGGAGTACCCTTATGACTGCTCTAAGGACAGAGGACAGATGGAGTATCCTTATGACCGCTCTAAGGACAGAGGACAGATGGAGTATCCTTATGACTGCTCTAAGGGCAGAGGACAGCTGAGGTATCCTTATGACCGCTCTAAGGACAGAGGACAGCTGAGGTATCCTTATGACTGCTCTAAGGACAGAGGACAGCTGAGGTATCCTTATGACTGCTCTAAGGGCAGAGGACAGCTGAGGTACCCTTATGAC
>JAODLC010000042.1:4878035-4943940 GCA_026781145.1 Hippopotamyrus pictus | reverse complement strand
AGGAGGCCATCTTTGGGGAATACTTTTTTTAATGCACATAGTTTCTAATTTAACAGTTTTGCTTGTACTTTGTATGGGTAAGCCAGTGACATATTTGTGTGAAACTGAACTTGAATTTGTCTGTGTTTGGGTTTGTATGTTTAGGACTTCCAGATAAGTTGTAATAGATTTATCTAAGGACTTTCGCTTCTAGGGTTTCACAAAGGTCAGCCATACATTTCCGATCCTAAAGTGAAAAGCTTCATCCAGTGGACTAAAACTTTGAAGGAGAGTGTGATACTAAAGAAGACTGTCATTGGTGGTCATTACTGTTATCCTCATTCACCACCGCTGTTCACTCAAACCATCGCTAATGACTCTGGTGAGAAAACTTCACTGTTCTGTTGCAAATTTCTGTTGAATTTTGGTCATCACTTGACCACATGAACCTCTTTTAAAACAAGCGTCATAAGTTATGTGTTATATATGCAAAATGTTACCTTATACAGTTTATGATTAGGTCAGCACAGAAATTTCAAGCATGTTTGGTTTAAATGTTAATATTATGTCTGATACATTACATGCATTCTTCATTTTTTTTTTAAGCTCAATATCCTGTGATTGCTGCAAGTGAGCTGCGGCGAGAAATTGAAAGTCTGCAATACCGAGAGCATAAGCGACTTGCCGTCCAGGGTCGAATCACAGCCGTGCGTTATGTGGCACATTCAGAAGAGCATCCTCAACCAGCAAAGGTGGCTGCCCACGTCCACATGGGTGCCATATCCTGTTGTTCCGGAGCTCTTTCTAGTTGTTTCTCTAAACTGTGTGATTTTTTTCCAACCTTTGATTCCAAGCACTTTCCAAAAGCAGTATGCTAGAAGCTACTTTTATGTGTTTGGATTCTGTACACACACTAGTAACTTGGTTAGTTGAGTTGGTGCAACGTCACGACTAAAGCTCTCATCTTGTTTACAGCCAGAAAGGAATATTATATGTCTCTATTAAAAGTCTTTACTCATATTTTTTAATGGACAATAAAAGTATATTGGTATGAATGGTATTGTCTCATCTGATATATTGTTTGGAAATATACCGATATACCATCAAAATTCAATATATTCTAGCTCTATTTGAAATTAATCAGTTGCGTATTCAGAATCATTTTTGAAGCCTTTGCAATATAAAGATACGCATGTTTATTGATATATCCATAACAGTAAAATGTGTCTGATAGCTAACCCTCCCCTTCCTCTTTGCTTTTCATTATTGTTTAAGCAGCCTAGATCTCTAATAAATTAATCAGGAAATTTTATAGTTAGAGGAAGGCAGCCAGCATTTACTGTTATTGCAAGGTCATTAGTGAGAGGGTAAGGAGTGGTATTTAAGTGTTCCATTCCTTTGTGGTGCAGTCCCTGCCCTCGGATGGACATACCATCAGCACAGCAGATGGACACCCCAGGGGTGTGGAAGCAGACACATTGGAGACACTGGCAAATGCGATGGGACCTGCGTCTGAGAAGCCCCCTCACACCCAAAAGCGAAAGAAAAAGCGAGACAAGAAGCAGTATGTTTAAGTCACCTCAGCCATTTTGGTTCCGCATTTGGATCAACTCAAAGTGCTAGCCCTCTGTACATTCTTAGCGTACTTATAATTTTACATATATTTAAGTATAGTGAATAATAGCCCCATTGACTTGCAGGTCATCGCATCTCTTTTTTTTACAGAAATGTCAAACGACGGTACATCACTCGTGCAGCAGTACAGATGCTGAGGTAAGAACGTTGTAATATATGTTCAAGAAGATTTTTTTTGATAAGGCGGAAACACCTTTAGGGGCCTGCAATTGGAGGCCACAGTAATGACAGCGGTATTGTGTCATTTGTTTGTTAGACCCAGGTCTCCTAGAGCACTCTGAAAAAGGATGTTAGATGGTTATTGCAGGAATATTTTTAGGAAGATGATGTTGATCATTTTAGGAAGCATGATCAACAACAGGAGGAACTGTCAGAGGAGGACAGGACTAATTCTGAAATGGAGGAAGACGAAGGTGACAATGGCTTGTCAAACAAAAATGACCCCGTTGCTGGTACCAGTGGACAGTCAGATCTTGCAGGTATCACTAATATATGGATTCTTCATTTTCTTTCTTTCTATTACCACAAATGAAGCACTTGTTCTCAACTTTCTGTACTGATGGTTTTTCTCTAGACCAGTGGACCTCTTTTAAAAAGGCATTCAAATGCTTTTAATATAATAGATTTATCATTTGAAGAAAATCACATATTACTTTTACAGTTGTACTTAAAGGCCTAGTGCATCATTGGACAGTAGCCAAAGCCTGTTGTTTGCAAATGACCATGAAAGGTGAAACTTGCAATGTTGTCATATTACTGGAATGACGAAGAAACGGTAATATTTAATAACATATTTTTATTTCTTTAGTTAGTCATCTTTATTGTGGCAAGAAATTAAAATAGCAATTGATTGACATTAGACAACTAACAGATTCTTATATCCATAAAATCAAATGTTGGCTTCGGTTCAGACTACATCTAACTAGACTTGAGCGGTATCTAATTTTTCATACTGTTCAAGCAATACACCGTGGTATACAGTATTTTCAAAAGCAATGCTATTGCCGTTTTGATTAAAATTCGCAAGGTTGGGGGCTTCCCCCAGTAGAAATTCCAAGCAGAATTCAAACAGGTTCCACACTGTGGTTTTCAGGTATTCAGGAGTTGTTGTATAATCACATTCTTCTTGTGATTCACATATTTAGCGAGTTTCTCGATTGCTAGTTTCAACCATTCCTGCTATCTGAATAAATTAGCCCCTAGTGAAAGATGTGTGCTCATAGTAAATGAAGTGTTAGTGACTAAGAACTAAGAATAACCTACATACATCTTCAGAAATTCAACAGTGGATTTTTGCCATCGATTACCTCTGTATTTTTTTTTTTATTTAAATTTTATTCAAATAAGATGGGAAACAAATGGATGAAATTACTAAAAAAATTATTATTACTTATTTGTTGCAAATACTAACAAACTGATTGTATTTTATTATTAATTCTAATTTCATCACGGTTATGTTTAAAATCTAGAATGCCAATTTCATGATACTCTGTGTGGAAGTAGATTGGAAGTAGCTGTCTGCCACCAAGCCCATCAAACATCTGAGGGTAAATGAAAAAAAACCTCACTGTGACCCCTGGGACCAGGGCAGGGCGGCTGAGCTTCGTGTTATTGGAAAATCGAATAGTGTTTGGCATGACATCTCCTTTCCTATTGCTGTACCTCGAAACTGTTCCTTAACTGAAGACACTCATTCCAATTTATTGTATTTCTAAAATTTCATGTCTTGCAACAACAATGTATTGCTTGAATCATACAGGAATGATCTCCAAGATGAAAACTATATGTGAAGATTAACTTTTACAGTGAATGATAACTGATGTTATCTGTGTTTACCAAATGGTTTAACACTATATAGTCACACTCTGTTTCTTGTATGCAGAAGTTCAAAGTTTAGAAGGTGTGACTCCATTAACAGGGTATATTACCTGTATGCTTTTCCTTTAGACACTTTATATAGTTTGTAAAAAGTTCTATAAAATATTATTTTACAACAATGGAACATTATTCACAATGGCATTATAGTGACATGTTCCTTTCTGGAGTATGTGTCTATAACATTGGTAGTACAGCCTTCCATGAGAACATGATCCCTACACTGGGTGAACAAAAAGGATGTGTGATAAGGCCTACTCTTATTGAAATAGGTGAAAGGTATGATCTATTGTTATTTATACCTTTTAATAAACAGAACATGAAGTGGAGGAGTCAGGATAAAGAAGTATTTTAGGCTTAAGCTTGCAGCGTGGATTGTGTTCCTATGTCTGGGAAATCGCAGCATAAAAAGGATCTTTGCTTTTGCTTTTTGCACTGCACTGCACTGCAGTTTGGTATTTCAAGCACTGGTGGGACATTGCAGCATCTGAAATGTCCCACCACCTAAAAGGCCGTCTAAGGCAGGCCCTGCAGTCAGAAATCATTCATTCAGGGGAGAAAAATGAGGCCGGCAGGAATTATGCAGATCAGCAGAATGTCTGCAGTTAATAAACTGACAGGTCAGACCAACACGCAGAATGGCCTGCAAAATAATTAACACATCAAGTCATCCGATGGCTGTGAAAAGTTACATTTTTGGCAAAAACCAGTAACAAATATTGGAATACTGGAAATACATTGGAAGGCATAAAGCCCCGGGCAACTTAGCTCCTGGGATCACAGGAACACGCAAACCCCTCCACCACGATAAGGTGTCGGCTCAAGGAGGGGCAGTTGGTTTTTAGTGCGTGTTAATTTTATTTTTAAATAAAAATGAATAAAAATGTAATATTTAGTTATTGCTGAGCTAGCTGCAGCGATTAGCAGAATGAGATAATATTGTTTTTTATTCTGCGTGAAACAAGAGATCGATCTGCAGGCCAGATTTAATAATGAATTATAAGTATGTCACAGGCGGGTGCTTGGAGACCTCTTATAAGTGGTGAATGAGCCAGTTAAAACCCTCGCCCTCCGCTATGGAAAATGGCTGGTCATTCAGTGCAATCTTCTCCATTATGTTTATTTATAAGATAAATTAATTCCTGAAAATCCTATTACAGAAAACACTTTAATAATTTAACACTTTGGATTGCTTCAGCCAGTAATCAGGGTGTACTGTCCATTCTATGGTTTAGGCTTCATGTGCTTACATCTTCTTGCACTGTATAGATATGCAGTATAAATTGGGAAGAAGCAGATAAAATGAGGCAAAACCTCCATGTAATGTAACATGTAAATGACGATCAAATGAAGCTCTGGAAAGAGGCTTGGTGGTATTTTCCTATGTATAAAAGGACATGCAGTGGATTGAACATAGATGTCTTTACACATTACACGCAGCAAACTAATTCCTGTGTTTCTCTCGGATCCTGATGACTTCGTTGACCCGCCGGTGTGATGCACCCAATCGTGTAACAGCAGAAGAAACGCTCACAGACGAGCAGCCCAGTGCATACTGGGAAAGTGAGGCATGGGAGACGCTGAAGAGGGACTTGTCAGAACATCTTCATTTTGATAGGCTGGACAAAGAGAGCATTCCGAGCAAGTTCAAGTTTGAACTCAAGGATTATCTCCAGTGTCAGAACAATTTCCACCCTACAAAATGGACACAAAATCAATTTCTACCTGACCAGAACATAAAGCAATTGTCCCCTGTGGGCTACAAGGGCTACTACCAAATCACCATATTGGGTAAGATGTGTTTGTTTGCCATCAACATTTTCAGTTTAGATTATTTAGCATATTTTTATATATTTCATAAAATACAATTTCATTCGCAAGGGCATTGTAAATGTCCCGCTCTGAAATGGCATTTAAAGTTGTGTTCCTTAACATTATATGTTTCTGTGCTTTCTTCTCCCACGAGGCATAAACCAGCAAACAGCCATCGATGCTGTGTTCCTGCCTGTGCTGTCATCTGAAGACCCAAGAAGTGTAGGGCGGCCCCCGGGATCACACAACAATTCACTGCTTTCCTGTCTGGCCTCTGGATTCCTCTACCCCTTGAGTGACTCGGCAGGCCATGAGCAGTCACTCCATCCTGACCCTGGTAAGATATGTAGGAGAACAGCCCACGAGTATGGCCCCATTCTCAGGTTCAGCTAGTGCGTGCATGCATTCGGCTTTCTATTTAGTACATTGTGGGGAACACATTTATCCAACTTTTGGGTTACCAAGGAGACATTTTTCAGGCACCCAGAGTATAAACCTCAGTTTTATAAAAATCTATGAATGCAACCAAGCAACTAAAATATCCAGAAGTCTTGTATTTTGTTTGGTTACTTATGGTTAAGGTTGCCATAGTTGGCATTAGAGTTTTGCCCATAGAGGTGAATGGAGAGTCCTTACAATGACAGGGATGTATGTGTTTGTATCGTCACTGTCCAATGAAAAACAACTATCTCCAAAAATCTGCTACTTCAGAAGCATGAACAAATCCCATTTTCACAGACGTTCTTCATCAAAAAAAAACCCTAAAACAACATAAGACACCTTTAGCACCACAAATAGAAACATATCTTTACACAGCCTTCGGTGAAAGGTTTAATGTTTTAAAAGGATTTATGTTGATTGTTGTCAGTGAGGCAAATATGTCAGCGTCATCAAGATACAAACTAATCTAGTTTGATATTCACAATTAATGGTGTTATTTAGCTAGCTATCAATGTTAATTTGTTAAAATGAGTGATATATAGTAATGTAATCCATATAAACAACCATCCTGAATACAAATGTTAACTAGTACAAACATAAATATTAAATAGATGACTGTAAATGTGCAGGTTCCATCTATAGTTAAAACATGTCACAATTGTCAAAAAGTGGACATACATGGTATCTGTCGGACAGCAATGATATGCATGTGTTTAACGATATATAGCAGTACTGAGTATGTAACTGGTGTTTCTTGCCTTTGATTAGAAAAATTAAAATCTTTATTTTCAGGGGATATCATACAGAGTGGGGCTGAGCTGGAAGCCACGCCTGTCGTGTGCCTCATCGATTTCTGCCGTCTAGGTGGACAGAAGGTGGAGGTTCTTATCAACAAAGTATATAAAATGGCCGACGTTGTTTTTGTGTAAATAGAGCATTACAACACCACATTAAGTACAAAATTTACCAGCTGTTTTTTATAATGAATGAATTGTATTTATATTTTTAAAAAGCTAATGTATGATTGTGGTGCTTGGTGTAGGTTTTTTTTTTTTTTTAAAAGAACAATAAAGATTTTTTTTTTTTTTTTGCTTTTCTACTGTGTCCTGCTTAATCATCAACCCTCCACTATTGTTAAATCATGTATTTATATGAATATCGATTGTGCCTTATGCTACCTGGGATCAGTTCCAGGCCCCAACACCCTGACCAGAATGAGCATTCGGAACATGGATGAATAGATTTATGGGTAGAGTATGGATGTTTGACAAGTCTGGACTTGCAAAAAATATCTCTGCACACAAATTAAATAGAATAAGTATATATTATACACGCATACTGTATATAAAGTATTTTGAGGTGTGGAATGTAGATCGCTTTGAAATAAAGTGTCTTCAGCCTAATGATGTAGTTTGAATGTCTCATTCAGGTGACTGACAGAGAGAAACATGCTAGGAAAACCAGTGAGTCTTGATCTGTACAATACATCTGTTCAGACTGGCTCCTAATCAGTAAGCTTTCTGTTTGCTGTTCAGCATTATGCTGCCTGGACACTGTTTCACAGCCACTTGACTAGTTTGTTCATATAATTGTTCCTAGCTGATTTACCCAGGTGTTATAACCGAAAGGTGGATTTCAATTTTAAACAAACTTGACAGCTTTTAAATGCTCATTTTCATATTTCAATTGATTTGTTTTAACTTGGTTGACTGTTGTTCAGTGCTTAGGTGTTCAGACGGACATGTATAGTTATCTATACTTGACCTGTCTAATTAATCCTCTGTTAATGCACAAGAGAATTTATTGAATTATTGAAGGGCAAACAGGAAAAAAAAAACTGTGTGTGTAATGAAGGCAAACACTCGTGGACAAGCCCTAGGGCAGTAATCTAGATCTATTAAGATAACAGGAATGACATGTGACGTAGGACAAGATTGGGTTACCCAAGGGACGTCACTTTACAGCAAACAGCAGTTCAAATAGCCCCTGATTAGACTCAAGCTGAAGGGAGCTGTTTTGTAGATTGTTTAAAGAAAAGAATGTGTAAGAAAGGTACATTTCGTGGCATTTTTCCTTTTATATTACTCTGGTTTACTTCCTTCTCAGTTCAGAATGGATCGGCTTCTGTGACGGCTTTTGTTGAAATACGTTATTTGAATGTAACCAACAATCAGGTGGTGAGGCAGGTTTGTGAATGTGGATGGTATGGAATGCAGTCTCTAATAGCTAATGCCTATGGACAAGTGGAGCTGCCGGCAGCAAACCTCACAGCTTGTGGCCCTCACGCCCGGTTCAACAGCTCGGCTGATCCATGGATTGCTCTCATTGAAAGGGGGGACTGCACCTTTTCGGAAAAGATCAATTCCGCCCTTAAGGCAGGAGCGGCTGCTGTGGTCATTTTCAATGATGCAGATTCAAGAAATGATGACAGAGCCATGTCACATCCTGGTAAGGCTTTTGGTTTCCTGCCCACACGTGAACATGTGAAGGCTTTATATCACATGTTCACGTGAAATACATGTGTAATACATCGTCATGCTTATGTGCTTGTTCCTGTGTTGTTCCACGCAATAAAATAAATAGGCAGTTTTACTTCTAATATCATGTTCATATGTTTTTATAAAATATTATCCAGTCATACACCAATTAAACCAAAACAGAAGCAGGAAGATATTCATAACCCTCAAAAGAGTCCCAGTTACATTTCTCAACCCAGTCCTCAGGGAGAGCTGGGAGAATTTCAGATAAATGTCCAGCATACTCTGTAATTTTAGTTCTGCATTAGAGGGACTTAACAGCTCAGCTATGATTTTGGAATGTCAATGTTTTCTCATCTCTTGTCCAAGGCCATAGATTTGGGTATAAACTGTTGGATTGTGCCAATATTGTAGGAATACTGTGTAAGTTTAGCAGGGTGGTTCGGGGCTGATTTGGCCCCTACCAATATTATGGGCATACCGTGTGGTAGCCAGGTGGATCAGGGCTGAAGTGGCCTCGCTCAAAACTGTAGGAGTATACTGTGTATTTAGGGGGTGGGGCTCCGGGGCTGATTTGGGTCTTACCAATGTTAAAACCAAACCTACACCCTTGTTCTTGTTTAGTTCCGTACATGGGTTATATTTACCAGCAAACCAATGACATGGCGGTTTCACAATGTAATGGTTTTACCTAAAACACAGCTGGAGAGTGTGACATCTAGTTGAGTGCTACAACACAACGTTTATTGAAACCTCAATAAGCCATTACATAATCACAAGGTACATACTTTTCTGTGTAAATAGATATGTAAATAATAAATATGGAATAGTAAACAGTCACCAAACAGTCATTTTAAAAATCCTTGTGTTCATTTCAGTAATCGTCGTTCACAGCTAAGAGAAACAATTCATTTTCTGTCATAACCGTTTCTTTTTTAAGGACTTTGATTGCTCTGTCGGTTTATTTGTTTCAAGAAGTCAGCTGCAATGTTTTATAAATATACAATCCAATGATCTAAGTATATGTGCTAATGATTTAGCAATGTTTATTGCCCATGCCGATCACGCTGACTTTTGTACGCACAGAGGTCAATGACCCTTAGTGTTTTTTTTTTTTTTGTGTGTGTGTGTGTGTGCGTATTTTGCATGTTCTCTAACTATTGGCGTGAGGTTACACCCAGGCATGAGTTAGATGGACCGGTACCTTTAAAGTGTCCGTAGCGTGTGAATGTATGTGCCATCTAATGAGGTCACATTCCGTCCAGGGTGTCCCCTGATCCCAGCACCCAGGCGGACAAAGACCCTGCACTGAGAAAGCAGTTACGCAAGATGCGCGGATGGATGAACAATAGTCGGTCGGGAGCGTGCAGATATTTATCTCATCCTGTCCTGCCACCCCTAGGGGACGACAGGTGGTTATGGATCTCACTAAAGGATGTGGCAGTGTTCTGTACGCGGTGTCTATCCCGTAAATGTCAAAGAGCTACTAAAAATAAAAGTGCGTTATGTTTTCAAAGTAGGAAATGCCAATCCGATTAAACGACAAATACTTGCTTGTAAAATCCCTGCTTGAAATGAAATCGGCGGTAATTGGGACGCGGCGCCTTTAAGCGGGACGCTCGCGCCTATAGTTTCTTTTTGACCTCAACTAGGCGGAGCGTCAGCGGGATCCAACTAAAGAAGTTCACCTGTCAAGTACTGAAACTCGACAATTAAAGCCGTTGTGCCTCTTCCTTTTTGTTACTGAAATTTTCGGAACGCGAGTCTTATGGTACTTTTAAAAATATTTCACTAAAAGCGGGACTTAACAGTGGACGCCTGCAAATATGGGAAGCAAGACGGAGCTGTGTTTGTTTTCGTGGCTCTTCGCGGCTCTAGTCCTCCAGGTGTCGAGTTTACACTTCGCACAGGCGACGTACATATGCACGGCGTACCTGAACGTCTCCTATGTGGAGCCGAGGAGTAATGAAACGGTGTGGCGTCGAGAGGAAAGCGGGCTTTACGGGCAGGATTCGCCGAAAGCTTCGGCGACGGGAAGCGTCATTCTGCCCGACCCGATATACGGTTGTGAGCCGCATACTTCCTACGACGTCCCCGATAACTCCAAAGGATGGATCGCCTTGATTCAGCGGGGAAATGGATGTACCTTTTCTGACAAAATAAATGTGGCTGCCAGTAAAGGAGCTATCGCCGCCGTAATCTTTAATGAACCCGGCCCAGATAATAGGGTTATACAGATGTCGCACCCAGGTACGTTAAAAATTGAAATGTATTAATTAACTGATTGACAACCACATGTGAATAAACCTTTAACTGTGGAAACTTCTCTGTTTAAAGGCTGTTTATCCAAAGTGGGTGAACTAAATATTCTTATACGTTTGACTTATCGGCCAGGTAGGTAGATATATATACCGAGAGCCGCCAGCCTTCCCGAAAGGGTTTAAAGTGCAAGGGCTATAGACCTTATAGTCACGGTGTTTATGGATGCAAGGTATGATTAGAGAGATGGCTGGTCTCTAACGTGAAATGTTCCAGTACATTGGCCAGGTGTCCAACATTGGCTGTGTTACATTACTACTGTACGTGGTCTTTCTGTCCTAAACGCCAGACACCACGCGATAGCTGCATATCGCAAATCATATCTAAATCCGATTGCTGTATTTGGCCTCGTCGACACCCGGCATGTAAAGAAAGAAAGAATTGCATGTAAAACCTGTAAAATTTAAAGTTTTGAAATATCGATGCAAAATGGAAAGACGGATCCGGGAAAAAGCAAACCTGAAAAACCGTGTTCCCGCGGTGTGGAGTAAGTTAGAGGCAATGTGGAGCTTGGCTTTAAGTTGGTAGTCTGCCTGGTTGGAAGATACAGGGACTAAAGATTTTGTTTTGCTTATCAGCTGAAGCACTGACTTGTAACTATCTGTGTAGCATAACGTGGCACGATAACACCCCCCCCCCCCCAAAATAAAACTATTTTTATAGTATGCCAATACTACTATTTTTACTGGTGGAAAAAAATGTCGCACGTTAATTTGCCATTAGAAAGTGTAGTTTGACATATTTAATATTAAGGGCATATTGTGTTGTGTGATTAAAGTGGTTGCTTTTTTTCATAAGTTATATTATATCTCTGAGTTAAATTTGTTTCCGGTTTGGCCAATTTGGTGTGTAGTTACTTTTCTGAACTCTCAAGTCTTTCCATAGGTTGGATCAGCATGTCTGGTCATAATCTCAGTATCTTTATTTGAGTGTTTGTCGTAGAGTAAATGGAAAAATAAGGTTTCCCCACCTGAAAAATGTCAGGTCGCACAACCAGAAAATATTTATTTTTTCCCCCCAAATGAAAACTTCCATAAAATAAACATGTGTGATGCATCGCAGACACGTTAATTCCTGTTTGTTCGCATTTATGATTAGTAGTAATATTAATTGCTCTTTTGCCACCTGACTTTTCAAGCTCACTTTAAATTAAATAGGCATCTGCTTGGATACTCGTGTAAACTATTTAGTCCTTGGTATAAATATACTGTGCAAGCCTAACCATGAGGTTTAATTTTTGTCAGTATTGGAATTGGATCTACTTAATTGTTTCGCTACACCATGAAGGTCACTTAGGATATTCTTTATGATGTAACTTCTCGTCTACTGTTTCCGAAAATGACTTTAAAATAAAAGCCCTTTTTTCCTGGTTGTGCCAGGACATAGAATTATTCCTAACTTGGGCTGTAACTGTACAAAAAATTCATGATTCAGTACTTACCTCAGTTTTGGTTTCACAATTTTACAATATTGGTTTCACAAACAAATAGATTTTTGTTTTAAAATGATTTAGTACAAAATCTACAAACACTATAAGGGTCAGTTGTAAACCAAAGGCAAGGCATCTGTTGACATGTCTGAACAAATCCAAAGATACTTTTATTTGCACATCACAACAATATATAAAATAAATTTCAAAAAATATATATCATAATCATAATGAATTACATCTTGTCTAAATCCCACATTTTCTGGTGCTGAGTTTGGTCAAATATCTGTAATGATAAACACCATTTTTTAGCCTGTGTTTAAAGAGCAATACATATAAAATACTGTATCTACATTTTACTTAAGTAGCATTTGTGTCATCAAACAAATTATGGGTGAAATACAAGCATCCAACTACAGATCGCAACCATCACAGTTATAGCTACCTAGTAAACTTAAACCTAGTAATTGTGATTTTTGCATTGGTAGAGAAATTAAAAACAGCTTTGCTGAAGAGGTAATGCTTGAAAAATGGAAGGTGTTTACCTGAATTGGCTAGTTGGCTGGCTGACTCCTTCAATGTTTTATTTGATTTATGAGCAGCCTGCAGCACTGGCTTTTGAGAACTTTTCATGTATTTGGCAGATGCTTTTATCCAAAGCAACGTACAATTTGAGGAGCTTGTTTCAGACCGTCCCTGGAGTGATTGGGATTAAGGGCCTTTCCGAATGCCTCAGCAAAGAAATCACTTAGCTGATTACAGTAATTGAAGTCTTTTGGTGTAGTGCATTTTTGTGATGTTTGTTATATTAGAATTTGTGTCATATGCTGTCATATTCTTAATGTACATAATTGTTTTAAAACGTAATTTTTATTTAAACTTTATGTTCCATTTTTATTTCTTCATTTTGAATGTGTTTCAAGGATTCAATATCCCTGTTCTTTTGGTTTTCAAAAGTACTGTAGGAAGTATCATACTAGTCTCTAGCTGAATGCTGGATTTGATATCATTAGATAAGCTTTGGTCCTTGTGAGAATTGGTTTAGTTTTCAGTTTACTGGTAACTTCATCGGTCATCTGAGAGGTCTTACTCTAGGGGCTGAAATAGACCACCTCATGCTTGTCAGTTGTGGGAATTGAACATATTACAAAATGTCACTGCAAATTCCCTTTTTCATTTCCGGTGGTTCTGTACTATCTATTGCCATTGTTATTGTATCAGTTTTGAATTATAAAACTATTTCACTATATCATGTTTATCATGTTTATGTAATAAAATTGCTGAGTTATATGAAGCTGTTTCCGCTTGGCAAGTTGAACTGCATAGCTTACAGTTTCACCGTTCACCCTTCTATGGAGATGGGTAAATTGTTGGAGCCAATCATGCTGGGTGCCTTTCACAACAGTGCTGAAGCTAATCCTCTTTCGGGACAACCTATACAAATGTGGATCCCAGAGGGTGTTTACTTTTTAAATTTCAAATAAACAATTGAATATCTTCTTTGCGCATTCATACACTTTCAGTATACTTGAGGAAGTATATCTGTCTGTTGTGTCTCATTTTAAATGCTTCTATTCATTCAGTTCCAACCAGCTAAATGCAATCTATCTTGTTCAGTTCCTGCTTGTTTTGCTTTCGGAACTATTTTGGGTTTTCCTTGACCTGGATACAGACAGGTTAATTATGTTTATTCTGATACGTAAAACCTGTGGTTTGGTAACAGGTTGAGCTCATCATTTGCAAATAGTGCCAGAGCAGAACCTACACAACTGGAGTTGGAACTGGAGGCTAAACTGAAATATGAGATAATAAAGTATTCAGTTAATTTGAAATTTGCTGTTTATTTACATATAATGCCACCTTTTTGTTCAGTTTTTTTCAGTGTATTGGTGAAAATCATCTTTAACATGCCTGGTGATGTAGAACTGTTGAAGGCTTACAGTTGGGGAAAGGGAGATTTTACTGTCTTCATTCATGGGTTAATGTGAACGATTCGCAGCTTCATAGCCTCGATGAGGATTTAGATATAAACCGATTCAATAAAAATGCAGAATTAATTAAAATCTTGCTGTTTATTTTGCCCCGGCATTATTATAAGAGCCTGGTGCGGCGACTCTGTGTGCAGCACAGTTGCCTCATACCTCCAGCATTGAGGGTTTGAATTTCACCTCTGCTCTGTGTGTGTGCGCGCGTTACACGGCAAGCTGCACAGGTCTCCTTCCACAGTCCAAAGACATGCTGTTAGCCTTGTGACCCTGTAACCAGATAAGCAGCTGGAAGAAGCTTGGATGGCTGCTTGGATGGCTGCCCTTTCGTGATCTGTTTACCTTTAATGCACTGTTATTACTTGGTAACACATTTTTTTTTTTAAAAAGAACAGCTGGTTGCCTAATTTACAGATATAATTAAATTCAATTCTGAGATTTAATTTCTGTGTTAATTTTAGTCCAAAGAAATTTGACTGTTGATTTCCCTGGGGAAAAAAGACCAATTATACATTCTTAATTAAAATGGTTCAGTTGTGATTGTGATATTGAACAAAGGTGTAAAAATGAATGCAACCTATTTTGGTGATTTAATTGTATTTTTATAGTAAATCTATCCTTTGCAATAAATGCTGTCTTATTTTCTTGCCTTTATTACTTTTTTTGTAAAGGCATTTGAATGAATCTGAATGCTCTTTACCATATTGATATGGATGTCCTTCAAAATGACCTAATTATTAATAAATAAATCTAGGAAGAAATACCTATTTTTAGGGAAGTATTGTATTAAACACATTTTAATAGATTTAAATACATTTCGCTGGTGGTGGGAAGCAGCCGCTAATCTTATGCTGTGCGTATTCCTCTGTACCTTCGCAGGAACTGGGTACACTGTGGCCATCATGATCGGCTACCTGCGAGGCATGGAAATTGTCAATTTGATAAGGAACAAAACAACAGTGACCATGACCATCGAGGTGGGAAAGGAGCACGGTCCCTGGCTGAGCCACTACTCCGTCTTCTTCGTCTCCATCTCCTTCTTTGTGGTGACGGCTGCTACAGTAGGCTACTTCATCTTCTATTCTGCTCGCCGACTACACACCATCAGGTTGCAGAACCGAAAGCAGGTGAGAAGCCACCTATTGCCTGGCTAAAGCAGCTTAGCTACAAGCATAATATGAACTATTACAAAATTTGTTTGAAAAATATTTAAAAACCTCACTGCTTAGTTATTTTCTTGCTTTCCAAAAAAAGTTAGTATTTTTCTGCTGTAGTTATTGATGAAATCCTAGTGCTCACTGGCCAGTTCTACAAGAAAATCGTGTTCAACAGAAAAAGTATCAGTACTGAACAGAGTATTTCACAAATGGTGCACCAAAGACACCCAGTCACATCTTTTTTTTTTTTCTCTACACAAGTTTCCTTATACTAAAACTGAGCACACTTTTTTTTTTAACTCGTAAAAACCAGAGCTGCAACTTTTTTTATTTATTAGTTTACACTTCAGATGACAACACCACCATTTATTGTGAACACCTAACTAGACCAGACTGGGGTGATTTTCCTGATTTGATTTAACTAGTTTTGAACCATATTTTTGGTAGATGAATACATGCTTAAAAGTAATAGACCCCTCGCCTAATAATTTATCTGTAATGTGCCTAGTTTGTGAATCATGAGCAAAGCAGAACAAATTAACCCCAGCTGTAACGTCAGTTAGGGTACAATTGTTGAAAGGATATGAACAAACATTTGACTTAAGCAATCAGCCGGGGGAAAAAAATGCTGTATGCCGATTATTAGAGATGATCTGCTGTGTCATGGTATTGCCCCCCCCCTGTCTGCCATTATCAACTGCTGGACACATAAGAAGGAAAACCCTTTAAAATGTGTTTTTTTTTGGTAAATGTATGTTTATTTAGATAGTTATGTTTTTTTTTGCTATAGAGGATGTAATGGAGTAACAAAATTTATCCCCGGAACTGCCTTTGGAAATGGAGTCTGAAATTGTCATGTGTGCTTCTCCAGTGTGATTCGTGACAAGGCAGTAGCCGTCACCAAAGTCAACAGTTCTGCCCGCTGGAAAGATGCATGAAGGGCACAGTGTCCTTACACACACAGCCAGTAAGAATTGGGACAGTCCAGAACTCAGGGCTTTCCTGTCACGTGTGTGTCAGCTGTACTGAGGCGGGCCACTGGTGTGTGCTTGTGGAATGGTTCCTATGTCATTATTAAAAATCAAACCAACACTTTAATCTGAAGCAACTTGCACAGTTTACAAGCATTTACTCTTTCATGCAATTGGACATTTTTACTATAACAATTCAGATGTGTGTTGTTTGCAGAACTACTCAGGTTGATCTGGTAAACTTTTGGTGATGGGTTCACGTCTTTAATTCTCAAAAATTACCTAAGAGAAACTGGTCTGTTTAGTGATTGGGGTGTTTGCTTTTTATGTGCGCAGGTGTGTAGTGTACGTGTCAAAAAAACCTCGCATAGCAGGATTCAGGTGTATGCTTTGTGATCTCATGCCTTACCTGCCCTCTGAAACCAGAGTTGTAGGCAGGGACATGCAATAAGCTTTGCACATTAAATATTTAGACTTTGTATCCTGTCCTGATCCAGTGAATGGAATAATTGAATAAACTTTTTTTTTTTGGTAAATGTTAAGTAACACTGAATAGGCTACGTTGCCAAATTCTGCTATTCTCGTTCTTTTGTTATATACCACTGTATGAGGGCATAGAATGGATAAAATGTTCTGTGTAAGTAATGGAAAAACTGTGACGCTGCATGTTTTTGACAGCTTGCTATAGAATTCCCTTTTGTTCCGTGTTATACTTAAACTCCACCAGTATTCTGCTCATGCTGCTCTTTCCAGTAAAACTCCACCAGTTGGCAAAGTGGGTTAGTTCTATTATGCAGGAACTCAATAGCTGGTGTGAGACCTCACCCACAGAGCTGCTGGTGACACTACAGCAGGGCTTTGTTTGTATGCAAAATTCCACGCCTCTGTCATGCAGAATGGCCACAGTGGTCTTCCACCAATGTTTCTTTGAGACGCCACTGAAAAATTGGGGGTATTACATAGTGGATAGTAGTGAAGAACAGTACTCTGTTGGAAGTACAGTTTAGTGTCAACCTTCTCTAGGTTGTTCACCTTGCTCTGACTGTACAGCTGGAGTGTGCAGTCTTACCCACAAAGGGTCAGTGTGTATGCAGGTTTTTGGGATAACTTTTAGGTAAGCTGTTCAAACCCAGTTGTTAGGATTCTTCAGCCAATCACTCATTTAATTAGTAATCTAATTAGAGAACTGCAGCAAAAACCCGCACGCATAACAGCCCTTTCTGGATAAGATTGCCCGTCCCTGCTCTAGAGGCATGCACCGCTAAATACTAGTGCCCTTTGTAAGTTTTAAGAAAGCTGTGTTTCTGTACTTTCAGTTGTCGGTTGAAAATTTTCTGGTTTCTAATTAATACAGTATTTTGCCCCTATTGCATGCATTTACAATATGAATTTGTTGCATAGAACTTAAGAATATTTGTTTTCTGAAAGCTGACGTAATGTTTCCAGTGAGCAGTCACAGGGGGTAGCTTAATGAAACAAACATTGCTGAGCCTCCGTAATGAAGCTGGTACTCCAGGCTGCTTGTGTTCATGAGGGGCAGGCAGTGACATCACTCGCCTTTGTTTTCTTATCCTGTGCACCACTGCAATGGTAACTAAGAAGGAGTTTCCAGTACATATTTCATATTTCAAATGTGAATTAAAACCTAGTGTTTTACTTAAACTTTACTGCAAATAGTTCAACAGTATTTAAGTGCATGCAGAACCATACAAACAAATGCATTGTTTAAAATTGCAATAAACAATACCACACTTGTTTTCCATTGTGTAGGTGCACATTCACTCACTCGCTCACACATACAGTCAAATGATGCACTGCAGTTTACTGAAGCTGCATGTATTTCGCTGTGGGAGGATAACAGTGGTTTGAGTGAACACGCATATAAATGTGCAGAACATGCGACATGCACATACATCAAAGCGCCGGTGTTTGGTGACGTGTTATCCCCGTGCCAGCCTCAATACCGATTGTCCCCAAGTTACAACTGGGTTCTGTTTCAACAGTCAGGGTCGTATGTCGAAATGGATGTATGTCGGCTTTGGAAAGCCTATGTTTTTCTTTTTTTTTTAAACGCCATATGTAACATCCATATAATGTAGTAATTATGAAAAACAGCTTGGTGGTGTTCTGGGATGGGGAGGGATGTCTGAATACCCCCCCCCCATATTTTCATACTGTACTGAACATACCACTGGCAGAAGCCAGCAGGCATTTCAGACACTTGATCACTGACATTCACATTTCAGCTATTTTTCTACATGATCCTTTAGTTTCTCTTTTGATGTCTGCGCTTTCCTGCAGCGACTAATGTATGGTGCACACTAGGTGGGGTTGTGTTGCTGGGCGTACAGCTGCCTGAAATTTATTTTTACAGACATTTACTTAAAAAAAAAAAAATAAAAATAAAAAAAAAAATTTAAATATCTGTCGTGCCGGTGATCGTAAGTTGCATAGGTCATGATTTTGGACAGTCTGTATAACTGCACCATGTGCAACTAATATTTGCATTGCATGTTGCACACATGCAGATGTCACTGAAGAACTGTGATAGCGGAGTTAATAAAACAACATTAATAATGTTTTATCGTATTATATTATTTTTTTTTATTATTATTTAAACAACAGCCTAATTTTGACCAAAATCTTTGCAGAAACGACTCAAAGCGGAAGCCAAAAAAGCTATTGGACAGCTTCAGGTCCGGACACTAAAGCAAGGTGACCAGGTACATGCCATTACTACTTTTCGTTACTGTTCCTTACGTGTTCCAACGTGACGTGATATAGAAGGCTTTATTTGCTTTTTATTCTCCTCAGTTAATGTTCTTGGCTATCGCATGTTGCACTTCACCTCTTCGGTCCCTTTTATTTAACTATGGGGTGAGGCTGCCAGATATTGTGCCATCTGGAATCACGTGAAACTTGTTTCTTTTCCTACACTGAATTTTGTACCTTCTATATTACAAGCATGTTTCTGTCTCACTTGTACTAACTGCACTGTGACATACACTTTATTTATTCATTCATCATTCATTTTATGTGTTTGAGGACAGCTTGAAGTAATTTATTTTGGCAATGTTACTGACCAGCAAAAAATTCCGACTGGAATCTCTTCATTGATCTTTATTTTGTTTTAGGAAATTGGATCCGATGCAGACACATGCGCCGTATGTATCGACGCTTACAAGCCTGGCGATGTGGTATCCATACTAACTTGCAAGTATGTATTGCTCTTTATTGGTATAAGATCTCCAGTGGTCTCTTTTGTAGAGATGGTCTGTTTTAGACACTTGGTTGTAGAGCTGGGCGATAAATCTATTTCTTTGATTAAGTTGAATTTTAAGTTTAGAACAGTATGTAAAGTGAAAATAGTGATTCCCTTTAAACTAGCTAATAAACATGCAGCACCCGTGAAGCTCCCAAAATTTAGTGGAGACCACTTGTAGTGATCACATCTGTCTGGGTGAAATTGATTGCTATAAACAGATGATCGTTATAACCAATTTCTTTCTTTATGTCTCAGGCAAATTACCATCTAATTGACTTTTGTGTATTTATTACATGAATATATAAATAAAACAGACAGCGTCACTACTGAATTTTATCGACACTTTCAAAAGTTTCAAACGCTTCTCGTTACAATACTGTACAGATTAAACTACTGAACTATGTATAATTGAAATATGATATAATACAGTACAGTATTCTACATAAAATATACCTTATTGTAGTTTTGCTGCTGCACCTAGGTGGCTCGATTTTGGCAATTTATCATAAGCTTTGATGTGTCTAAATTTGTCACTGAAAGAAAATTACTTTATTTTTCCCATCATGTTTTCTATTCACACAGCATTAGCCTCAGGTAGCTAGCCAGACTCAGATGGGTTACTGCAAGGCAATGTAGGGCTATCATAAATAATCAAGCTTGTGGAAGCAAGATAGTCTAAACAAGGAATCAGAGTGAGTTATGTACATGCGTTTGTAAAAACTGTAAAACGTGACTATAAAGTATTTCGGATTTCAAAATTGTCTTTTGCCTCTTAATGATGGCAGTCTAGTGTAAGTAGTACTTGGAGGACATTCAGGTCTGCTCTCTGTCACGCCGCCTCGAACACCAACACACAGCAGCCAGCCAGTAGCACACGTGTCATCAAGAGAGGAATTCATCTCCAAACCTGGCAGTGTCTCCTCAGTCATTTCAAAGTGGTTTGGTTATAAATGCGAAGTGCAACATAGAACAAACTACTGTCCGCCGTAAAGTTTTTCTGGAATCTGTGGCTACTGAAGGTAGCAGCACAGCAAACTTATTTTAGTGTCTCAGAGACGCAGCCAAGTGGCAGGAGTGTGCAGCTATGTGTACAGCGGCTGAAAAGCAGGCAACAGCAGCAGCGTCCTTTTTACGTTGGTGTCCAAACAATAACAAGGGATCCAGGTGGACAGAAATTGCAGATGTGGTGACGTTTCATATTGCCAAAGATATGGTGCCCATATATACAGTGGGGGAGAAAAACTGGGTTCATTCAGAAGATAAATAAAAACGACCCCAGATAAGGTAGCTCTTCCCCATCTCTAGTACATGTGAAAAAATGTGTACTGCTTACGTGAATAATGTCTTTGCTTATTTAAAAAAAAAAAAATCAAAATCGGAATCATAAATTGAAAAAAAATTGGAGATTTTGATTTTTTTAGGTCATATCACCTAGTTGGTTGTTTCATTTTCCCCAGAAGTTGTTTTATGAAGATACATTCATTTCTAAAGGACTATTTGACTTGATGTTTCTCTGCAGTATATTTTGACAGTGGTTTTCGTTTTTAATGTTTAGGACATGCGCCATTATCCATCACTGCTCTATCTGCATGCCGAAGCAGCAATTTGTGGGACTGTTTCAAAACTAAGCTAACCTCAGGCCTTAATTTAGAATTACTAAGCTGTGATGATATTCATGGAGACTAACGTAGATTCTAGTACTGCAATGCTGTTACGCACGTACATCCAGCTAAAAATAGTGTTGAACTATGTTGAGAAACCTGAAAAAAGCATCGAATTTTTTTTAAAGAGCTGACCCCTCATTTTGTGTGTGAACACCATAGCTGGTACCATGAGAACTTTGGTGACTGATAGAAATGGGAGGCTTTTGCATGGTGTCCATTAGAGTATGGATAGTTTTGTAGGTGGCCTTTTCTCTGAAATTTCACCAGTGCCCAATAATGCTTAGCATGGACACTAGGACAGTGAACTGCATTGTATCCCTTATGTATTTTCTTCTCAATTTCAAACCTCACTTATTGATTTAACAACTAGAAGCAGCCCAGATTCTATGAAGCCTCTGTTTGCTTTTTGCCATTTTACATTGTGTGTCAACTTTGAAATGGAGTTTGATCAATTGGATTGAATGCAAGTAAACTTTAAGCTGGGCTGAAGGCCAGTATTTCAGACACTCATTCTTCATGTAAGATAATCTGCCACTTGCAATATGCATTTGACGACAGAATTGCATTTCAATAAAATACATTTTTTTTTAATGGTCCCTTTTTTTTAACCAATCATTATAACTCCCCCCTCCCCATAGCCATTTCTTCCACAAGACGTGCATCGAGCCCTGGTTGCTGGAACACAGGACATGCCCTATGTGTAAATGTGACATCTTAAAGGCCCTCGGAGTTGAGGTAAGTTTATGGAATTCTGTAGCATTTGTATCCCAAAATGAGCCTTTTTAGTAGGACCAAGCCTGACTACAGTTTTTAAAAATATTTTATGAAGAAAAAGGACGCATTACTGTGATGTACTGTTGGAATCAGTGGCATGGTAAACTATATTTTTTGTGCTTAGGGGAAAAAAATATTTTTTTGTGTAAAGACATTAAAATGGAAGCACCCTGAAGAATGTATGTACAGTAAAGATCTATGCTGTACCATTATCTGTTTTCAAGAAACCCCCCCCCCCCCCCCCCAAACACACTCATGTCTCATTTTTCAACAGCCAGATGTTGAAGAAGGAACTCACCAGGTCCCCATGCCACCAGACTTCAGAATCTACCCTGAGACCTTGGAAGATGCCCGAAGCGAGACGGCCTCTTCCGGATACGCCTCAGTACAGGGCATAGAGGAGCACGGGGGCTCTGCGGAGGAGAGGTACCCCCAGGCACCCTCAGGTGATACTGCAGTTCACACCTGCTTCCCAGGACTGTCAGGGTGCTATCCATCCATCCATCATACGCACCTACATGTCCTATGCAGGGTCGCGGGGTTCCAGAGCCTTATGTGCAAGCTACAGGCACAAGGCAGCGAAATACACGGGACATATCGCCAAGCCATCACATACATTCTCTAATTAAGAAACATGTCGTTAATACAACTGCTCACTTCCCCACATAAAACCGCTACAATCGCAGTTTTGCTGCATTTATAGTTGTCTATCTTAAAAGAAGCCAGTGTTTGGGCTGTTAATGGAAAGTACCTGTCAACAGCCATTCACTAAATAAGAAACAAAAAATGCTTAATCCAGTTATTTTACATCTATTGCATGAATAGACTTTTTTACCTTGCAAAATGAAGATTGTGAACAAACACATCGTGCAGTCAGTTTGGGCTTGTTTTTATTTTTAATAACGCAGTGGTTTTACATCAAAGTGATGTTTTAATGCTCAGATAGTGTTGGGGAGAAAATGTAAATCTAACCGTATGTTAATTTTGTTATTCCTGTTTTATATTTGTTGTTTTTGGGTATGGTATTTTTCGGTATGGAGCACAGACATGTTTTTGCCTGGCGTTAATCTGTGAGCTTAGCTGGGGGGATTAGCTTTACTTTTTACATAAGCTTGAGCAGCTCTGATTGTTTTCCTATGCAGCTGTAACACAGGGTGAACAGAAAGCAGAGGGAGCAGACGGACAAACCGATTTACAGCCTCATTATGACAACCTGGCCTTCGAGGGAGATTCGCAAAGCCACCCAGATCCCAGGACATAAAGAGCGCAGCCTATCATCCCCCAGCAAGAGTGGGCTTTGCTTTCTGCAGAATTTGCACCAAAATCTGGCCTTTGATTGATTTGAAAACCTATTTTTGAGAACTAGATACATATAGTGCATGTTTGTGATTACTAATAGGAAAATGAGCACCTATGCATCTTTTTAGCGGAAAATCTATAAAAGCAAACCCATTGTTCAGTGCATTGAGCTCTGACGAGTCTCGTGAAAATGGTACATTAGTATACAAAAGAGCTTTGTGCTTCTGAACAATCTGAATGCCTTTTTCGAATGACGTTAAATCTTCTAATTCTGGTTTTTCTTCTGTAATTTAAAAAATTATTTCCAAGCTGTATAATTTAAGGAATTTTGACAGAAATAACCTGGCACATAATGTGGATTTTAATAACCTGAAACCGGTATGGATTGCGATTAAATTGTTTTAACACGTTCAGAATGATCCTTTTATTGAAATAAAATTAAGTATTTTTCTAGTACTGAATGTGACTTGTCCTGATATTACTTTAAGACTAAGACCTGTTTATTCCCCTTGGGTATCAAAACATTTTATTGACCCTTTCTGACACTGTTTTGTATTGAATGGCCAGAAAATGGTCCTTATTCACAAGATGGTTGCTACACGCACTGTTAATAACAGGAAGTTTTAAATTGGTTAAAGCAGAGAAAGTTGCTGTTTGGTTTCTGAAGTATACATTCCATTTGCCTCTTCAGTTGCAGTTGCTGAGATTAATATAGAAAGCTTAAGATACCAGTTTATTTACATTTACTGCTAGTAAATATTTCATCTCAAGTACCATTTTTTCTTCCAAAAATGGGGAAATGATCAAAATTTTATATTAATATTTTGGTCTTTCATTGTTTAAGCTGGTATGTTAAGCTACAATACCTATGCTCACTTTCACTTTTATTACTGGATCAAAAAGTATGCAAAATATTTTCCTGTCACTGTGAAAAGCAAAGCAATAGGTTTACTACTTACCAGCTCAAGAGATGCCTATGCCTTAATATTTTGTGGTGCAAACACATGTTGTAAACTATTTTTCTGGGAAAGGATCGGTTATTGTTTAATCCTATTTTGGTGTGCACTTTAATGCTTTAACTTAACTCTAAATATCTGTATGAATTTTGTGAAATTATCTTGACTTTCTCACCATCTTAGGTGAAGCTGTCCAAAGTATTTTAACTTAAATAAGGGACAGATGGTGTTTGGTTTTACCCCCAACAACATCCCCTTCTTTTCTGTATCTGTGATTTGATAACTGGTGTATATACGATTTAAAGTTATATTTAAATGTAAGCAAATTGTAAATAAAAATTCTTTTATTAAGCCACTGACTATTTTTTGAGTGCTGATCTGAGAGAAGCATTATCAGCTCACATTTTAACTTGCACTCACACCAAATAAACAGCTAGTGGTGGAAGGTCTAAGGCGTTCTCCACCATTCTGGATGAGAATAAGAAGGGGCAGACGACATCTTCGTCTTAATAATTAGGTTGCTAAGTCTGGTTCGGCACCATGCATTGCTTGTTCAGCATACTTTTACTATTCTATGTATTTTGCCACATGTAAATAGAACCATGCATTTATCAACAACAGTAACAAGCAGTGTAACCTGCCTGATTAAATCCTAGCAAAGCGAGTTTACTTGCTTTACTTTCCAGTAAATCACCATCAGCCGACTGACATACAGCAGTTTATTAAATGTCCTAAATGAACTCAGACCAATTTCACAGATCAAAAGCACCTTGAACAGATTTTAACTTAGAACACTTCCGCTTTCTTGCATGTTAAATGCACAAAAATAAATAAAACTTAACTGTGATGTGTTAATGAACTATTTTTGGCAAGCAAAATACCGGGAAATGCTTGCTGAGGCGGTGTGCGACCAGATGGTTATTCATGCCCGACACAGCGATCCAATCTCCGCTGGGCCCTTGAGCGAGGCCCTTAGCCGGGTGCCGGATAAATGGCTGACCCTCTCTCCTGTCTCAAAGGAGAGCAAGATGGCAAATGCCAGAGGTAAATAAGTCCTATATACTTGTACAAACATCAAAATAAAGTAACGTTATCATTTATGTTACTAACACCAAGCACACGTTAAACGTTACTTCATAGTATTTTATAGTCACGTTTTAATTAATGACCTGACCTGTTTTAATTCGGTCGTGTAGCCTGAACGCAGCAGCGATACAAGTACACATTTAGAGAATTTTTGATTTTGTTTATTTTAATTTATTGATAATGTTCCGATATTTGAGGTATTTAAATGGCATAAATCACTCGACACAGCCAACGAAGCAATAGTGGCACAAACACGTTAGCCGATCAGTTTTATCGCGAAATGAGCATGGTAAGTGTGAAGGATTGTGGGAAGTAAAGTTCCTTGCGTGTGCTATTTATAGTTTACTCAGGAGTATCGTGATGATTAGAACTACAATCCCAGAAATACATGCGTCTTAGACTTTGGCAAGCTTTCTGTCGACGTGGGAAAGAGTCACTTGCAAACAGAAACCTACATGGGTGTAGGTGGCCAGAGCAATGAACATCTTTTTATGCAAATTATACTCATCGGAATTTAACAATGTGGCTGAAACCAGAGGAGGTGCTTCTAAAAAATGCATTAAAGTTATGGATGACTGAGAAATCAAATGATTATTTCATCTTGCAGAGGAGGCGAGGATATGGTGAAGGAGGTGGTGGCTTGACAGGTAGGGAACTGGCTGTTGTAATCCAGTGTCATAAACCCCTCAGTCTTCAAAACTGACATGTCACGACATTCTGTTCATTTTTCCCACTGATGCATTAGCTTACTTTTGTAGGGAGCTTTAATCTTATTTCGAAGCATTTTGTTTTGTTTGCTCCGTCTTTTTTCGAAAATGATGATTCGTGTGCTTTATTGCTTTAAGTAATAAAGTTTTTCCTCCACAAAATACTATGCAACAAGTATTTCTTAAGACAGCGACGACGTTTTTAATACTATCATGTTGTGATCTTTTCCTCGCTTGCGTTGCCTCTGTGTTTCCGGAAATCGGAACTATTATTTATTTACGACGTATCAAAACATTGTTTTTGTGTATCTAATCTACGCGTCTGTTGTCTGTTGTTTATGACCGGCAGTGTCTCATACGCATTCAAATGCTGTACATATCAGTACTATAGTAAATCATCAAGGTGTAAAGTCCTTTAAAACCCGGTTTGTGTGGATGCAATTACAAAACCTAAAATTATTGGTTATAACCGTATAACATTACCTTAACTTCATCAGAAATGTGCACCACTGTCTCTGTCGTTGAACGTAATACTTAATGTCTTAGAGAGTTAAATCAGTTGTCATTTGTATGATGTCATTCAAAATATCAGGGATTTTGACGAATATATTTGAGTCTTTTAGAAAATAGAATGTGAATGAGAAAATAGAAACGTCAGTATACATGTTTTGTTTGTCTTCTCTACCAAAATTTACCCTGAAGTTAAAATTAGCCATTACTTATTTCGTCTTTTAAAAGTTACAGGTTTTGCATTTGAGCGTTGTTGTGTGTTATTACGTTTATTTCTGCACATATCTGAAAAAAACCCACTAAATCTCAGCAAAGACGAATGACAGATGTGATTTGACATCTTTATGCTGCTGGTGTTTATAAAACGATTCTGCTGCAATAATGGTATGAAACCTCCTTGTCCTCAAGGTTAGGTGTAGGGCCTATAGGTCATTACCTACTACAGAACCAGAAAGGCTGAATGTGAAATATGAAATTTAGCCGTAGACATTTTTCATGGTTTTATGGTATTTATTTATGCATATGAATGAATGAGTACAGGAATGAGAGCACATAAAATTAATTTTACCAACCACAATCTGTCTAGTACGTTGTATAGGATATATGTGATAATATTAAGTAATTTTGGCGATACAGCTGTTAGGAGTTAAGATTTTGGGAGAACAGATGTAATAAAAAGGAGGGGTTAACTAATATATTTTAACACATGAATGTAACCGGATTTGTGATCATGTGGTGTTTTAGCAGCTGCTGCAGCTTTGCAGAAATGATATTAGTACCATAAATAAATAGCTGTATTTAGCATTTTTGAATTGTTTCTGGTAGTAATTGAAACGGAGTCATCAAAGCTGATGGCTAAACCAAAACTCTTGAAGCGCGGCTCAGAGTTTAATCTAATATTTAAGTTAGTTTGTGGTCAACAGGACTATCATGCTGCATTGTAATACAACAAAATGTAGATTTGTGATACGCATTAGTTATTATAGATAAACTGACTGGTGTGTGACTGGGCTCTGCCATGGCTTGGTGCCCCATCCTGGGCTGCTCCCTGCCTTGCACCCATATTCTCTGGACCCCACACAACCTTGAATAGGACAAGTGGTTAGAGAAGATGGATGGTTTATAGATAAACTGGCGTCAACATGACAGATACCTAGTATTGGAATATCACTGTAATTGTAAGATATTCTTGGCTCCAGACACTGGAAAAAAACATATTTTGTAAATACTATGGTTGTGCATATACAGCAGTACATTTGAGGTGGTAAGATTTAATTATAATATATGAACAGATACTTAATGTGGAATATTTAAAACACTGTTTCTTATGTTTTGTTAAAAATCTGTCAGAACATATTTAATGTTGTAAGAAAATATTACTTGAAACTTGCATCATCTCACATTTAGGCTCTCCATTAATATGAGTAAACTTGGGAGATGAGAATTAAAATGCAGAGGTGTCACATCATTCTGGGGTTTTCTTTTGTTTTTTTGTTTTTTTTACTGGATCAGTAGGAGAGATCATGTGATCACAGCTAAACGTTTGACCTTCACTGTGAAATATGTATCTATGTTTGTACTATATTCAGATATAATGAAGTTACATGATTATTTTTGTCTTTGTACCCAAATGAATTATAATTTTTGATGTTGAGAACTACAAGGACAGTGTATTTTATGCATATATCATAAAAATATACAACAGTGAAGGTCAAGCTTTTAGCTGTAAAATGTACTAGAGGTACAAAAGAACAGATTCTTGGTTCGGTACAAACTTCAGTGTCGGTTTCATGGTTCGGTGCAGTTTCAGTACATCAGGGAAAACTGAATTTGTTTTGGAACTATTTATTATTAAAACTAAAAACACAATTAGGGACAGTTGTGATAGACATGTAATGCGTCTGTTGATGTGTTTAAATAACAAGACCTAAGAGATGCTTATTTGCACGTTATTTACAAAATGAACATATAAAACAAGTTAAAGAAAAACTAAAACATCGTAACAGTCATAATGAACTAAATCTTGTGTTCTTAACTGAGGTAATTTTTTAGCCCGGTCTGAATTTCCTGGCAAAAGCGCCTTAAACACCACGGGTAGGCTAACTTGCAGAGGCGTACTTGAGTTTGGTATAGCAGAGCTGACAGACAGTATTATCAAGTACTCTCTCTCCAGTGTTGGTGTAACTTACTGGGAATCCAAAACGATCCAAACTGGGGCTTGTAACTGACTGTAACCAGCATTAGCCATGAACGACTCACAGCTGCAGTTAGCATAATGTTTCCCGTGATGAACATCTACGTGTGAATTTAGGCTTCCATCTATGATGGAAAATGTGTTCATTCATTTAATTGTGCGTACTGAACCTAAAATGATGTACCAAATGGGATATGTCGACTGCGTATAGTTAAACCCCTAATATTTCCACAGTTATTAATTAAACCTAAGTCGGACAATAACATTTTTAGCACTAGATTGATTTTAAAGTTGACCTTCTAAGTCGTATAGAAGCATATGATAAGTTTACTTTACTTGATTAGATATAAGGATAAAATGCCTTTTCAGTGCCTTGTGACCATCTGCATGTCCCTGTTTGTTCCTTCCCACTGCCTGCTCGATTGTTATGAGGGTAATAATAGAGAGGAACCCAATGAAAGCCTGACATAATACTCTTGTCTAGTTCAGGACCCGGCACGTATTTTGGCTAATTAGCAGGTGCAGCGTAGGACACAGATTGCAGTATTGCCATCCAAATCCATTAAATGTTTCTAATGACCCTGTTGGCTGTGTCACCATCTGATGTTTTAGGCTAATTCTGCTGCACTCTGCTCTAATATGTGGATGCCAATATATCACGAAACATGCATTTTTTTTCCCAAGACATTTGTCTGGATATTTGAGACTTATTCATTTTCAGAAAAAGTATATAATAGATTATTGAAAATTATTTTAGAGTTTTTTTTCTCAGTATTTGGGTGACTAACACAATATGCAGATTTTTATGTCTGAGTCCATGATTTTATTGATTTTTAAAGTCCTTTAATGAATACAGTGTTTGCCTAGTATTATGGTATGAAACCTCTTTAACGTGAATACATTTTCAGTACATTCAAATGATATTCAGTTTTAACATTTTTTATCTCAGTCAAATGTCAGGTGGTGTATAATTCTGTGTTTGGAACCTTTAAACTCATAAAGTTGTGAAACACTGTCATTTTAAAATCCTTGAGATAATTGGAAAATGATGCATTTCCACGTCAGGTAGCATAAACCACGGAAAACCATTAAATATTATAGTATGATAAACAATTTTTTAAATTTTAAAATTGTACGCAGAAACCTGATATCAAGGACAAGGTTTTATGCAATTTTGTTTCTTGGCAGATGCCTGATTAATTTGAAATGAGCTTGAAATGACAGGCGAGACGAGGGCATTTAATATTACTACAAAACATCCATACATCCCTACATCCATCCATCCATCCATCCATCTAGTTCTATGCAGAGTCGCAGGGGTGTGGAGCCGATCCCAAAAGCTACAGGTGCACGAGCAGGCATGACGCAGGAAGGGGTGACAACCAGCTCTGGCTACTAATCAACAAAAGCAAAAAACAGACAAGAATCAGCAACGTCTGATGCATTGTAGACAGTTAAATGGGTGCTTTATGAAGGCTTTCATTTGGAAAAAATAATTGTAAATTATTATATATTTTGGTTGTGACATTTTTTCAGTTGGTGAAAACGTTATTTGTCATGCAACTAATTTTAAGTCCAAATGAGTTTGTACAAGTCTCTCTCTCTTTTTTTTTTTTAAATAAATCTGATGTACTTTTGCTTGTCATCTTCAGATTATTATTGTCAGAGAATCCAGTTTCTTTCAGAGAAGTTTTAGGTATCTATCCTTGAGGCTCTGTAGGATGCGCTGTAACATAGACAAGCATTTCTGTTGCTTTTGGCAGAGAATCAGCATGGTCTAACCTTTAGAATAATTCATGAAGGGCACTTGTATAAAAGTTGCTTCAGCTACTGAAAGACCAGTGAAATATCTAAACATGCTGCCCCTTGATTATTTTAAATGCAATTGGATTCCACGATATGCAAGAGCTTCACTGTTGTTTTATTTGTCAAATGTATGAAGTCATTTTAATATGAGACGGAATATGTGTACGGAACTTTCAAAGAATTTTAGCACTTGAAATTTATGCACCAGGCTAATTTTTGTCTGTCATTAAGGCAGTCTGCACAGGAAATCTGCTGGTGCATTGTGGGATATTGGGGTCACTTCCTTGTCTTGTCCCTGGAAACAGGTCTCCTGGTGGGAACGCTTGACACTGTGTTAGATTCCACAGCGAAAGTGGCCCCCTTCCGCATCCTACACCAAACACCAGATTCCCAGGTCTACTGGTCAATAGCATGTGGTAAGACTAGAGCACTGGTCAGTCGCAGTTTCCCCATGTGCTCCACATCACCAGAATGTTGATGTTGATTTAGCCTTATGGAGTCACTCATAATTACATTTACCCAGTACTGCAATTATATTATTGTTCACCCATTAAATTGTACAGTCAGCTTGTGTCATAAAAAAAAAAAAAGCTTCTCTCATTTCTTGGGCTTTAGGGCTTCTTAAAATATGCATTGAGAATCAATAACTGCTTAGAGTGCTACCAAGTTCTGAAGTCATACGAAATCAGCAGTGTATAATTTGGCTGACTAATCCCCGATGGCTAAATCCTTATCAGAGGGATGCCGCTCTCATAATTAATAATACATTAGCTGCCTGTAAAGATTCTGTTAAACACCAGGTTACTGGCATGTTAACCATTCTGTAATTGTGTAGGAGCCACCAAGGAGGAGATTAACCAGCACTGGGAGTGGCTGCAGCAGAACGTAATGGGGACCCTTTCTGTGTTCGACTCCAGTGAGGACATCACCAGCTTTGTTCAAGGCAAGATCAGAGTAAGTCTTAAGTTCTTTTGGTACGTAGACCAGGCTAAGAATGGTTATAATTACACGAGGATGTACTTTGGGACACAGAACATGTGCATCTCCTTGAATTGTAGTAAATGATTCATTACTTTGTGTCACCGAATGTCCCTCTTGATCTTCATATAGCATTTGCAGCTGCATTGAAGTTACCTTGGATCTGAAGTTCAAAGGGGATCTAAATCTGAGCATGTCCTGTAAATCAGAAGCTTCTGTTTCTGAAGAAATCTTACACTGAGTATTTTGTGGATTTTTTCTGTTTGCAAGTTTTCTGTGTATATTAGATTTTCCTTTTAAAACATTGCAGGCCGTGAAAACTTTGGGGATTTGGATGCATGGTGTGCATAGTTTGAAAATGGGTGCTGTCACTGAGAAATTATTCAAGCAGCATGACTTCCAGCTCTGATTTACCGTTTTACTAGGGCCTTATTGCTGAGGAGGGGAAGGTGTCTCTGGTGCAAGAGGATGACCCCGAGAAGTTTCGCGAGGCGTTGCTGCGGTTTCAGAAGTGGTTTGCCCTCCCAGAGAAAGAGAAGCTGGTCACCTACTATTCCTGCAGCTACTGGAAGGGCCGGGTCCCCTGCCAGGGGTGGCTGTACCTGAGCACAAACTTCCTCAGCTTCTACTCGTACCTACTGGGGGCAGAGGGTGAGAACAGAAGGAACCAGCAGGACAAGCGCTTCCTGTCTGCCTTGCTGCTGTGTTAGCCTAAGGATTTGAGAAACTTCTTCAGGCAAACCTGTGATTCATGGAACTTTTGCATAAATATTCTACTGATCTATTATATTATTTTAGCCAATATTATACATAATAAAACATAATAGCAAAATTAGACTTGTGTAGATGGTCACATTAATGCCCTTTCTGTTTTGAACGCACACACATCTTTCTGGGGGCCGTCCATTCATTTCCATGGGGAAAACCCTAATCCCAACAATGACAGCCTTAACCTAATTCACAAGTAACCAAACAAAACAGGACTTTTGGTTATTTTAATTTTTTGATTGCAGTTACAGATTTAAAAAAAAAAAAAAATCTCTTGTGGGGGCTGAAAAAAATGAACACCCTCCCCCCTGCCAACGTCAAAATAACAAGATTTTGTCATGTAAAAGAATAAGAGACTGGACCACTCAATATTAAAAAAAATCTGCATTTTTAAACCCTGGTTTAGTCCTAGTTCTGCTGGCAGACCTGAGGTACTTCTGGTAATAATAGTGATTAAAAAGAGGCATAGACTTTGAAGCTTTTGAGAGTAAACTCAGTTGTTGACAAAACGTACTTTTTTTTTTCCTCAGTTAAGCTCATCATCTCATGGGATGAGATCTGGAAGTTGGAAAAGACGTCCAATGTGATCTTGGCAGAGAGCATCCATGTGGCGGCAGGAGGAGAGGACCACTACTTCTCCATGTTCCTGCACCTCCATGAGACCTTCCTACTTATGGAGCAGTTGGCCGACTACTCCATCAAACGGCTCTTTGACAAAGAGACTTTCCAGCACGTGCCAGCCTTATCAGACCCTCTCCAGATCACCAAGAGGTACTGGCTTACAAGCCCTGGGCGTTTCACCATCATCAGACCAGTAACTCTGGGAAGCAGATGATACTGTCATTTCACTATTTGAATCACACTGTAGTTACACTCCACTTACACTATATGGCCAAAAATATGTGGGCATCATTTTATTTAGAAGAATTGTCTACTTAAGTCACACCCATCGCTGACACAGGTGAAAAAGATTGTACTTAATCAAGAGTAATTTCAGTTATGATTTGTAGTACAAGTGGTCAGTATACTTTAAACAGAGAACATTCTGGAGTAATACCAACTATGTATTATTTTGACTTGACAAAACCCAGTGATCATGACAGACTTCACGCACTAATTGGCAAGATTTTTTTAACATCAGCTTAAACCAGTGCTTGTCTCTGTCATTGTAAAATACGATGCCTTAAACCTTTTAAAATGACATCCCTACAAGGTGATACTCATGTTACAAGGTGTTACTAATGTTTATTTCTGATACAATCAACCCAAAGATCAGCATAGGTGTTACAAAAATGCTCACTAATAAATCAAATGAAATTGCTATACTATAGCATCATAGAAAGCATTAAATTCCAAAATAATGTTAAATTAAACAAACATTTGCTATGGGTCACGATACCGTTACTAGAACAGTTACTAACGGAACGCCATGCTATAATATGACATATATTTAGAAAACAACTATTTGTATATTACTCAGACTTTCTGCTGTACTCCTGCTGCATCTGTCCTGTTTGCTGTGTCTGATCCAGGGGCTTGGAGACGCATGCCCGTAATGAGCAGTTCTGCGCCTTTTTCCGTTTGCCGCGTGGGGAGAACCTGGTGGAGGTCTACGAGAGTTTCCTGTGGGTCCCCTTCAGCCATTTCAACACACTGGGAAAGATCTGCGTTTCCGAGAACTACCTGTGCTTCGCCAGTCAGGACGGCAGCCAGTGCTACGTCATCATTCCCATGCGAGAGGCAAGGAGCTCCGCTTCAGGTTCTCCTGCAGAATAACAATTCATTTAGCTGTAATGGAAATGGAAGCAAAAACAAAGTGTGTGACTAAGCTAGCTTTGCAGAGAAAGTGATGTGTAGCATACAGTAAACGAAGTCACTGCTTCTGGATGTGGCCGTTTGCATTAACATCCACCCAGCGGTGACTGTGTGATGTGTATTGTCATCGCGGCGGATGCCATCCCACTCCACGGAGGGAAGTACCAGTGCAGCATGGCATGGAGACGATAGCTCGAGATCATGAGATATTGTTCGACATTAACCTTAATGGAATGCATGACCCGGCCGTTCCTGGAAAGCTAGCTGTATTATTTTAAACATTTGTGTTCTGGAATGTTGCATCCTGTGCACATGGGTACTTCACAGTTAATTGGTTTAAGCACTTCATACATGTAGGGCTGATTTCTTGCAATCAGCCAGGCATCTTTGATGTTACTTCCTTGTGGAAAGACACAAGCTGTTCGTGTTTCTTCTTCTGTTACGCCTCTCCTGTTCTGCCTGTTTGAAGTTCCTCTGCCACCCACTTGTGTTCATTGTTTAACATGTTTAGTTTTACACGATGAGTTGTATTTGACACCCTAATTTTTGTATAGCTTTTTCATTACTGACATGCCAGAAATATACAGTGCCTTCCAAGTTTCTCAGTTTCACAATTGCAGTAATTTTGGGAGTCATTACATGGAGAAATTAAAAACTCGTTGGAGAGACGTACAAATTTCTCAGTTACATGCAGCATGTGGGCCGCCCTTTTATGGCTTTATTGCCTGAAGGGACCTCTGGAATGGGAACCTTTCACACAGAGGACAATTAGCAACCTGTCTGCTCGCTGTTCAGCAAGATAGCGTACAGGCTTAGGGACTAACATATCACAGAAAGGTCGGTTTGATAGGCCACCTGGAAATGTGATAGTTTAGCCTGCCTGAAGGTAATTACCCAGCTGTAAAAATGTCTATATCATTCTGAATAGAACCGTCTTCTAAGTAATATTAGTAGTGGATTTTTAGACTGAAGAGCAGTCTTTAGTTGCCTGCTGGAGTCAGATCAGTGAGCTAAAGCCAGTGGTTTTGCCCTTGCAGATCGTCGGCGTGGAGAAACCCGACAGCAGCAGTCGAGCAGTGACAGTGTGTGTGCGTGGGAAGAGGGCACTACGTTTCTCCGAGGTGCGGGACTACGAGCGCCTGGCCAATAGCGTTCGCAGGAGGTGTGGGGCCACTGCAAGCCCTCGGCACATCTTAGCCGGCGGGGTAAGCAGCGGCTTCTCCCTTCACCTTACACAGATGTCACTCAGTATTCTTTTCACAGCTGAAATTAATCATCTGCATCAAATTTCGAAACCCGTCCCTCTTCAGATAGTAGCAATAATGACACTAAAGAGTGATTTGCTCTTACGGCATGGCTGAGAAGATGTTTTAGCAGCTGTCTGAAGTAATTGTATCCCCCATTTCGGTGAAATTTATCATTGGGAAACTTAATCGTGTCACATAGCCCTAGTCCAAGTCAGTGGTGATACAGGAAAAAAGAGACGCAGGTGTGGTGAACCTGGTTACAATTAAGACAAGTAACGCGAAGTTGGGCTCTTAATAAAGATTTTCTTGGAGAGAGGTGGGGAGAGTGTGTATGGTAGAGTTAGGTGGTAACATGGTATACTTTTACAAAGGATTTTGGTATACTGCATCGTTTTTGTTCGGCATAATTTCTTGTGGGTGGATCCCCCTGAAAAAATACCATCTAAATACCATATACCATGGTATAAGGGTATTGACAGTATGAGTGTGAAGAATTTAATGCCACCCCAAGCCCTGTGTAGCGGGGTACAGAGGGAGGCAGAGGGATATGGGAGGTAGGCTTGGGTACTGTTTCTACTTTCTAGACATTTCCCCCTGCTTATGATATAAGGCAGAATAATTACTTGATGGATGGATGGATCATGTAGGCTACTGTAAACGCCGTAATCAGAGAGAGCCCAAACAAGCTCATCAGTGTAGAAGCTGAGCGCTAGGAAAACAAGGAGACAACCGTTTGTTAAAGAGTTAAAAAGACCACCCTTGGTTTATTGAGCCCAGGGTCCCTGTCCGCTCTGCGGGACCTGCCTGATCTGCAGCCATGCCCATAGGTTTCACGCATGCCTTGCTCGCTCCAACAGTTTACCGCACATTCACGCCACATTCTGTTTTTGTGGCATTAGCTTGCGTTTATGTGTTATTCTTTGCCTTTTTTTCTTTTAAAGTTGAGTATCTCCGTATCTGTGTCATAGAAAGAGGAGCATCTGTATTTTTTTATGGTATTAATAAAACCACCTTTGGGATTCCTAAGTACAAGAATACTGCCAACCCGCCCAAGCCGTGTGGGAGGTGTGGGATTAGAAGGCAGGGGTAAGGGGGCAGTCTGGGGGGGGCACATCATCATGCAGACAGGAACCAGTGTTTTCCTGCATTCTTCTGAACAAGTTGATATTAATCTATCTGTACAAATTTCCATAATTTACAATGAACATGGGCATTTAAAGCGCATGTTGTGGTCCCACAACCATCTATGCTGACACTTGTCAGTATTTATAAGCTATCAGTGTGAAAATGTGCAGTCAATAGCAAGTGAATTCCCGAAATTACCTACACAGCGAACATCAATTCATTCACAGTAGAAACAACAATATATGGAAAAATACATGTTGGGTGACAGAAAATGTTATTTTTTTCATTCAAGTACAGAAATACAGTTGAAAAATACAACAAAGGTGTGTATTTGAAATGTAACACATTTCAATTTCAGTTGACTAGATGCTCTGTGTCCTAGTCTTACACTTTTCAATGGTTTCTGGAGATATCCACACACCCACTGTGGCACAGTAAAGACCGGCCCGCGCGTCCTTCTAGGCTGGCGCCGAGAGCTGCCACAACCTCATTGAGCACTTCGAGGACAATCCGGAGGAGGTGGCCCTGATGGTCGGCCAGCGAGACGGCAGCAAGGCAGTGAGCACAGAGGCACTGATGACGGTTTTCCACCCCCAGGACGCTGAGAACCTGGACCCCAAAATGGTACCGTTATAAAACACCCACCCGTGGATGAGTTTTCAAATATTTGTTTGACCTACTTCAGCACTGTAGCTCTAAAAAAGAACATTTTTGGAGAACTCTATTTACTAAGTTTCTGCGTATTTTTTTAGGTAAACCGTATGAAATTGATGTACTAGTTCATGACAAGGTGTTAAAATCTGTCTTAGGCTACGCCTAAGATGACGATGGCTGTTCTTGTGGAGAAAAAAAAGCAAAATATCAATGTTTTTTTTTGTGTTTTTGTTGCTGGGAGCAACGTAAAGTTTATTCTGACGTACCCCTTATGGGGGGGGTGTTGTGATGGGGTAGCTGAAGGAGAAGATGAAGGAGCAGTCGTGGAACATCCACTTTGCGGAGTACGGCCGTGGTATGAGTATGTTTCGTACGAGGAAGACGCGAGACCTGATTGTGCGTGGAGTTCCTGAGGCCCTGAGAGGGGAACTTTGGCTGCTCTTCTCAGGTAAACCGACAGTTTTACTCCAGAGTGATTGTCCTGCAGTTGCCTTTGTTAGTTATGAAAATGCATTTGTCCCACTTAGTACCTGAGGAAGACCTGCTGCTGTGTAAATCTGAGTATTTTATTCCTGGAATATAGTGCTTTTTCCTGTACTTTACCCATGAGGACCATTATCCGAGGACAGCCTTATGGTTTATAATGGTGCAGGTATTAGTCTAGTTGTGCGTATATGTTGCACTGTGGTGCATTACAAACTGGAGGCTTTCGAGCCTGGCATTGTTACGGCAGCAGTCAGTACACCTGTCTCTCCCTCTTATGTTATGGCACTGTGCCCTGCTAGGTGCAATAAATGACATGGTTACCCATCCGGGTTACTATTCGGAGCTGGTTGAGCAGTCACTTGGCACCAGTACTCTGGCCACAGATGAGATAGAGCGGGACTTACACCGGTCCCTGCCGGAGCACCCAGCCTTCCAGAGCGACACGGGCATCTCTGCCCTGCGCCGCGTCCTCACCTCGTACGCTTACCGTAACCCCAAGATCGGCTACTGCCAGGTATGCTTGGGGCTAGCCGGCGGACTCTGGGGCAGGCTGCAGAGGACTTCTCCTGACCTCATTGGTCCTTTGCCCCTTAGGCCATGAACATCTTGACGTCGGTTTTGCTGCTGTATGCCAAGGAAGAGGAGGCCTTCTGGCTGCTGGTCGCTATCTGTGAGAGGATGCTGCCTGACTATTTTAACCGCAGGATCATTGGTGAGTTTGTGGACATTTTCCAGTTCTGTCTGGCTTTTTATTGAAATGTTGTAAGACAATAGGCACTTTTATACGGCAAGAATTTTTTCAGGAACCAGAACCTTTTTAAGAAGATTAAGATTAAGACAGTTGACCACAGACTCTGGTGCTAACTTGGAATTGCACGGAAGTGCAGAGAAAAGAGATATCTAGCGAATAGAACAAAACAAAGCAAACACCCCCCCGGTACCCATCTGCCCACCCCACCCCCCAAAATATACCCTGAGAAAGAAAAAGCAAAAATCTGTCAACGGAAGAAGTCTGGAATTATTTTTGTGCTTCAGTTACTTTTAATGAATTCGTTTTTTTGCTTGTGTCTCCAAATTTCTGCATCAGAAAATTTGATAAATTACTTTTGTGTAATATCACCGGTGCAGGCAGTGAAACTTTCCAGCGCTTATTAGCAGGATAATGTTACATTGTTTCTATTTTGTGAACTCAAAAGATCGTTTTACCAGCCAGATTTAATAATGAAATATAAACATGTTTTGGGTCGTATTAATAAAATATAAATAAAAGGCTGTGTCCCGTTTTGATCGTGATCGATCCCTCATTAGTAACTAACAAATAATTAACAAAACAAATTACTTATCCTTCATTGTTTTACCGTGGCAGTGTAGTTGTGTATGAGATCGTGTGAACTTTAACCTTTGAACTTTTTGCATCTCCCATGCTTAATTATCATAAATGTCCCAGTTCCTGTTGTGCCGTGTGAAAGCGACACAAGAAAGTGGCCAGTAGCTACAAAAGTTCCAGGTCAAGACACTCCAGGGACTCATAAACTGGGACCAGGTTCCGGAACTTCAGGGTGAAAGAGCCTAATTACATGAACGTTCCTTATGCCTAACAGTCAGGCAAGGAAAAAATATGGTGTGGTGGTTGGCGCATACAGTGAGGGTGTGCTGCCTGCTTCAGGGAAGTGTCTACCTGGATAAATGTTTACAAGCTAAAGTCATAGAAAACAAACATCGTTATAAAGCCTTAGTGTTATTCATTGTGAGTGTTATGTTTTATGTTATGTATGTGTGCATGCATGTTTCAGGTGCCCTAGTGGACCAGTCGGTGTTTGAGGAGCTGATCCGTGAGCACCTGTCCCAGCTCACGGAGCACATGACGGATATGACCTTCTTCTCGTCTGTGTCACTCTCCTGGTTCCTCACGCTATTCATCAGCGTGTTGCCGATTGAAAGTGCCGTCAATGTCGTCGACTGCTTCTTCTATGATGGAATCAAGGCCATCCTACAGCTCGGCTTAGCAGTGCTGGACTTCAACATGGACCATCTGCTCGCCTGCCGTGATGATGCAGAGGCTGTCACCATCCTGAATAAGTGAGCAGCACCCCTACTCTATACATATGCTCAAGCTGTTAATTTATACATTTTAGAGTCAGATTTACAGCGTGACACCAATCATGGTAATCAGATCATCACAGGACACTCAAGATTATTTTCAGTATAATTTACTATGATTTGAAAAATGCATGTCTGTTTACTGCTCTTTTGTATTAGGATACATCTATATCAAAATTACATGGAAACATTTTATGATAACTTAAATGGGTTTAAAGAATAACATGTTGGGGGGAAAAAATGCATTTGTTCTAAGATCTTGCATGTACCGTGCACAAATCCTGTCTGAAATTTACCTAGTGCCATATACTTGACCCCTGATTTAATTTTGTACTTCTGGTATGAACTAATTAGGTTCTCTCTTACCCGTTGAGAAAATCATCTGGACATTCCTTGTTGCTGCAGTAGCTTCTTTGCCAAGGCTTGCATTTAGAACCGACAGTATCTTTGGTTGCTTGTCAGACTTGGTCAGCGAGCAGACTGAGACTGTTTGTGACATTATGTGCCCTGTAGGTTTTTTGACAGTGTGACCAACAAAGACAGCCCCCTTCCACCCACAGTGCAGCAAGGAGCCACGGCAAACAGTGAGAAGACTGCGAACAGCAAGGTGGACATCACCGATCTCATTCGAGAGGCCTACGAGGTGAGCGCAACAGCATCTGGCAGGCCTTCCCCTCTCCTCTGCTGCCATAGGTGCAGCACTGCCGTCTGGGGGCAGGCCTTCCCCTCTCCTCTGCTGCCATAGGTGCAGCACTGCCGTCTGGGGGCAGGCCTTCCCCTCTCCTCTGCTGCCATAGGTGCAGCACTGCCGTCTGGGGGCAGGGATGATATTGTGACCCCAGCACTAAACAGTTCTTTGACGTGCAGAAATACGGGGACATTCGATCCGAGGAAGTGGAGAGCATGCGAAGGAGAAACAAGCTGTTTGTGATCCAGACTTTAGAAGATACAACCAAGCAGAATGTTGTAAGTGCTCCAGCTCTTTATGTAGTATCTAAGCAGAATCCCGGGCTTTTAGTTCGGTTTTCACATTCATCAGTTTGCCTGCTTGGTTCAAACTAAAGGCAGAACAGCTAAATTATATTCAAACTATCCTTTTGTTTTATTATCAGTTAAGGGTTGTTTCCCAGGAGGTGAAGTTCACTCCCGCAGATCTGGATGATCTTTATGGCCTATTCAAGGTAAAAACTACTCTTCAAGTGTATAAGAGTCTGTCTGAATGTATGCTTTCAAGAATGTCAATAAAATGCCTATCTGTCCCTAAATTGCCTTTTCACATCTCCATCAAATGTTTTGACATTTGTGCATATTTATTATGTATTTTGATGTTATGCGTTCAAAGATTTTTATTTATATAATATATATATGTTAGCGCCGCGAGGACGACGTGTTTCTCTGGCTTCACCCGACTCTGACAGCGCTGTCTGTTTCCATGGCACCCGCTTGCAGAGACAGCACTTCCTAAGCTGCTACTGGACTATGGACAGTGCCGCCCTCCTGCACCACGACCCCAGCCTGGCCTACCTAGAGCAGTACCAGCTGGCCCAGCAGCAGTTCTGCAGCCTCTTCTCCCTCCTGGCTCCCTGGTCCCACTGCAGCAGTTGCCATCTCCTCTCCTTGTGGGCCTTCCGCCTGCTGGATGAGAACCAGGACGGCCTGGTCAACTTCAAGGAGTTCTGCTGTGGCCTGAGTACGGCCAGCTGTTTCCTCCTGACACACTGCACGCACCGGCCAGTGAACCTCGACGCATTCAGTGCAGTAATGCTGTGTTTTTTTTCTCTCTTATCACAGATATTCTGTACAGTGGCACTTTTACAGAAAAACTGAAATTTCTGTTCAAGATGCATCTACCACCCGGTAAATGTAATTTTCCTTTATTGATCTGATTTCTGTTACTTATGTTGTGTAATCCTGACAACAAATAGGAGAGTGCGATAACACATCCATTCACTCTATATGAAGGAAGAACACAAGTTGAAACAGGTGCATGATACCTGCTTATCCTGCCTATAATCTTGGCTCTTTGTTGTACTGTGAACTGTTTTAAGATGCTTTCTTATGGATGATTAAGATGAAATTAGCTGTGCATCCCGCTTGCTAACTGGCTTTATGGACCTCCTGCGCTTTGACTCATACAGCCTGGCTAAACACACCCTATTTTCTAGCTTTTACAGAAATAGAGACCGAACGTCCTTTATTCTCAAAGGGCCACAAAGTCTCCCACTTTAGGTCACTGAGTGAAGACTTCTCCTACTTTAGTCGACTGAATGGTCAGATGGCTTTTTCTTCTATACCTGTTCTCTGGATATTCTCTTGCACTGTCAGAAAAAAGGGTACAGCCTTGTTAGAGATTTGTTCACCAAGGTACAAATAACATTAATGTACCACCAATGATATAAAAGTGTTCCTCAGAGTCCATTTCTGTACCTTAAAAGGTACATTTACCTACAGCTAGGGCAAAATTGGCAGACCCTTGAGGGTACTGCCCCACTGACAAGTAATTGTACCCTCAAAGGTATAAATTGTTACTTTTTTCTGACAGTGTGTCTGTCTGCCACTGTCTGTGCCTCCCTCTCTGTGATGAAACATGAATTTTTTTGTTTTAAGTTTAAGTCTAGTGTATGTTTGCTAGTTTGCAACCGGCATCGTTTTTGTAATTAATTAATAGTAGTGTAAAACAGTAGTAGAATCAGTTTTTTAATTCTTACTTTTTAAAATGTGAGCACTCTGTCTGTTGCAGTCTCATTGCCTGATGTTCCTGAGGATGGTGTTATTAGAAAAAGCCCAGAAAGAGGTAATTTGCCTGGAGTCTGTCCAAATGTTGTGTTTCATGTTCATCGTTGAGTAATTAAGTGATTTAGGATAAAAAAAAGATTGGTTAGCGGGCTAGATACAGCTGATTATGAAATATCGACATTCATTTTGAGAGAATCAGATGTACACAAACAGGAATAAATATACAAACAGGAATAGGAAATTGATTAATATGAATAATTTGTCCACTGCCTAATATATAGTAAACTATATACAGTAAACATTTTTTATTAACGGATACAAATAATACTGCGGAAAATACAAATATTGAGTATTGTTTTTCCTGTAGCCAGAGTATAGCCTCAGTGGATAGCAGTTTGGCCCTAAAATCCAGCTGTAGGTGTGGCTGCTTCATCCCAGCTGAGTGTGTCTGCCTTGCATGTCCCCCTGCATGTGCGAGTTTCCTTTGAGTACTCCAGTTTCCCCCCACGGTAAAAACGGTGTTTCTGAATTGCCCTTAATGTCTGATTGCGTGTGACTTAGTGATTTGGTATGAAATGGCACCTCCTAAAGGAAGACCATGTTCACTGCAACCCTGCACAAGACACACAGCCTGGATGAGTGGGTGGGTGGATGGATGGATGGATGTTTACATTATGCAATCCTTTGCCAGTTCCATAAACACTTGCCGGTTAATGGTGGCTTCTGTTACCTGTGTTTTGACAGCATCCCCAAATATCCCTCATACTGACTCATCCTTCAGTATCTATACTCTGACAGTGTCTGACTTGTTTTTTTTTCTTATCCACTATTTCAGGCAGAGGGAAGGTGGATCTGCAGGCATACCTGAAGCAGTGGCAGGATGAGCTGCTGAAGAGAGAGGAGAGCATTAAGGATTTACCCAGGATAAACCAGGTAGATCGACAGCCTCACTGACTCGACACTTCGACCTGTGAGCAATACCAAGACTAAGTGTTGCACCAAAATTATTACGCTGTGCTAGACTGTCGATCGGTTACTATTTGGATTCCCAGGTTTGTTTTCTCGATTGAATGATTTTTAAGTTTAATAATTACATTTTGTTTTAATCTACCGGTTATGTTTTCTGCTTTTTTAGTTTTGATTTTGAGTGAAGTGATTTGATCATTCATATTAATCAAAAGTAGATTCCATTCCTTTGTGTAAGGATTTTTGTTTTTCTCTCCCCATTCAGGGTCAGTTCATCCAGTTCTCCAAAACTCTGTACAGCTTGTTTCACGGCGACGCGGAGGAGGAGTCGCTGTACCGGGCCGTAGCGAGCGTCACGAGCCTCCTGCTGAGGATGGAGGAGGTGGGGCGTCGCCTGCAGGCCCCCCCCCCCACTGAGACTGCCTCTGCCCACAGGGAGCCCACTGCTGTCCCAGAACCGGCCTCAGACATGCCACCTGCTCCTTGCGCTCCAGAGACTGCAGTGCAGCCACAGGAGGTGCAGTGGTCCTTCGCCTTCGAGCAGATCCTAGCCACCCTGCTGAACGAGCCTGTTGTGGTCCACTTCTTCGAAAAGCCTGTGGACATCCAAGCCAGACTGGAGCACGCCAAGGTCACCCAGCTGAAGGTGTAAGCAGAGAACTTAAAGGGACCATTTTAACCCTTTATTAAGCCATAATACATCTCTCCAGCATTTCCCCCCAGTGTACATATGAGCAAAATAAATGGAACAGACACCATGCATCCACCACGCAAGTTCTCTCCGCCAGATTTGAGTACAGGGAGCACAATTTGGTCTGATATAGTGTTTTTGTTTTTACATCAGCCAGTTAGATAAAGCAGCATTACTTAGAATTTTGTGTTAGAAATGCCAGGACTTATTACATCTGTCAAGGTCACAGATGATGCAGAAGGAGCAAATATGTTTCTCTTGAACACAATGTTGGATATTTTCCGTCAAGACAGTATGTGATAAAGGTTGAATTTGTGTCACCCCATATATTTAGTGATGGGGGAAATTAAAAATCAGAAACCCTGATTCCCCAGTGGTTTAACAAAATGACTGAATATTAATTCTTATTTATGGACATGATTATTTTGAGGTCCCAGTGACTGGCATCTTAGAAAAAGGTGGTTTGCTTTGAGTAAGTTTTTGTTTTTGGGTATACATTTTGGATAGATTTCAAAATATTTTGAGTATAAAGTTTTACGTCATATAGTATTAATGATTATGTATGTATGCATCTATGTATGTTTCATTTTATATGTTACATCTCATTTAACCAGTAAACTGGATACTGAACAGCTTCTGAGAATTATTTTTTCTTGGCATCCTTTAGAGACTGATTCTACATAAACGCATATTTTAAAAAAGCATTTCTTTTACACATCATGTGGTGCTTTTTTATTCAGTTAAATGTATATTTCTATTTAAATGAAAGGGATACGATTCTTAAGTATATGTATAATTATGATTGGTTTCTTCTATCAAGAATATTTTTGAAATTTATGTACAGATGTGTATTGTCTGAAATTGCTGTCATTTCTTTCATTGTATTGAGTACTGTTTGTGTTAAGCAAAATTATCATTGCTCAAGATGATGATTTTACTGTACGATTCCCTAAATGTAGACTTTACTTTTTTCCAGAGTAACTTGAAAATAGTGGAATAGCATGTTGTGCACGTGCATGAGAACTCAAGGCAATCAACTTAAAAAATCTGAAGCATTGAAAAAGGAAATTGGTTTATTTATTGTTGCAACTTTAAGTAGTTGGATTTAGAACATTAAACTGACTAGCACATGCATTTTAAAAGCAAGAAAAGTGAAAATTTGTTGAATTATTTAAAGAAAGGTAAAAAAACCTAGGTCATTGCATTGTGCACCTTCACACCTGAATGTTTTTTCTATTTACGTCTTTCGGTTTTTTGACTCATGCTGTAATAAACTTATGGCAGCATTTTATCACAAACTACTTAAAAAAACTATTTTTTCTTAGAAGCGCTTGCAAGTTGCGCAACGTCTATTCAAAATAATTTGAAATAAATCATCTTTGTTGTAATTTACACCTACATGGGGAGAAGGATTCTATGGAACAGGGATATTGGAGTATTAGTTTGATTTGTCACTCTTTGTAGGGGTGTTTTTACAGGATGCCTTCTGCCACTTGCATCAGTATCTTTATGTTTTGAATAGTTTTTTTTCCTGCTCTCAACTTGAATATGTCTGAACTTTTCAGACGGTTACTCACACTATAAGTCATTTAAATGGAACCATGCAAGTGGAATGAGCACATTTATAGGGTAAAAGAATGTTTGTGTACCATTTTGATGTGGTAAAATGATGCTGTTTAGTTATGAGGGCTACTTATGATATTTCAGGGAATCAAACAAAAATCTATATGTACTATTTTGTCCAACTATTGCCCTGAAATGTTCTGTACTACTAAAAAGGTGTCCAGTCATTACGCAGATGAATCTACCTTAATCAAATTACTGGTGTTAGTTTGTCTTAAATTGAACTTTACTTCTGAGTTCCTTTTTGCTTTTTATATCATTCTTCCATTGTCCTTAAAAACCCAGGATGTTATTTAATCTCTGTTAGTGAGCATTCTCATTGAATGAATGTTTGTGACAAATTGTAAATAAATGTACCTTTCGGCAGGTGTAGACATGATTTTAGCTGCTGTATCAAAATGTTTCCATTTTGGTATTCAAACTAGTCTTATTAAAAGATTGTCAGTGAGGAAGTCAGCACAAGTAACAGGAAACCAATCTAATCACGTTTCACGATAAGTAGCTTGTAAACTGTGGAATTGTAGGTCTTAATTTGTCAACAAAGAATAAATAAAGATTGTTAAAATAAAATTATGGCATTTAGAAGTAATAGAACTGAAGTGCAAAAAATGCATTTAATACAAGTCAGGGCTAATTCTAAACAAAATATATTGTTGGATATTGTCTGTAGTTTAAATTGGTATATCTGTAGTTTAAATTGGTATAGGCCAAAATACCTACATGTTGTACAATTCATTATCCACACATGGGTGAAGCTCACTTAATTTAAACATTTTACCATGGTATATAGTTTAGGTTTTTTCCTGTATAAATTGAATGAAGTTGATTTCACTGTGTATTGTAACATTATAAAACTTTTTCCATTTATAGGTCGAATACACACATTATACTGATGGTGTTTTTGTGTGATGCTTAGTAAAAAAAATATATGTATTATCTGTGCCTATCACGTGTCACTTTAAGTAAAACATATTCCTTGATTTTTCTGTTTGTACAATATATGTTACAGTACAAACTGACCAATAAACTGCCATTTATGTCTATTACTGTTACAATTTTGATTCTGATTTTCAATTACTTTGAAAAGTAAAGGTTGCTTTTTAAATCTTTTATAATGTCAGTGTGCCTACACATTGCAGGCGGTAAAAGCAGGACCTGTGAGTGTGTTATAATGATTAAAATATCAGAAATAAAAGGGGACCTTACTATAATTGAATTTTATATGCACTTTCATGGTATATTTGTTTAAATATATTACTATAACAAATATATTTGGCAGCTGGCTTTACTATAATGAAATCTGAAACAATTTGGCCATTTCTTTTGTCAGTGTATCTACTTATGATAATCTTTATTGCCTTTCTTTTGTATCCATCAAGCATGTTAATGATGCGCAGGGGCATAATTTCCAAGGGGGTTAGGGGGATCATGACCCCCCCCAATAATCATGTTTCTGCCGTAATGGGTGGAGACCTCACCCCCCCCCCCCCCCCCCCCCCATGTTCCAGCCAAAGTTACGCCCTTGACAATGTGTGGAAATCTGACTAAACTATATATAACCAGGTGATTTATTAGCAGCGTCGTCCTAATACTCAATGAGGTGCTGCAGACACTCCTTAGAGATTCTGGCCATGTTGCCACTATCGAAACACTTCACTGCTGCACATTCATGCTGCAGATGTGCCCTTCTGCATTATCCCAAAGGTGCTCTGTTGGGCTTCCATCTGGTGACCACCACCCGAAGCATGAACTCTTGAAAGAAGGTAGACTGGGTCTATGGGTGCACTCTGCCAGATTCCAAGCTTACCATATGCATGTTGCAGCAGAAGCTGAGATTCAGGTGATCTTTCCTGCTGCCCACTGCAGCCTTAACTTTCTGGTTTTGGCTGACAGGAGTGGAATCTGACCTGGTCTTCTGCTGTTGTAGCCCATCTGCCTCAAGGTTCGATGTGCTGTGCATCCTGATATGTTTTTCTGCTCACTGCAGTTGTACAGAGTAGTTGTCTGAGTTACCATAGCCTTTCTGTCAGCTCAAACCACCCTGGCCATTGTCTGCAGACCTCTCTCAACATGGTGGCTCCACCCACAGAACTGTCACCCACTAGACATTTTTCATTTTTTTCCCACAACATTCTTTGTAAGCTCCAGAGACTGTTGTGTGTGAAAATTCCATATCAGCTGTTTATGAAATACTAACCACACAATATGCCACCAAGACCCATGCCACCGTCAAAATCACAGAAATCACATTTTCCCCATTGTGATGTTTGAGTTGATCATTAACTAAAGCTCTTCACCCTTATCTGCATGATTTCATGTATTGAGCTGCTGCCACATGATTGGCTGATTATACATTTGCATATATATGCTGACGCCGCGGGGTTGGTCGGCAGGACCAATTGTGCACTTTACCGACATGCCTTGCACAGCACCGCGCGACGTGTAAATATGTGCATTATATGTGGCAACCACGTGACAGGAAAAATGCTAAACAAATTACTGTGCATCAATTAAGATTAAAAAGTCGAGTGATCAGTTACTGCGTTAAAGAGTCATTCACAAACAGAATAGATTTTTAAAGTATAGTACAATAAATTGCCAATTATGCGCATTATACAATTGAACCGTCAGTTTGACTACCACAAGAGAAACGACGAAAATCTATCATATACCGTTAGTAACAGCTGATTTAAGAGCAGTCCCGCCTACTTTTATGTCTGTGAGGGTTGGTGCTAATTCTAAACTAAGGATACATGTGGGATCGGGAGCCTGTGATACATATTACGTTGGTAAGACACGTTCTTACAGTCGTTGTATTGTCTGAAGTCCTTTTGGGAATCGCGTCAATTGTGTAAGATATGATTAATGTGTAGCACCGGTGAATTATATAATGCTCGTTCAGATGCCTTGTGTGGCGGAGTAATGGCGGGCTTTGCGCAACGTGGGGGAATAGGTGTTGTCTGACTTTAGCCATGAAGGTGTCTTGATTCGATCATTCGGACGAAGCCGAGGGGAGAAGGATAAACTAAAACGTTTTACTAGTCATTCGTGAAAATGCATGTCATACATAAAGACTATATGCATATGCACTGAACACACCGACTTAACCAAATCTAGAATGCGAATGTTTAATTATACTATCTAGAAATAGACTGCATTTTTATAGAGCTGTTCGCAGTCTAGTGCAATCATGTTGCAGAAATGTAAGCATAATCACAACAGTTGAAAACGTACGGTATACCTTATTGTTGATAACCATTAAGCTTTAAAGCGAAACGTATTTATTTAGTGAAATGTCCCTTTCTTGGGTATATACTGAAACTGTGGTTCCGATTTACAGAGTTTGTTGTTGCGTGACATGCCAGTTTTTTTAGTAAATCTAGTTCAATTTTTGTAGCGTAACTCAATGAGTATTGTCAAAGACTCTTTTAAGCACGACTCACGACCCGCGGAGCTGGGTGAGAATATTGAACAGGAACTGTGAGGAAATTACTAGATTAGTAATTTATTTTTAACAAAACTCTGTACCAAGTTTGTAACTACCGACGAACTTGTGTTGTTTAAAGCATTTTGTTGTACGCGTGTTTCACGTTTGATTCTCCTGTTAACTGAATTAAATCAAATGCAACATCTTTAGTAGTTTTACTAGGTACATAAAACTGATCGGTAACAATTACTGTTACAGGAGAAAAAAACAGCAGTAGTTTGCTATAATTATAATTTAATTAATATAATAATATAGTTAAAGAAATTTGTATCGGGACGTTAAGTTCCATTTTGGTACTTTATATCATAGTCAGATTCAAGTGGAAACAAACCTCTGGCACCAGACCAATTGGGGGTCTTTTCTCGGCGAGCTGATCTTGGCGTTAGCCGCGACGTGCCAGTTCCGCGAGCTTTCCGCCAGCCGCTCGGCGGACCAATCAGAGCGCAGGATTCTAAAAGCTGCCTATTTGCCGCAAAGCTGAAACTGCTGCAAAAGTGCTGCTTTAAAGGCGCAGCTCCAATTCAGTTTCATCTTTGCCAGAAGTATTGACAATTAATACCTTGCCGTCATTTTTGAAAAGGTATATATTTTGCCTGTCCAAGGTAATAAGTAAGTGTATCTTAATCTTGATTGGTGACATTAAAATTAAACATATCTAATGACAAATGCACTATTTTGAAAGGGCTAGATGTCTACCTCCGTGTTGCCAAATAACGTTTTCCTAGCTGTCGTGCTAACTAACGTTTACTTATGGTTCTCCAAAACTGCCTTTTCACTTCGACTTAACACAAAGAAAATAGTGATAGCAAATCGTTAGAAGGGTGATGAATCGGTAATAATTCAGTTCCAAATGAACTGAGTTTAGTTTTGTGATTTACATATAGCTTATTACAAACCGACTTCTAGCTAGGGGCCTGTGCAAGCACTGGCATTTTCTATTAATTTGTCCCAGCAATTGTATAATAGTAACCGAATGCTAGAGGTTTTTTTTCTTCCCCAAACAATTTATGTTTTTCGCCCCACGGTAATAGACGTAATGTTGGCTGTTTTGCCACATGGATTAGAAAGTATTTTAAATGTGTATTTTATTCAGCATCTCATGTTTATGAATCCTTTTTAAATTTAAACGTATAACTTTGCACCATTATGAACCCTTATGAATGTTAAGGTGTTTTAGACAAATCTCAGTGAAACTTTGTGCCCACAAACCAACCATGAATTGTCATGTTCCAGTTTAGTTAACGTACAAGGATGTGATGTACAGCAGCCCACTCCAGAGATTATTTTGCTGTCCCTGTCTGAGAGAAAGAGACGGGACAGGCATTTAAGTATATTGGTGGACCCAAGTTTACTGGAACTTTCTACAACCCAAGTGAAAGATTTCTACAGCAGAGTGATTCGTAAGCATTGCCTCAGATTTCTGGGAATCGAATGTCAGCAAACAAGAAAAAATGGATGGTTTGTCACTGAAGGCTAAGGAATCAGTGAGTGGAAGAATGGATAAATCAGAAGAGGTCAAGATAGGAATGGACACTGAGGAGATGCAGCCTGGATCTACAGGGGGATTAGTGAAGCTTTCTGAATGTCAGTCAGATACGCCTTGGACTAGGGAAGAGGCTGAGAATGGGCCCAAGGTAACAAATGAGGTTTCAGCTTTCAAAGGGGCCCCAAAAGATGCTGAAAGCAATAAGCTGCTGGAACACAGGCAGGAGCAGCTCAGGAAAGATTCGTTACCACTAAGTGAGATTCAGACAACAGAGTCTAATGCTGAGGAGCAGCAGATGAAGACGCAGTTTGGGGAGGTTACAGCAGAGGGCAGCATTGAGCCGCAGCTAAGCAAAGTCAAGCCAGGAAGAGCAACTGAAGGTATGAAGATCCAAGCTGTTTATCTTAATTTTATTTTGAAAAGGGGCTTTTTTTAATGGCCTAAAAGTTTTTGGGTTGAACACTTATCTTATTTTTTTAGCTAAGGATCTTCCTGCCGCCTGTAGTCCAACTGAAAACGCAACTGCATCTGAAGATGTACGAGACAAGCTGGTAAGGGTTTTATTTTCCGTCTTTGATTTGTTATTGAAGTGAATTATCTGCATCAGGGGTAACTGTCGTTTTGGTTAGGAGAGTCGGAGAGTTCAGCGTCTGAGGAGAATGGAGCTGAGAAGAGCATCACAGAAATCTTCAGATGGTGGTAAATGACTGCCGAAAAAAGCACGTCATTGTGGAAAATCTGTTTTCACTTATGATCGTGGCTCTGTTATTATTCTGCAGTTGCAGTTTATCGTGTGTCAGGTGTATCAACACTCAAAAACCTAACTCTTCTGCAGACCAGCTGTCTGACGATGACTCTGACACCATGGTGGACGATCCCAGTGATGTGGATTTCGTCCCACGTGCTGCACGGCGCTCCAACCGAGTGCCGTCGCGGAATCAGAGGCCGTGCGAGGCTTTCCCAGCGGTCAGCCGGCCCAGCATCACTACCCCTGCTGGCCACGTTGCCATTCCCAAGATCCAGCAGCTGTCCTCCCAGAAGCTAAAACCCTCTCCTTTCCCGCCGCATTGCTCACACCGTCAGTCTGTAAAGATGCACTGTGCTAACTGCCACAACGCCTTGCAGAAGGGCCAGACGGCCTACCAGCGCAAAGGCATGCCCCAGCTGTTCTGCTCTTCTGCCTGTCTTGCTGCCTTTACTGGGAGACCACCTAGGAAAAAGCCTTGTGTGTATTGTAAAAGGTACACCGTGGTATTTTACACTGTTTGAGAATGTTTTAGCATCAGTTCATCTGTCGTCTTTTTCTTTTTTTTTTTTTTTTTTTTTTTTAATGTAGACTTTCTGATTTGCTCCATGCAGGGATATCGGGACTGTAAAGGAGACAGTTTTTGCCCAGAATGGGCCATCCAATTCTTTCCAGGAGTTCTGTAACAATGTCTGCCTATCCCGTTATGAGGCTCAGAGCCAGAGGTGCTCTGCACTTGTAACTGAGCTGTCTGGTCGACGATGCAGCATGTGCCACCTGGTGGGAGAGGTGAGGAAGTGCGGCCTTTTGCGCAGACTGCTTGGGATTTGCTGGTACACCCTGCGACCCTCAGTGTTCCTCTGGCTTCTTGCTTCCTTGTGTGCATCTCATTTAGTGTAAAGTGCTAGATGAAGGAATTTAAGTTCACTTTCTTGTTTTCATCCAAAACACAGCATTTTGGGACTGAGCCCTAAAGAAAGCTCCCCAGATGTGTGTTTCTCTCTCTCTCTCTCTCTCTCTCTCTCACTCTTCCTATTGATTGATTTGCTGCTATATTGACTCACCACTCTACCAAAACATTTCAGCGTGTGTGTTGAAGCCATGTCGTATCTTGTCCTTTTCTCAGACGACACATACAGGGAGGTATTTGCGCCTTCTCTGACGTATGACCAAGAGGCTTGCTGTGCGTCTGATTCGAAGGCTTCAATTAGTTAATTGTCTACATCAAACATTCAGATTGAAATAATGTGTGTACTCGGAAAAACCTGGCACAAACTGACCATTTTCTTCTCCATGACCATCTGTTAGTCATTATGGCATCTGTACAATAAACCTTATTACAAATAAGTAAGCACTTTTAATGGCAAGCTCTGGAAAGCCACACAGTGATAGAACTGAGATATACATTCTTTATAGGAAGCTTGTTGGTGTTGAGATTAGAGTGTAGATTTAGCAACGAGCTGTATATGCCCCATGAAAGACTGCGTTTTTTGTTTTTATTGTGTTTATTAGTTTTAATTTAGAAAATTCCATGGATATCCGTGTTTGGTTGTCATACGATTTTCATGCCGTGACGAAAATGAATTTGGATTTTTAGGGCTTGACAAGTTGCTTCAGTGTCATTTAATTTTTGAGAATTGTGATTGTAATTAAATACATAAATAATAACATTCAGTGTCGCTGTTCATTGTTCCCAGATCCTTCACGAGGTCAGTAGTGGGAACATGGTTCATCACCTCTGCAGCGATACCTGCTTCAACCACTTCCGGGCGACCAAGGGCCTGAAGACCAGCTGCTGTGACAGCTGTGGCCTCTATATCTACGCCAAGACCTCCCGTGTTGAGTATCTCCTCCATGAGGGCCAGCAACGGCGCTTCTGTGATGCCACATGCCTGGCTCAATTCAAAAAGGTTACTTGTTTTTTATTTTTTAATCATTGGCAATGTTGTAGTTGTAAATCTGAGTTTACATTGATTTGGAATTTTATTTCTAGGGGTTTACTTCTTGATATCTTGAATTTAACTTATAAAGTTACACATTTAGAAATGTGCTGTAGTCATAATGTTCTGAATAGATTTTGACTCATTTTAATAAATATGGATGGAAGAGTGGATATTAATCCATCCATCCATCCATCTATCAACTTCCGCTTAAGCGAGGTCGGTTCGCGGGGGCAGCAGGCTCGGCAGGGACACCCAGACTTCCCCCTCCCCGGCTACTTCCTCCAGCTCCTCTGGGGGGATCCCGAGGCGTTCCCAGGCCAGCCGAGAGACATAGTCCCAGTGGATATTAATGAAATTGTTAAATGATACTTAATAGGGGATACCCAACTTGTATTAAGTCAGAATAGTTGCACATATTATGGAATTCATAACTCTTCTCGTAGATTAATCTCAAGGGTTTTTTTTTTTTTATTGGGTTTCACTTGTTTTAATAGTACTATTTGCCTTAAATTCACATTTTTGAAGATATGTATTGTATAACATTGACAGTTGTACAGAGAAGTGGCATATAAATGTATTATATGAAGCTTAGCTAACAGTTTTAGTAGGGCGTGGCTGTAGCGACCAAAAATCATATCTCAGTATATTTAGGCAGAGTAGTGATACACGTAATATTTTCTGTGAATTCGGATAAATGCTCAATTGTAAGTAAAAGCCATATGTGAGGTCGCAAACACATTAGTAATTTATTATTGTTAAGTGAAAAGCAAATACAGGGTTTCCTTCCCTGTTTGCAAATGTGTGTCTATTTAGTATAGAGATATATTTATTCCAAGCAGAAGGCCCCCAAAAAACTTTTTTTTTTTTTTTTTCCACCCCTCAATTTCTGACATTCCTCTTAAAATATTTCCTTGCTTTTCCTCTTTATCAGCTTCCCTAATGCAGTCCTGAATGGTTTGATTTTTAGCTGTGGATTCTATGCAACGTCATGACTGAGCCTCTCGCAGTGTTTACAATCGGGCAGGAACACTAGAGGCTTCTAATAAAAAAATCTTTGCTCATGCTCTTCCCTCGTCGGAATATCAAAATTAACACATACAGCAAAGCAGTCAAAGAAATATTAGCACGGGTATTATCTTGTCCCGTATCTCATTTGAAAATGTATTGATATACAGTAAAAATTTGTTGTGCCATCCTGCCTGAAGTCTTGCGCTCGATAATGAGGGTGTGCCGTCATTGCGGTGTGACTCTGCAGCTTAAAGGCGTCCTTTCTGCTCCCTAATAATGGTTTCCTGCACTGCAGAAAAACACAAAAGTACTCCCGTGCCAGTGGTGCAAGACCTTAAGTAAAAATTTCGACATGCTGTGCCGTGGGGACGTCCACGGAAAGGTGCTGCTCTTCTGCTCTCTGTGCTGCATCACATCTCATAAAGTGAAAACGTCTGGAGAGACAGGTACCTCCCGGCCTTCCCTGTCTTGGCCCGTCCCCGCGTTGCCATTGGTCACTCGCGATGTCACTGTGTCCCCTCTCCCCTAGTCCCCATGCAGCCCTGCAGCTTCTGCCTGCGTGAGCTCGCTGAACCTGCCTATTACTACACAGCCAACAGAGTTATTTACCAGTTTTGCAGCCCCAGCTGCTGGACTAAATTTCAGGTAGGAAAGTTATCTGCTGTATGACCATAAGGAACTGCAAGATTTTATTTATTTTTTTTTTGTGGAGTGGAATCCCATCAAAATAGGCGCGTAAATCATTGGCCTCAAGGCAATTCTGTTTGATTACGATTATTGAGGGAACATTTCTATCACGATTAGATTCGATTATTTTGACAACTTTTAAGTTCAGGCCTTTTTCTTTAACTTTGCTTAAAAAAATTGTGAAACATCATGGGAGTTTCATGAAATAGAGAGAGTAGAATTGGTTCTTTTTATTTTTTTATTGTTATTAATCAGTGAGCGTAGGCTGGTGTAAATTGTCAAAAGGTCAGCTACAGAAAAATAAAAACAGTCTGGTGGTGAACCTTGTCGAGCTCGCTGGCATGGATTAGCAAATTTGACATTAAATTGTTTTTTATTCTGTAGAAAACGAAAGATCGACCTCTGGGCTAGACTTAATAATGCACTTTGAACATGTTGCAGAAAGGTGCTTTGAGACCTCCTGTAAATGCAGTCATCTCCATTATTTGTTACTTTTTGCATAGCTAACTAGTTATCTACCTCGGTGTTTTCAGCACTGCTGTTGTAGTTAGCAAAAAATAACTTTGCTGTACTACAAAAGAGAGGCATCTCCCAAAAGCGCGACGGCGTGTGGAGCTTCAGGCAGTGCGTCCACCTTCCCCTGCCGTCCTGCATGCCGGGGCTGTTTACCTGCAGCATGCAGAGCATCTTTAGTTTGGCCCCAAAAATCGATCCTGATGTTACAGATCAATGCAGTTAAATCGCAGTCTGAATAATTGATTCATCCCATGATGCATATTTATACCCCTACATCAGAATTATCTCGAGTTAACTGTTTTTTTTGTTTTTGTTTTTCCTCTGATTTGCCTTAAGCATATAAGCTATGTCACTCTGTATGTGATATGGTTTAGGCTTCTCCCACGTTGATGCTTACACACATTTCAGTTTGTAGGGAGCCTTGCAGACCTGCACTGTTTATACATTTGTATACGCGTAAACAATTATGGCCCTGTTTACACTTGATTTTATGTGTCTTGGGCAGTTGGATCACAACCAAGATGCATCGGCATTTGCACCTTTTATTTATCTATCTCTTTATCTTGTTTCTCCAAGGTGTCCATCTGACCACTTATGCACAGGTTTTGCTACTGTCCAAGTCACTTCTGCTAGAATGTCAGATGGCCCCGCACTCATCATGACGTCCCTGTTGGGGGTGTATGCAGACACATTAGCATTCACAGTACAAAAGATGCTTGGTCAGACGTGTCCCCGACCACCTCGGCAAGTGATCTGAGTGATTGGATCACAGCGTGTCTTGGTGGTCGTTTACCCTTCTATATAGTTTTGTCCACTCGTGATCCCATCGCATAAGATGTATTTTTGTAAACAGGGCCTGTCAATATCACATCTGTAATGAGGGGCTGATGACCCTTAACTTGAGAGCTGGCACAGAATTTTCAAGGTGTCATTTAGCAAATTGTTTAACTAACAATATGTAAGTGAAAATTCACTCTGCCTTGGCAAATGATTTTTCTTGTTGTATATTCTCTATTTTGAAAGATCTACTGAAGAATATGACCACTGCAGGAGGTAAAGTTTTATAAGGAGTTTAAAAGTGATTCATAAAAAAAGAACAGTTAATGTAATGTATAATGTTGGCTGTTGACTCTAAAGCACAAGAATGCTTGTTAAAATGTACACCTTAAATGGTTGCAGTGCAGCCCATTAAGATGTATAATAAAGCATTTCTCTGCGTGTGTATTATAATGCTTTTTACGAGATGCCTTTGTTTGAAGACATTCTGTTGATGGGTTTTTGTTTTTGTTTGTAGAAAAATACCCCAGATGGCGACATTCATCTGAGCTGCCACTCTTGTCACAATATGTTTAATGGAAAACCAGAAATATTAGATTGGCAGGTAATGCTGTTTCTGTGTCGATCTGTGAATATGCCGTTTGAGACCACGGCGCACTGCCTGCCACACGGTGGCCAGTAAGTCCGATTCAGCTACTGCATTTTGTCAGGTAGTAATCAAGCGGCTACTGCAGCTGCTTTTAAAGCTGACACAAATTCCCTGTAGTTCTTTTAAAACACTTGTAGAGTGCTATGTTTTGCAGATTTGCTTCTTGCCTACTTCTGATTGGAAATCTGGTTTAGCAATGATTTGAGTCTTTCCGAATGATAAGAGACTAAACCCAGGATGACAATCTGATGTATATAATATTTTTTATTAAAAAAATCATGTAATTCCAGTTACATACTATTGTAATAATTTTCTAACACAGACAGAATGCTAATTTTGCATTGTACAGTATCCCAAAATGGCATCAGTGAGGTTAATACTCTTTCACAAAGTAGCTAATGGCTTGTGAACATGTGTTGCCATGGCAACTAAGTAAATTTTGTCACTATCTAATTATAGTGTACTAATTAGCTGCTACTTTGGGTTGGACGGCAAATAAATGACAGATGAAATTTGCTTTACTGAACTGAAATGCAAATGTTTTCTTTTCCACTGCACTTCATCAATATAATTGCTTTTTTATATTATGTATTATTTTTTTAAAAAACTTTCGTTTTCTGATTTTGTTACTTTTTTTGAGATGCTGATGGTATTGTTTCAGAGGCAGGCTGTTTGTATAATCGATTGACAATGAACACATTTGCAAGTCCGACTCTGAAAAAGTACCTCAAGTGTTTTGGTATTTTTAGAACTGGTACTGAACCAGAGGTCAATGGAAAAGGGAAAGTACTGATTTTTTTATTTTATGAGTAACTAACGCGTGGTACCTGGTGCAGAGGAAACATTTCTGTGACTTTACCACTTGTGGTGAGCACTTGTATAATAGAAATGCGACCAAGTAATAGATCCACTTGGAAGGAGTGAAATATTTTTGAGTCTTAGGCTTGTTATATGATGTGTTGTGGCTTTATTTTGGTTGAAGGACTCAATCTTCCAGTTCTGCTGTAAGGAATGCTGCGAAGATTATAAGCGACTGCATGGCGTGGTATCTGTCTGTGAGCACTGCAAGCAGGAGAAGCTGCTCTATGAGAAGATCAAGTTCTCTGGTGTAGAGAAGAACTTCTGCAGTGAAGGTCGGTGTGTTTTACTGCATTATGTACTCGATCATCAGTTCAGTTCTGTTAGGAAATTAAGGGGTTCTATTAAAAGCTACAGTTAAAACCTTCACGCACTGCATGTTGGGTTGTTCATGTTGGGCTGTTCATGTAATATTGGTACGTTTGTGTTCCCTAATCCATTGACCTTTTTCCATAAAGGCTGTATCTTGCTGTACAAACAAGACTTCACCAAAAACCTGGGCCTTTGCTGCATTACCTGCACGTACTGCTCTCAGACCTGCACTAGAGCAGTTACTGAAGAGATGGACGGCAACACATGGGACTTCTGCAGTGAGGACTGCAAGAGCAAATACTTGCTGTGGTACCTAAAGGTACGCAGGGCACGCTAATGGGAACAGTGGTGTAGAGCTGTCCTGAATTCCTGAGAATAGTATAATTGATTCTTAATTCCTAGCATCATACCATGGTGTGCTTCTTTACTCTTTCTGAAGTTAAATTAAGAAATTCTTTCTTTCTGTAATTCGACATCGGTTTCTTGGATATCTCTCGCAATTTGACATTTTTAACTATATTCAGTAGATGGAGAGAAATGTACTTGCTTTGAATGTGATGTATCGAAATAAGTAGTGTGTTTTCTTTCTGGTATTGTATACAGCGCATGCTCATTCTCTGCTCTTACTTCCAACTCCGTACAGGTAGCAAGATGCCATGCCTGCAAGCGACAAGGGAAACTTCTAGAAACCATCCATTGGCGGGGGGAGATCAAGCACTATTGTGACCAGAAGTGTCTTCTGCGGTTCTACAGCCAGCAGAACCAACCCAACCTAGACACCCAGCAGGGCCCAGAGAGCCTGCTCAACAGTACGTTAGTCATTACACCCGTGTGATCCAGCTGTCAGCCTTTTATTGCCTTATGAAATGTCCAACTACTCAACTCCTCACTGCAGACTGCACACTTGATGTAACCCCAATTCATGCAAAGTTTCAGATAAACTCTGCCATGGGCTTTGGTCACGTTCCAGCTGAGAAGATTAAAAGTTCTTGTCGAGCTTTTCGTCTTTGTTGAATTGTTAAAATGTGTGCCTTGTACACGTTTTTTTTTTCTTCACTGCGAATATAGATTGAGGAAAACCTCTGCAGTAAAGTTTCTCTGCAACAGCCTTCAGTGCTTTCTCAGTATCGCGGAACATTTTAAAGTCCCTCCGGGTTTGTAAAGTGCTCACATGTGTTATCATCTCTCTAATTGGCTGTTAATTCTGTTCATTTTCTGGTGTTTCAGGTCAGTCCCCAGAATCCAAGTCACCCCCTGCTGCTGTGAAGAAAAGTGAAGTGAGTTGTTTTTCATTTTTTATTGAACTCTTGTCTTCCAAACTCGAATTTATTGACTTTTGGTGATATGCTTACTCTGCAGATGAGACGTTTTAGACTTATTGTAAAGATCATTTTATTTATATTTATATATATATATTTGTATAACTTCTTTACTGACTCTAAAATGGTAATTCTGCATCGATACTGTACTCTGAGACCTAGTAAAATGAGCAAAATATTACTGTTTAACCATTTTCAACTACTGCAGTTGTAAACACTGGTCTAGGGAACTTTTTACATTTGAATAGAACTTTCATGCATTGCAAAATTCTCACGTAACTGCTGTTATATATTTTTGTAGGGGGAAAAATCATTAAATGTTAAGAGGAAAGCTACATTTTAACAAGGATATTGAAATATTCTTTGTTGAAATTTTTTTTTGATACAAGCTTAATTAGGATTCATCAGATTTTACATTTCCTTAAACAATTTATTGATGTTGGCAAACTTACACAATATAACTGTCTGGCCCATGTTAAAAAAAGAAAAAGAAAAGAATAACCCTTTAAATTTTTAAACTGTAAGGCCTGTATGTGTCACATGACGGAAAGCTATGCGGGGCCGTGGATGCGAGATGCTGACGAGCAGGTTTCTGCTCGTTTTGTAGCCCACAGGGAGACGGCACATAGCCCAGCCCCCTCCTCCGCCTTCCTCACCCCCTCCTGCTGCGACTCTGCTTAACAAAAACAAGGCTTCCTTATGCCGACCTGTGACGGAGGACCGGGCCACAACCTGCAGTCCGGAAGTAAAGTCACAGGGCTGCCAGACGGGTACTGGAACTTCCAGTGCTATAATTAAATCAGCTTCTCTATCATTTTATCTTACCAAACTCCAATGACTTCTGTGAACTTTTCCTGCTGAGACTGTTTAAGGTGGAAGTGCCGTAGCTCTTCTTTCCTGTAACTTTTGTCCCTTGCTCTGTTTCAGATGACATACCAATGGCTCCACCTTTTGTGCTGCCGATTCCCATGCCGGTCTACATCCCGCTTCCACTGCACATGTACTGTCGCTATGCCCCAGTGCCCCTCACACTGCCTCTGCCGGTAAGGCACTGCGCGGCCACACACACACACGTTATTCTTACTCGATTGAGTCGGGTGTCTTCCTATGCTAATGTCTGTCTCCCAGTTCATTATTTGCAGTGTAACCTTTTATAATATGGGATATAAATAAAGTTTTATTTATAAACTCTAACCCCTCAAATCTGTTCAGATGTGTGGCTCAGCAGATTAAGAGCCCTGGAATGTTGGCAGTTCCAATCCCAGGACCTGCAGAGTGTTTACTCATGGGCCCCTGAACAAGGCCCTCAACCTCAGATCTGTCCAGGGACAGTCTGCCCCTGCTTTATCAAAAATGTTCATCGCTTTGGACAAAAGCATCTCTGAATAAAACCTTAATGTATATGTTGCATCAGATTAACGGTCTCAGAAATGGATTTTGTTTTGTTTTTCTTAGAAAAATATTGCTGTGGAAGTAAAAAAAAAAAAAAAAAAAAAAAGTAATATTGTGGCTTGATTGTTTGAAAATCAGTAACAGAACATCTGAAACATTTTATCCCTTTATATTTAAGGATATTTCTAGTGAAGCAATTCCAATTTTAAGTGATATTTAAGTTCAGTCCTCCAGATTCTATATATTTACTAGCTTCCATATATATTTCCTTAGAACATCGTTGTTGATACAAAGAGCCTGTAAAATTAACAGAATTAGCAAGGAAATACAATGAATTAGTGTTTCACTTCTGACTTCTCTTCTTGATTGCGTACAAATTATTCTCGTTAGAATTATAAAACAGGTATTGTTATACAAGAGTATAATCAGCATTTCTGAAAACGGGTCTTTTTAACGTAAAATTAGATCTTTACTAAATGAATCAAAAGCTTTTTCATTGTTGTAGGGGATAGTAGTGGTATTCTCTGGTATTCTCTGATGTCGTACGCTGATGATTTTGTCTCTCGTCTCTGCTGCCTCAGGTTCCTGTGCCCATGTTTTTCCCCACTACACTTGAAAATGCAGATAAGATAGTGGAGGCCATCGAGGAGATCAAAGTGAAGATCCCATCTAACCCCCTGGAGGCTGACCTCCTGGCCATGGCCGAGATGATTGCTGAGGCCTCAGAAATGGGCAAAGCCTCCTCAGATCTCTGTGGTAATGGTCCAGTCCCAACCACAGTCAATTAAATTTAAGAAGTATTTTAAGTGCTTAATGCTTGTATTTATTTGTTTATGTGTTGATTTATATTTAGATTTGGTCAGTAACCCGAGTGCAGAGAGCTTGCTGGAGGACTGTGACCTGTTTGGCCCAACCAGAGATGACATGCTGTCCATGGCTGTTAAGATGGCCAATGTTTTAGATGAACCAGGTCCAGACTTGAGAGAAGATCTTCCTAAAGGTTAGATTCAAAATAAAAAGATGACATCGTAGCAAACTTTTGACTGGAAAAATGCTCTGCGAATGAGATCTCGCCTGCTTTTCCTTTACAGTAGTTTTTTGGTCTTCAAGGGGATTAGTATTGTTTTTAATTATATTAAGGTCTTTAAATCTTAAAGGTAACTAAAACTATAGCTGTAACTGCAGAACCGAGTAACCATGACGGCAAGAGACACTCGGAGAGCACATTATGGGGTGTCCCTGTGTAGTATCAGCCAGGGTGCCCTTATATCTCCGGATTCGCTCGAAGGGTTGGTGGAGAGCGTTCGGAGATGTTTGTCTGCACGTCACAGTTGTGTAGCTGGATCTGTGACTTTTACACTTGTGCCCTTCCTGTTAGCTTTAATGAGTCTGGCCATTCTTTTTTCTAACGAATAAGGTAGAGAAGTGTCGTTGACTGGATAGTTTTTGCTCATCGCTGGACACATAATATAGACACTAGTGTGCGAAACTCCCAGGAGGGCAGCTGTGTGAGGTGATGCAACCACCACACCTGGCGCCAACAGTCACACCACCTTTCAGATCAAGCTCTTACTTGTTATGCTTAGTCGCAGTGTAACGGAATGACTGGCCCTGTCTGCGTGCTATATATATTCAGTCACCATTTGGAGGAGCTTGGCGGTTTTGCTTTAAGGAACAGGTGGACCTAATTAAAAGGCTACTGAGTATGTTGTAAGGACCTATCTGATTTAAAAAAGAAATCCATAAAATTCAAGGACTAATTGTATCTGGATAATGATCTATATCTGTTTATAAACATTAAATAATATTAATGGAATACAGTTGTTTACTTGTGCTGACAACTGCATTTACTTTCCGACCGGGAAGTTGTCATGTGGTGCATAGCACAAAGAAAGTAATCATTAAGTGACCGACGTAAACGTTTCCTTGACGTTTGTGTTCTCCTCTAGATCTGAACCCCAGCGTTGAGTTCCTTATTGACTGTGGAATTGTCAGCCCAGACAGCGTTTGTGCAAAAAACGAGCTTCCGGTGGCTGTGAAAAAGGTATTCGCTTCCTAGCAGAGCTTCTTCCAAATAAATATTAGCATTAAAAGTTATGGCACTAATGAGCAACGTGACCCCCCCCCCGGGCGCAGTGCTGCTGGGTGATTCCTGTGTGCGTTACAGGGCTCAAAGCAGCTCGGCTTGTCTGAGAGCTGTTCCAAGGACCCCCCAGGCGCTCAAGCCACCAGAACGCGGTTAAATCACACATATGGTGTCAATGCCTGGAAGGTTTGGGCTCAAAGTAAGAACCACGCGACAGAGGAGAGAAAAAGTGAGCAACTCTGGTTGTGAAGAATCTGCCTAAGTGGTACGACTGGAGCGCAGTGTGATAACGAAGTGGTGGTTCTCTCTATCATTCTAGAGAAGCGTATTAAAGTAAAAGAGGACATTCTGTCTTGCACGGCTGCTGAGCTGAATTATGGATTGGCGCAGTTTGTCAAAGAAATCGTCAGTCCTAGTGGAGAATACTACCAGCCAGACAGTGTCTACTACCTGTGTCTTGGAATTCAGCAGGTTCGTCTCAATGACGTGTGGATTTCACCCGATCTCAGTTATTTGTGTGTCAATGTGACATTAAAATCACATTCATTTAACGGTTAACAGGTTATGGACGTGTTTAACAATTCTAATACTTTTATTTTTCCGTGTGTTGTAGTATCTTCTAGAAAATCACAGAATGGTGAACATCTTCACAGACCAGTACTATGCGACCTTTGTTCAGGAACTGAATAAGATACTGAGCAAGTGGAAGCCTGAAATATCTCCAGAGGGTATGAAATACCAGCTCACCTTTAGAGGGAGGGGAGAACGCAAATATACGCATTAGCTACTGCTTGTGCTGAAATAGCTCCTAATCTTAATAATAATTTTGAATCGGCTGTGTGTGTGGTTCTGGTTCAGAAACGGTGCGATGAAGCGGTGTTTTTCGTTTAGCCCACGTCTAAATGTTAGTGTCTCCTGTAGGTCTGGCCCGCTCAGACGTGGAGGAGGAGCATTTGTGGGACTGTAAGCAGCTGGGCGTGTACTCGCCTTCCGTCTTACTGAACACCCTAATGTACTTCAACACCAAATACTTCGGCCTGAGGACCGTGGAGCAGCACATGGAGCTGTCCTTCGCCAACGTGGCTCGGCAGTCCCGCACGGTCTCTGTGTCGCAAGGCGCCGTCAAGGTGCACAGCGTCTGCTACTACCCCAGCTGTCGGCACCGAAAGACCAAAGGTGAGATATCGGCTCTTTCTCAATGTGCGTACTTGTCCGAACTCCTGTTCTTGGGTACCCGTTTTATGTAGCCTTCCGTTGCTGAAGACCAGTTCCGATACACAAGAACAAAAGTACAGAGAACAGTAAAAAAAAAAATAAAAAATCCCCTGATCCCTGCCCCCACTTGTCAAGGATTCATTAGTTGCATCCTCACCAAATGATACCAATCCCATAATTCATTGCGGCCCAAGTGTGTTCTTTGGAGACAAGTCCGACCAGTCTCGCCAAGACCACAATATGATCTTCGTGTTCTTGGTATTAAGAGTTACCCATCAAGTCCGAATGAGTGCTATGCTGGCAGTAACTGTGAAATTGTATAATGCGATATATAGGATTTACATGTGTGTATGTAAGCATATACAGTGGATACAAAAAGTGTACCACAGTAAATAATTTCAAAACGCTTCCTGCCTTTAATGTGACTTATAACCTGAACAATTCAATAGAAAAATAAAGGAATCTATTGGGGGAAAAATGTAAAAAACTACAATGAGATGGTTGCATAAGTGTGCACACTTATTAAATTTGATTTTAATTACAGCATTGAGACTTTTTGGATAGGAGTCTATCAGCCTGCCATATCTTGACTTGGCAGTATTTGCCCACTCTCTTCCTTGCAATAGCGCTCCAAATCTGTCCGATTGCCAGGGCGTCTCCTGTGCATGGCCCTCTTCAGGCCACCCTGCAGGTTTTCAGTTGGATGTAGGTCTGGGTTCTGACTGGGCCATTCCAAAGCTTTAATTTGGAACGGCACTGCCAGACTGAAGCCAGCAGAGGAAGCTTCAGAAAGGCCCATCCATCCATCCATCCATCTATCCATCCAGTAACGTAACCGCTTAAGCCCTTAGCCCCTAACTACTCAGGGGTGCTGCACGCTGGCTGACCCTGTGCTGTGACCCCCCCCCCCCCCAAGCTTGGCCGTCTCATGGAGGGCAAGTTGAAGTAGGCAAAATGAGAACTTTCTCACGGGGACTGATAAAATATCAGTGTTCTGATCCAAACTGAGCAACCAAATGAGAATAAGAAATTGTCTGAAGTTGCCAGCTACAATGCTGATGAAGTTTACCATGAAGGTGGTGATGAACTATGGTAACTATGGTTGGAAGACCCATTCTCTAGGAGGGGCTGGCTTTTTAAGCAAGACAGAACTGCTTAACCTCAAGGCGAAACGTGTTCTGGTGAAAATCCGAAGAAGGTCATCGAAAGCAGCAAGATTACACCAGTGCCTAAGAAGAAGCTTTCAGCACTAAATGAGTGTCGACCAATAGCTTTGCCTTCAGCCATAATGAAGTGTTTTGAATGGCTGGTCATGGGACACATTAAAGAAAACCGGGTCCACAGAAGATGCTAGAAGCGTAAGCTTGGCATTAAACACCTCCCTGACACACATGGATGATAAAGACTTATGTAAGATGGCTCCTCAATTTTAGCTTGACATTCAACACAAATACGTCAACATCTGATCTAAAAGGTGTGCTGGCTTGGTCTGAAAACATTACTATGTCACGAAGTCCAGGGTCCTGTTGCAGAGATCTCAGTCCGTCAGGTAGGGGTCATCACCCTGGCTAAAATCAGACTGAGCGCAGGAAGTCTCAATGCTGCTGCCTCAGGCCCCCACCAGTCACACCCTGGACATGCGACTGCTCTCCCTGGGAACCCCGCCCATCACATCGTGAAGTATGCAGACGACAGCAGAGGAATCGAGCAAGCTGGGGAAGTCATGCACTGTAGCCTGCTATTTTCAGTGTGATAGAATTCTCCCAGTCTAGCTCTGCTAATAGGCCTTACAGCTCTGATCAGACCCCTCCCAGTCTGGCTCTGCTAATAGGCCTTACAGCTCTGATCAGACCCCTCCCAGTCTGGCTCTGCTAATAGGCCTTACAGCTCTGATC
>JAODLC010000042.1:4843620-4861731 GCA_026781145.1 Hippopotamyrus pictus | reverse complement strand
GTGTGTGTGTGTATATATATATATATATATATATATATATATATATATACACACATGAATGAATCATCCCACTGCCGCTATAACTTTAGATGATGTATTCAAGCAATATATTAGCCAGCGATGGGAATGAGTTGGAAGCGTGAAATGTTTAATGTGGGAGAGAAGATGCCTGATAAGTGTGTAGAATATTTTGTGTTCAAAACTTGGTTAACTGTCCAAAACTTTTACAAAGTCTGGCATTAATGCCACTGACTCCACCACTTTTGCTGTTAGTCACCATTGTGTTTGTTTGTTTGTCCTCTAATTAACAGATTTAATGTCCAGTCATGCCACACAAACTATTACAGTGAATGAATTGTTCATTTTGTTCACCATTTATGTACTTCTGTAGCTTCTTCCAAAATTATTATCAAGTGCCATTTAATTCAATATTCCCCACAATGTCCAGGGGAAAATGTCCTTAGCACTGCTGCCTGTTTCCTTTGAAGGAAAGGGCTATTGTAAGTCTTAAAATACTTGCGCATCTTTTAATGCTCTACTACATAAATTATCATCCACAGTTTGTTGTAAAAAATCCATGGTAATGCAAATTTTCACCATGCTCCAGTGAGGCAAAAATAATGAATAAAATTGAATATTATCTATATTTTCAGTTTTGACTAATGAAAAATGGAAGTTAAACTTGGTTAGTCAGATGGACGAATTGTCTAATATGAGAAAAGCTTTTGCATGAACAAAGCTCCGATGGGTGAATCCTGAGCATCGCGAAAATGCCGACTGCAAGCTCTCCCTACCAAGAATATCCCCTCTGCGATGTTGAGCAGGATGCAGACCCCGGACACGGCAAGCATGAAGACTGTGAAGATAGTCTTCTCTGTAGGTCGGGACACAAAGCAGTCCACCGTGTTAGGACAGGGGTAGGAGTCGCACTTGACCAGTCGGAACATCTTATAGCCTGGGTAGATCATGTAGAATATATACATGAAAGCGGCCTCAAAGAACACGCGAAAGAACAAGCTAATCATGTATGTCCACCAGAGGGCCCCGGTGATCTTGAACTTCTGGTTCTTGATCTGTTCCAGATCTTTGGGACTTCCCCGTCCAGAGATCTTAAGCATCTTCTTGTCGATGTGACGGCGGTGGGCCACATGCATGGCCACCAGAAGGGCGGGGGTCGACACCAGGATGAGCTGCAGGGCCCACAGCCGGATGTGGGAGATGGGGAAGAAGTGGTCATAGCAGACGCTGTTGCAGCCCGGCTGCTCGGTGTTGCAGGTGAAGCCGGACTTCTCATCTCCCCAGGCGCTCTCTGCCGCCACCACCAGCACCAAGAGGCGGAAGAGGAAGAGGACAGAGAGCCAAATGCGGCCGATACCCGTGGAGTGCCTGTTTACACCGCTTATAACGGCATAAAAGGACGCCCAATTCATTTTCGGTTCCAGGTCTGGAGAAAAAACATTTTGAACAAAACAACGTTTTAGTGACTAAGCGTAAAACGCGAAACATGAAGATCAGTGTAAAGCAAGACTGCATTAAACCAACACAGTTAACGCTAAGGAATGTTAAATATTCCGCTACTCAGTCAAAGATAAGAGCCCGATTAGCCATTCTGCTGCTATCGCTGCCGTTCCGTCCCGAGCTGAGCTGAGCTGAGCTGAAGGTGGGTTACCAGGCTCTGCTGGAGGTGTGAGAGGCATAGGCGGCACCAGGCTGAAGAACCACGTTGACCCACCAGTGTTGCATGGACATTAAGCTCAATCCAACAGAGAATGCAAGCCTTCTGACACATGGTCGAGAGGCTACTTAAAAAGGCGAGGCGATGGCGCAGCGAACAGGGAGGATAACGTGACCTGCTTTGGTATAGCCAATGATAGGCGTGTACCCGAACAACGACCTGCTTTGGTATAGCCAATGATAGGCGTGTACCCGAACAACGACCTGCTTTGGTATAGCCAATGATAGGAGTGTACCCGAACAACGTGGCCAGGACGCGGGGGTGGGGGGTAGGGAGTAGATGGCCAAAATCCCCGAGCTTCCTGCAGTGCATCTGAAATGATCCTATTGGCCTACTCTAGCTGCAACCCATTTATCGCTCAACATCATCCTGCAGAAATCCTTCACAGAATTAACTAAGGAACAATATGGATCCATATTCCAAACATACTTATATTTTTACTGAGATATGCAGACCTACAGTATGATTAGACAATTGCAATTTCTTTTGTAATTTTTACAAAAGACATTTTTCTTCCAAGACTGATCCAACAAAATATGATACTATGATGGTTACCAAGTGATTGAAATGAATGAGTCAGCTCAGCATCATTATTTAAATCAATTACTGTTTTTCACCAGAATTTTACTGCAAACTCCAATTATTGTGTTAAAAGAGGGCAGGAGAAATTTAAATAAATGTAACTGATTGCTTATTAAATAAACGTAACTGATTGCTTTGCAAACGAGTCATTGTTTGCAACACTTGTGGCAAGTCCTAACAAGATTATTGAAGATAATTACAAAACAAAAAGTCATTGATTTCAGATATCGGATAAGTCAACAGGAACCCAAGTGTTCAGTAAAAAAAAAAGTCATTTACCTTCTGTTGAAGTGGTGCCCCAACACGTCGAGAAAAGGGTGGATTACAATCAGTATAGTAAGCTTTTTTACTCAATGGCTTGGTTTACTAGAACACCATGCCTTTGAAAATTGCAAATGAATTCCCTGACACTAGCCACTGCCCTGCACTGTAGCGGTCATATGCTCTTATATAACTATTTACATACAATGACGGCCTTCTCTTGGCCTAACAAGACTCTTTAGAATTCAAATCAAACGCTACGATTTCCGCCTACCCTCTGCCAAAGAAAGAATCTGTGTGGACACATAAAAGCCGTCCTCTATTATGCATTGTGCTGGACATGACAGGGGAAGTAAATGTTGCTTTTGACGTAAGCTGGAGCAGAAAAACAGAAAAGGTCCAAGTGTTCTCAACATTGTAATGAAATGTAATCAAAGTAATATCACCACTTATCAGAAATTCTTCTTCCTAACCACTAGATAATATGCTCTTTTGACAATTAAATGGAATGTTTAAAAGATACAAAAAGAAAGCTTAAACAAAAAAATATTCAGTCTAGTAATTTTCCTCAGATATCTTCAAAGTCATTCTAAAAGGCAACTTCAATATCTTTTGGTAACATAATGATGAAGATCATAGGCAGTACTTTGTACAGTATTTGGTATATTTTGCATTATATATTATCTCTTATGTATTAGTTATGCTCTAAAACATTCAATCCAACCATCTGCTAAGCATTTATCTTGGTCATGGTCATGGGATTCTAAGATATTAATAATTTATTACATTTCTATTTATGTTCAAATTAATTAACAAATTGATCATATTGTCATTACTTATTTTACAATAATGATTACACAAATTACACAAGGAGTGCAACTAGTGTACAGAATTAATTACCATGTCACCTGTAAACTAGACCAGCAAGATCAACAGTTTACCAGTTACACAGTCAACTCTGTATTGTACAGAACTGTACTGGGCATAATATTTAAGGTATACTGTGGAATTGGGAAGCTAATATTTATGAGTGTTTTAAAACTTGAATGCAAGAGTCATGGATTTCAGCTAGAGATATGCAGCACAGTGGCGTGTGTGTCCAGAATCTGCGTTTGAGAGACTGTTTCTGTCTTACAGGGGCAGATGACTGATCTGAGTTAGGCTACATAGTTTGTAAGGCATCTTTCGCCTAGCTGTCTCCATTATGAATACATAACTGTGTTCACTGTGGGGCTGCGTGATGCATGTGGCAGTTTTCTGAATGTGTCACACACAATCTCAGCCAACTATTCCAGTCGTCACTTTGGTGCAGCCCCCAGTGACCTCAAACTTTTGTCTGCAGTCCATGTACTGCCCATAGCTGCCTAGCCTCATTTGCAAGCATTTAGCATAAAACACAAACGACGCAAATTAAAGTGTGTTGCTGAATTTTCATAAATATGACCTCTATTTTAGAACCCAACCAGGGTTTTATGACTGAAATTATTTACAGTGAAAACATCTATGACTTTATGTTCATGTTAAAAATGAAATGTCGCCCTTCCATTGCCCAGAGGAAGTGCATCTATGAAAGGCAAAATGATATTGTATCTGAGAGTGAAGACAAAAAAGAAAATTCTCAAATTTGGTAAGTTTTGATTGAAATACAGCAGGCACACATGTCTCAGGGTGCGGCGGACAGTGATTCTGAATAATGCCTTGACCTGGGGGGTTTAACCGCCCCCACTCTGCATCTTTGAACTTAAGGTGTAGAGGTTCCCTCCTGCAGTCCAAATATATAAACTTAGGAGAATCCATACCTCGAACATATGTAAATATCTTGATACCTTTTAATTGCATAATGACTGATCTCCATTTTCCTTCAGAATTCCTATATGAGATACTCATCCAATAGAGCTGACTTTCAGATTGCTGTATGTTCATGTACAAAAAGAAGGCTTCAGTAAAGGAAAAAGAAATCATCCTGAGGTTTAAATTACATTCTTTAATGACATAACAATTTAACATAATGACCTTTTTTGGAAGAGGGATCATAGACTTTGAAAATGACCTTCAGTATTTCTACTTCGTTACTGTACTTAAAAATTATTTAGGCAACTTTATACTTCCCTGAGTATTTTCAGTATTAACAAGTTTCACCTTCAAAACTGAAAGATGAAAACTGAAGCAGTGCTGCATAGTGATAGCAAAAGAAAAGTATCTGCAGACTGTCTCTTAGGTGTAGTATTTCAAAAAATAATATTTTGTATCTTTTTCAAACTTCACAATTAATTTGTATAAGACAAAGTCTGGAACTGATTTCATTTTGAGTCAAATTGCTCCAAAACTGAAGTAACGCTGCTTTGTGGGGGGAGTGTGTAGGGGGCTACAAATTAAAGAGGGTGGAGTGGAGATTAGTCGGGGGAGAGAAGACTGGGCTGTATGAGGAATATATTGCTGTCGTTCCAGAAGCATCTAGTTTCTCTTCTGACACTGAAGGCTATTTACCTAACGGCCACCTCCGGCCTAAACCAGAACACGGAGTCCTGCCATCTGCAGAAGTTCTCAGATGGTTGTATGAGGGATGGAGACATGATGGAGTACAGGAGGGCCTCTTTCTGCACAGTCGTGTGCTGGGCGGCAGTGTTGGGGAGGCGGATGTTCTACGGGTCTGCGGCAGCCAGGGCCCCTTTCTGCACAGTTCGCAGTGTGGGCATGTCGAAAGGTCAGCATATTGAAAGTCCAAGTTCAGTCCAAGTCTTTCCATCAGTTTTGCCGAGTCGAGTCACAAGTCATCAAATTTGTAACTTGAGTCACTGACTCGTGACTCGAGTTTCCACCTCTGCCACAATCCATTCATAATGCTGTAAATGCATAGTTTCACAGATATATTGTTGCCTTTTTTTTTTGGTTTATGTGAAATAATTAAGAATAATATTAAGCCGGTCTGCACATCTCCATGGTGAATTGGTGTAGTTTGGTTGGGGGGTGAGTGATGTATTCATGCTTGAGTGCCAAATTAACATAAATGGATAAGAAAAAGTCTAAGCGACAAGGTGTCCAGTTTATAAAAAGTAAAAAGTAAAGGATAAACGTGAAAAATATAAAGCTATGCAACTATTTCATTTCTGTATGAGTATAATATCATGCAGGTAATGAAATAGGCCAGTATAACACTGTAATGTTTGTTAGCCAATAGTATGTTTGTTAGCCTGTGTTACTGTGTTACTTACTATGGAATTACATATATGGTGACAATATGCTGTCTTCTGTCCAGCTAGGCTTCACACGTTTTCATCCTGATAACGAGTGCAGCCTGCATCAAAATGACTATTACCTTCCTAACTCATTATGGATTTGGGTAACTTTCATTGAGGTCACATCATACGGTTTTCTGTGATTGTTTTGACTAGGTCCTGAGTTCAGTAAAGGCAACTTACTATGTTGTTGGCTATCTTTAAAAACATCTATATATATTTTGTATTTTTTTGTGATATAATGAGCCTTTTGGGGTGTCATACCTACAATTACAATTGCGCAAAAAAATGTATTTGAAGTGTCAGGCTAATATACTGTATTTCAATGCAAATTCGGGGGCACTCCTGAAATATTAGCACCCTCAGGGACTAGTTGGGCCGATTTCTTATGATGATGTAATTGATGACTTGGCATCAATGAAAACAAGAAAGGGTTTAGATGTGCAATTTAGTTTGTGTGTTTCTTGTCTGAAATACAATAGTGTAATAATCAGATTATCTTAATGAGTGTCTATTTGTGTGATATCAGACTTGTGCACTTTGGTTTCATTTGTGTTTTTTTGTTAGCAAAAGGGTAATAGTTTTCTTTTATATTTATATACTAAAATTTCATTCTATTTGTCTTTACTTCTTTATAACACACGAATCTGATTTTGTATATATTTTTATATTTATAGTATAGTTTTAACTTTCCCTAATATTTATATCTATCTAATAAAAATCACAGTGCCAAATGGTGCCTGTTTTGTTTGCATGGGGTTGGTGATGAAGGCGTTGTTTCACCCAGGGAGCCATACAAGCTGGACGACTCAAGGCAAATAATAATTAAGGACTACTTTGTTATTGTTACAGAGCCTTAGATTATAATTAAATGCAATTTGACGCCACCCAGTGGCAGTTGAGTACAGCTCAGGAAAGACATTAGGGACCGCAGCAAAAAATTTTTTGTTTCAATCATTTCTCACCTTTCATATGCACCTGGGCAAAATGTACATTTTTGCAAACTCCAACCTGGCTCTTCGCTGCTGCTCATTGATTTATGATTGATTTCTTCCTTGCTTTATGGGTCTTCAGTCCTGCTTCTAGGAGCTCGATACAAACTGTCCTAGCAGTGCACTTCACACCACTTAATGTCTCCCATTCTTTTTGAAGGTCACTTGATGCCATCCTCCAATTTTTGAGGCACTGTTGGATAAGTTGACGATCATCTCTGGCATTAGAAAGTCGCTCCTGCCCTCTACCTGGCTGGTTTCTAGTCGTTCCCAGTGTCGTTTCACATTGTTCTTGTGTACTGCTTTCTTAGAAATTTTGAGTCTGGAAACAACCTGCCATTCAGTGTACCCTTCTTCCAGCAGAACCAGGATTAAACCAGGATTTGACAATGCAGATTCTTAAAAAATATGGATCAGTCTCAATCTTAATCTTTTTTCCAGAGCTGTATGTATGAGTGTAAGTTTTTATATGAAATTGATGGAAATTTATTGAGTTTTTGTTATGATTCTAGAGTCCAAATTGAGGAAACCAGAATGTAAAGTTCAGACTGCACGTCTAGGGAGGTACTGTAGGCCATTATTATGCGCAGATAGATAGATAGATAGATAGATAGATAGATAGATAGATAGATAGATAGATAGATAGATAGATAGATAGATAGATAATGGGTTACGGCGGAGTCGAAGTGCGATTTGCTTGCGTACTAAATAACCGTAAAGCCAGTGTAATTAAGGCGATAAGCTAACAGACTACTATACGGATGAGCAGTACGCCTCAGGAGCGCTCTCACGCTCTGAATGATTGTAAACAAAAATCACTAATACAGCCCTGGATTGCTGCACATCATTTATAACTTAATACTTTATTATTACTATTACAATAACTGAGCACGCGCTCCTTTGTCTAAACTGAAAATAAATTTACAGTGCAATCAAACATTCTGTTTATTGATGGCCATTTTAAAAGTTAAACTCCTTGTAGATGGGCTTGCAGTAGCGGGGGTGCGGACTCCAATCTGTTCCAGGCTTTAATCTGAAGAACTCTTTGGCGTAAATAACTGAATGCTTGATCTTAAAATACGCACGTATCTAACCATTCCATTCGCAAATGATGCGTTTTTCAGTTCTATTACTATAAACCATCCCCTGATTGTGAATACGTGGCAGCAGATCACACACTCAATATAAAATGACGTATTACAGTTTTTTTTCCCCCAAAACTATATGCTCCGATTCCAAGGCCAGTCCCAAGATTTTATCGGTATACTAGATACCAGAAGTTTCTGTGCAGAACCTCGGCCGGACTTTGAGGCAGAATACAATCAACACAAAAAGACACGGCTGCCATACAACAAAAGGTAAATCAATGTGCATCTTTTTCATTTTCTTCTGCTGCTTCTTTATCAAACATTTGCAGCGATGCCACGTTTTATCGAGAAGCTTTTACGCAGGTATTTAGCTTCCCATGTAACTTCCGCCTTAGAAATGCCTCTACAAAATGAACGGCTAAACGCTGTAATATATTACTGTACTCTTTAATCACACACACACGCGCGCATATTTCCATTTGCATTGTTTTGCAAACATTGCCTATAGGTGAAGCGCAAATGCCTGGAATGTGAGTGACGTGTAACTCAACAAAGATAGAAACAGCAGAACGTTGAGTATATGTTTAACAAAATTAACAGTATTCATTAGGGCGCGACGAGTATACTTGTATTTCGGAATGAATGCATCAAATGTATTCTAATATATTATAAATGTGGAAAGTGGTTTAAATGGAACATGGATTATTTTATATTTTGTAAAAAAGAAGGAACATGAATAATGTAGTATAGTACACGCTTACTAAATTGACCAGTTACTACATGTCAGTTACGTGCTAATCCCATGCTTGTTCATCATTAATTAATCATGAAAATTCATATATTCCATTCAGGCACTATCAGTTAACTAATTAGTTAATAATAAGACTTGCGGGGGCAAAAATTACTTATGAACTCATTTACTACTCAAGAACAAATCATTAGGTTTTCATATGAAATACATGTAATGTCATGATTGTTTAATGATGAATGAACATGGGATCAGTACTTAGCAAACAGTTACTGGTTAATTATGCATTAAGTAAGCGTGTACTATTGCATTATCCATGTCCCTTCAAGTGTTACCAAAAATTGTAATGGGAAAAAACTAAATAAATAATAATTTATATTAATCTGTTATGCAATATTTTTCTTATGTAACATTTATATACATTATTATTCTTTTTACTTACAGTGAGCGTCCATGAAGACATGATGTTCAAGCTGATGGTGTTAAGTCTTCTTGTTGATCTTTTTAGCACTGAAACATTACCCAAAAAGGATCCATCCACCATGCTGTCAGAGAGCGTCATGAATTTGGGCCTTAGGCTGTATCACAACATGGCGAATGATGCATCATTGAAATCTGAAAATATTTTTATCTCACCTGTGGTGTTGACTTCCTCTTTGGGGGTTATAACACTAGGTGCCAGACGGAATACAGCCAGTCAGGTGAAGTCACTCCTAAATGTGCCTTTGGAGGAGGACAGTGTCCACATCCTGCTCTCAAAACTGCTCACAGATGCGAGTGATGAAGCCATAAATGACATCCACTGGAAAGTCAGTAGTCGCTTCTACAGCCCTGCTTGGGCCAACCTGAGCCCAGACTTTGTTGAGAAGAGCAAAGTGCACTACAGACATAACTCGAGTAAAATCAATTTCAGGGATAAGAGAAATGGCATCATGGAAATCAACAAATGGGCTCACCGAAGCACAGATAACAAACTCTCTGAGATAATTAAAGATTTGCCTGTTACTGATGGAGCTCTGTTTATTAATGCTATGCACGTAAAACGTAAGTGAAATTAAACTTTTGGTTTGACTGGCTGGGTCAGTCTTCTCAATTCTGTTGCTTAAGCTGAAAGTGTCTGCTGACTATGACATTTATTGTTTTGACAGCTCACTGGGCAGAAGCTTTCAACCACAAGATGGTGGATAACAGGGGCTTCATGATTTCACGAACACGCACAGTGTCTGTGCAAATGATGCATCGTACAGGTACAAAATTAACTTTGTAACCAGTATGCATACTCAGAAATGTATATTGAAAATTTTTTGAATCCTTTATTTTGTCAAAGGATTTTACAGATATTTAGAAGATGAGCCCAATCAGCTACAATTTCTGGAAATTCCACTGGGCAAGATGCAAAGCAGCCTTTTGGTCCTTATGCCATTCCACATGGAGCCCCTGGAGAGGCTGGAAAAGATGCTGACCAAGGAGAACATTTACAGGTGGTCGGACCAGCTAAAAGAACAAGCTGTGGCCGTGTCCCTGCCTAAAGTCGATGTGGGGAGCGCTCTTGAACTGCAGGTAAATACGCACAAGATGTCTGATTCGTTGAGATAAGTAACCAATTGCCAGTATTCCGCATTTTCAGGTGATTGTCAATTCTTGCATTTCTGATTTTGAATATAATTGATTTTATAAGTTGCATTAGACATAAGCAAGCAATTCATTATGAAATGCTGTCCTTGCAGAAATACCTGAAACAACTTGGATTAGTGGAGGCTGTGGACAAATCTAAAGCAGATTTCTCAGGAATAACAGGAAAAAAAGACTTGCACCTTTCACATTTTCTTCATGCTGCTGGTTTTGAGATACATGCCGGAGGCAATGAATTTGATGAGAATATATTTGGTCGAGAAGAACTTAAAACGCCAAAACTTTTTTATGCAGACCATCCCTTCATTTTCTTCGTGCAAGACAAGAAAACCAACTCGATTCTTTTCTTGGGTAGGCTTCTAAACCCCCGCAATGGTGGAAATCATGATGAATTGTGAAATAGCAAACCGTTTTGAATCATAAACCCACAAGAAACCAAGCGAACAGTAACATGACCAAACAGGTCAATAATGTTAACAATGATGTTAAGAACTCATACATACAGTGCAAACAGCCAGACGTAGAGAATGTGGCCCCCCCCAACATGCAGGAAGTGCTGCTCCATCCTACATTTTCTCAAAATCGTTGTAAAATTAAGCTGCAATATAGCAATCATTTTAGAAGGAGATGGTGAGTAGTTATATTTGTAAATGCAATCTTCAGCAGATTAAAAATTTTTAATTTTTGGTTTGCGTGTTGTTTTTCAGGTAAATTTTGGTGATGCATCGCATTAATATATAAAAGTCCGTACTGTCGTTATGCAAACCGAGCTACCACACAATATGTATCGTGAAGGTACAGCAAATGCGGTCTTTAAAAATTACTGCTGCGGTTTTCAAAAATCATGCTTAACCAAATTTATGGCTTTGCTTAAATTTTAAACCAAAAATAAATAACACTGTTACCCTTTTATTCCAAGAAACAATGTAAATACAAATGACCAAAAAATGTAACAGGAAAAAAACTCAATAGCATATTTCAACAAAAGGAAAGAATCCACATACAAAATTATACCTCATACAAGAATTAGAACCCAGATTGCAGATTTCAGTTTTATCACATAAGAAAAGCTTTTCTGGCTGAAAACCTTCTGCAAAGCATTCACATAAGTAATGCTAACAATTTACTGGACATATATTTTTTTTAAATTGTAGTTCACCATGTTTTTTCACTGAACTATTTCCTTATTGGTAATGATTAAGACCACGCATTCACAACAGTTGGTGAGGTTTCAAATATTCAAAGATGCATTTGTATAATTGTTTAATTTTATTTTAATTGGACAGGCTCAGACTTCCTTAACCCCACTGAAAGCATGAAATTCAAATTGGCCTTTCCTTCAAGGACAGTGTGAAAATAGCCACTCCTAATATGCAACTTAAGCTACTCTGATGAATAGCTATATAAAAACAGATTTCAAAAAATATCTGAATATCTTGATCACATAGTGGTATTGTTACAATTTCGACCATTGTTGCAAGTGCGTATCCAGATGAATAGAATTTTATTTCTCTCTGATGAATAATACTTCTATCTTCTGGCATACCAAAAAAGTTGTTTTTATGTGGCACTGCAAGATTCAGTTTCAAGAACAACTCACAAATGGTGGTGCTACTTCAACACAAGAACAATAAATATCACTAGACTATCATTTCCATGGGCATGCAAATAAAAGTATTTGCCAAATGTGTTTATGTTATAGCCCCAGAAAAGCAAATGGCAAATTGTAAACACCTGGCCAATGATCAGATTCTTTTAAAAGGTAACTGTAGTTTGAGCAGCCACAATTATACAAACTGAAGGTTTGGCAGTACCTTCTATTCTGGCTGCTTGCCCACCTCACCATGGGCAAATATAATTTTCCCAATTAAGTATTTAAAATAGTTTATTAATTGGTTCAAGAAATCACTTGTAGCTTGCCACTGCGGATTTTGGCTGTAGTCGAATCAGCCCATGTTTTTGCGATTCCCGTATCCTCTACGATGCGTGTCTTTCCAGTTGTCCCAGTCCCGAGCCTTCTGCAAGGCCTCTTCTTCATCATTCTCTATCTGTCGTTCTTTCTCCTCCTTCTCTCGCTCTTCACTGTCAATATCAGCTTTGAGAAAGGCTTGCAGAATTAGTTTCATCTTAATTAACACAAAGTCATGTACAAATAACTAGGAGGTGGACCGAAAGTACCTGCACTGCGTGGAATGCCCTGATCAGGAAGAGCTCCACGTTTCCTGTGTTGTTCATACCAGTCATTGACGCTCATCGTGGGTAGGCTGGGATAGCCTGCACCGAAGACTCTGAAAATATTTTTAGTTCAAACTTTAAATTAAAATACAGTGTTATTTAATCTCTACATTTAGCACTGATACATTTGTGTATTTGCCTACCGAGCTTGAACAGCATCTTTAGTCAGGATGAAGGGTTTCATGCGAGGTCTCTGATGGGACTGTAATGGTTCCGCTGTACCCTAGAAGAAGGGGAAGACGTCGTAATTTAATTGCATGTAGTTTAACTCTATGGGAACATGTATGCATATAAAATCACTGTCATCATACCATTCCTTGTGGAACTTTTTCTTGTTTCAGAAAATCCATTTGCTTCAGAATCTCAATTTCCTGGTTAATGCTTTCAATTTCCTCCAATGCAATGGTTATCCACTTCCGTAGATTTAGAATGTAGAAGTCGCGAACCATTTCATCATCAGCGTGACCGCTCTCCACTGCAGACTTGATCTCTGACAATTTGGCTTCTGCTTCTTTCTTTTGTTTATATCTAGGGGACGTTATAATGACACAAAGGTTTTGATGAAATATATATAACAAGGTAATCATCATGCACCAGGAGTCATCCTTCAATGCCACAGCTTTAGGAGAGAATCAATCATTATATCCAAAATTGTATGAGCTTAATTAAAAAATTAATAAATTTAAAGACAATTGCTATTGCATTTCCTTTGTAAATTTAGCAATTCACATTTTTAATAATTTGATAAATTAATTAGGTCTTAGTTGTTACTGCATCATCACAATGCTCTTAACTATGTTGGCTTGTATGTACTTGATCCCTTAAGTACAATATTCAAAACGTGAAGATGAGAATCATAAAAACCTTTCGATTTTAGCCTGTCTCTGTGTTGCCATGGCAATCAAATTCGGAGGCTGTATTGTAGGTGCCGATATCGGTCCTTTTCCCTCTTCTTCCAATGAGTCTGCAGAATTATCGTTTGTTTTGGGTAGTTCAAACTTCATGATATTGTAGTCTTTGCACCTTCTCAAGAAATCTAAAAAATAAACCTTTGCTTTCTGCACTTGCTCCAGGCGTTTCGCTAGGTTGACTTGTTTCATTGTAAGGGCCCCGAGAAGAGCAGGTAACATCAAATACTTGAGATCTGTGGTTGCAATTTCCTCCAGTTCTTCATTTCGACTGAAAAAAAATTAAAAATAATGAAATGCTTACGCAGTGAACGTTAAGATTATAGTATTAGACATGCTATTTATTTTTAAGTCACCAATTTGAAAACTGTTACCTTCACTGTCACCAATGCTAATATACTTCTCCCACATATGTGCAGCACATATAACCAGTTAAATGTAGTTGTCAAAACCCACATGCACTCACCGTCCCGAAGTACCCTTAAGTGAAATAAATTGTAGAGTGAAAACTAAGCTGAAACGTCTAAAATGACGAAAGTCTGCAAAAGTTACCTGAATAAGTCGAGTTGGGCTACCATGCGTGTTACCTCTTCCAATAGCTGAATCCCACGCTTAACTTTAACCTGGACCGAGTTTGATCCGGTCGGCTGGTTGGTGTTGTCCACTTCTTCAAATAATTTCCACCCACGATCCAGCATTTCAGGAACTTTCTGTGATTCCAAGTCCGTATTTTGAATTTCACTACATTCTTCCGCAGCAGCCATTTTCATGCGTCAAATTCTTAACACACAGACTGTCCGACTTCGGCTTCCGTACCTTCCGGATACTGCTGCTGTTGTTGTCGCTACCTGATCCACAGTACGCATGTGCACCATTATTGCGCATGCGTAAATTGCATTATATTTTACGACGCTGCTCGATTTGCAACTCTCGTATGTATGTATTTCACGACTTTATGTCAGTTTCATGTTATTTGCGGATCAGGTGGAGTTGGAGTTTCTGTTTAGTGAGGAATCATTCATACTATGCTTCGCCATCGTTTTTAAAACACGTGAAGGTTTTATTAGTTTTATATGTTAACCAATGGCACGGTGTGTTACGTTACAACTCAGCGGTGAACTATATATCAGAGGAGGACAATAGGTTTCCCATAATGGAAGACCACGATAAGATTAAACTTTTGATCCCAGGATGGAAACTTTATAGGAAATTCTAGCAAGGTACGTAGAGCACAAACTAACATGCATTTAGTAGCAAACGGACAAGGTGCAAAGACATTGTACACAGTGCAGTGAAGTTAACGCATCACAAACAAAGTAAAAGTAAAATGTTATACAGTATTAATGAAGATGATAGATACATCTTATGAATGCGCGGGGACGCATCATCAGTGATGGGACCTGGGCTCATCGGGGGTTTGGGGTCTTTCAGCATCAGACACCCCAGCCTGCTCGCAGCAGCATTCACCCACGCGTCTGCCCTCTTAGGCAGATAAATATTCAGAAAAAAATAAAATATTAATATTTTACCGAATGGTAATGTGCATTGAAATTGTTTGGATTTGTAAGATGCTGAATAATATTAGACTAATTGTGGACTTTTTTATATATATATTGCTCAGTAATATTAGATTAATTGTGGAATTATTTGTTTCATAGTCATACGCAGTTCCTGCACAATTCAGTTGGGGCTTCTTATTTTTTTTCTTATTATATTTATGTATCCTGTCCAACAAGTAACATTTATGTATGACTTCTGAGGCAGTAACAGTATTTTTTTCTTGGGTGCACATAATACCATCATTAAGAAAACCATGTCATTGTTCCATGTTACAAAATAAAATGTGGGTTTACGTTTTTGACACTTGAGTTTTCTGCATTCAACTTGTATGCACTGGCCTTTTTTCTTAGAATATGAATGTAGATGTGTCATATACAAGTATTTTGTTTGAGACTAAATTTTGGTTTTATATACTTATAAATAAAACGATTAGTAAAGTTCATATAAAGTCATTTTTGAATTAGTGAAATGTTTCATATTACAGCCTTTTAAATCTGTCCTTAAGTTCTACAGATGTTTCCTTATAGAAATATTCATTCATTCATTGTCAAACAGGCACCCAAGAACAAAGTGTAGAAGATTGCTCCACAGCTGAAGAAGGCTTAGTCAATGAGAGAGAGCTTCTAGAGGACCACCTCAGAAATATGTTTGAGGGGCTTTTGGAGAACATCAGGCCATGTCCACATTGCTACATTCATTTAAAAATTTAGACATAAGTTTCCATTGTCAGCTTTTGTCCATTCTACCTTTAAGTTTCCATCCCCCAAAATCGGAGGCTTTAGAAAAACCCCTTGGGAACCAAATACTTATGAAAACTTTGTTTTAGCTTTGCAGTGTGGATGAATGACTTTTGAAAAGCACAGACTCTAAAAGCACCCTAGTTGGTCCGTACTTATCACATGGCCCTTCCTTGATTTGATCCCACGAGTTACACCCTGATTGGTCACCTGGTCACCCTACACAGAAGTAAACAGTATTCCAACATGGCAGATATAGAGGAGCTGCTTCCACTGGCACTTTCCCTGTTATTGACCTGTATACAGCTAAATAGCATGTTACACATTGTGACTGCTGCATATTTGCGCAAAAAGAAACTAGTTTACCGGTCACTGTTGTTCTGCAAAGAAACTCGTTATCGGCAGCGTCACAATCCCTTCAGGGAGCGCCAGTTTTGGGTAAGACCAGGACGGAGCAGTGCTTGGTGGGACAATTTTGTAAGTGAATCTGTGGTTCCTGAAGAATGGCAAGAAAATTTTAGAATGTCTCGAACAGCTCTGCTCATTCTCAGTGAAAAACTGCGTCCTAATATCGAAGGAAAGCAAACGCAAATGAGATCGCCTGTGGACGTAATCAAAAAGGTCGCTTGTACCCTGTACTATTTGGCTGATAAAGGACAGCTACGGGAAACTGCCAATGCATTTGGGTTGTCTCGGCAAGTTGTTTCAAAAATTGTTAGACAGGTCTGCAAGGCAGTTACCATTTGCTTGGGTCCTGATTACGTCAAAACGCCGAAAACGGAGGCAGAAGTTAAGGATGCTGTTGCCAACTTTTACAGAAGTCATGGAATGCCACAGTGCTTAGGAGCAATAGACTGCACACACATTGAAATCAAACAGCCGTCGGCCAAATCCACGGACTACTTGAACCAAAAGGGTAGGCATTCATTGAATGTGCAAGCACTGTGTGATTACAAGTACTGTTTCTTGGACGTCGTCGTGAAATGGCCCGGTAGTGTTCAAGACGCTCGAATATTTTTGAATTCAAAATTAAGTGAAGATTTAAAGGATGGAAGCATTCCCTCTTGCTCAACAGAACTGGTGGAGGGTGAAGAGGCAGTTCCTATTTTTCTTTTGGGTGATCCAGCATATCCCCTGTTGCCATACCTCATGAAAGATTACCCAAATGGCGGTGCTACCCCACAGGAGCAATCTTTTGGTCAGTCCCTTTGTGGGGCTCGCATGGTGATTGAATGTGCGTTTGGGCGTTTGAAGGCACGGTTTTCAGTACTGAGGAGACCAATGGACATAAATATGCAGGACCTTCCATTTGTTATTTATGCTTGTTTTGTTCTGCACAACTACTGTGAAACTCAAAGAGAAATGATACCTGAACAAGACATAAGTGCAGCTATTAAATATGACAGAAATATCCAGCCACCCACTAAGTGGGATAATATTAGGAAGGACTGCCATGAAACTGAGGGGAACAGAGTGAGACGTGTGTTAACCACATTTCTTGACCCATGATGTTTCACATCTAAACCACTGTCTTCTTTTGCTGTAATTTTTGCCGAAATAAATAGTTCTATTCACTATACATTTGTTGTAATATGTTTGACACTTATCTGAAATGAAACTGAGGGGGAGAAGAGTGAGACATCACAAATGAATTATGCCTGGGTAGGTGATATTTACTTATCCTTTTTTTCATCAATGTACCCATGCCCAATGTAGGGTAATAGCTATATCAGATATGTTTTACTCATTTCAATGTGGATGGAAATACGTAAAATGAAGAGAAAACGCTTGTGTGGATGGAGATCATTTTCATTTGAGAATGTTTTTATTATAATAATAATCCTTCATTTACCATTTACACAAGTACATTGGAATCCTTCTCTTCACTTTCCCAATCTTGCTCTCCATAGCTTGGGCGGTCACAGTACAAGGTCAGCCAACATGTGGTGCCCCTGCAGATGTGGGGTGGGGTGGGGTGGGGTGGGGTGGTAGGGGCCTGGCTGAAGGGCCCACATAAGTGTCACTGTTCTGCTGAGGCTAGGGCTTGAACAGGCAACCTTCTGATCATGGGCACATAAGCTTAGCCCAATGAGGCACTCACTGCCCCAATTTTAAATAAAATGTAGCAGTGTAGTCATAACTTAGAGAAGATAAATCATTCCAGGCACCCATTTTCTCCTATCGTGCTGTATGAGAAGATTACTATAGACAATAGGGAAATTCAGTCCCTCCCTGCCCCCAGTGGTGGAATGTAACAAAGTATTTGTACTTCATTACTGTACTTAAGTACATTTTTACGTATCTGTACTTTACTTAAGTGAAAATAATAATGCATACTTTTTATTTTACTCCATTACATTTTACGGCAATTATCTGTACTTTCTACTCCACTACATT
>JAODLC010000042.1:4815385-4833420 GCA_026781145.1 Hippopotamyrus pictus | reverse complement strand
TAGGTAGTGTGAAGATGGGCGCGCGGATGCTGGTCATAGGTAGTGTGAAGATGGGCGCGCGGATGCTGGTCATAGGTAGTGTGAAGATGGGCGCGCGGATGCTGGTCATAGGTGGTGTGAAGATGGGCGCGCGGATGCTGGTCATAGGTAGTGTGAAGATGGGCGCGTGGATGCTGGTCATAGGTAGTGTGAAGATGGGCGCGCGGATGCTGGTCATAGGTAGTGTGGGACTGCAAGCAGTGCAGGTTTATTATCTGACTCATATATAGCAAAATCATTGCATTTTTAAGCAGAAATATTAATGATCGTTCATAAACCACTTGCTTATGGCTTGAAAAATCCAACATATTGTTCTTTTTCAGCTTATTATTATTATTATTATTATTTTTGTTGCAAATTGCTATTCAACAACCATTGCACTGAAAATGCAAACAGCAGCATTTTGTATACTGTGGTAAATAGCAATTTTGTCCCTCAACTTGATAAAAGTAGAAGGATGAGTGGATAGAATATTCTGGATAAATGGGGCTTGTTTTCTTTGGTCATGTTAACTCATCGTTAACATTTCTGAGGGATTTGCTAAATACCTGGGAAGAGGGATATTATTTACAGAGTATCTGTAATGGGTGACACTTCTACATCATGTTTTTTCTGTCTGGTGAGGTGAAGATGTGACAATGTACCACAGTCATTCCAGCTGGTTGTTTCTGAATCAGGTGAAAACAGCTAGGAATTACAAGGTTGATCAAACGATTGCGTTTGTGAGTTGTGAAGAAAGGTGGCATTGCAGACATTAAGAGCCCACTGGGCTCCTGACCTGACATCTTAGGGAGCTGCTTTACTAATGACTCTTTTCTCATTTGGCGTCAGACTCCAAGAAACCCCTTCACCTTACACCAATGGTAACAAAAATCCTGCTCTTTCTGTTTTTTTTCCCCATGTGGAATGACAAAGAATTCTTATATATATGTGGTATACCTCATCATAGTATATGAGAATTGTCTTCACATGGCTCTTCTGAACATTTTATTTGAACAATTGTAGCACTATTAGTCCCAAAAGAATCATTGCCAATTTCTCAATGTCTCCAGTTTTTTCTTTTCTTCATGACTCTCCCCCAGATTTCATACGGTGCGCATGCTAAACCCAGAGCTACATAACTCTTTTTGGTTAGGGTGATAAAACTTTCCAAACAAAGGATCAATATGAACTTTTTGCTCAAGAATGTGTGTGCAGTCTACCACAACTAATCTATGAGAAAAAGAAAATGAAGGTTTAGTGTACCTTTAAAAAAGGAATGAAACTGTTGTTTCAAGGTTTCTACTTAATGCCTTCTTATGGCAAGCTGGCAGTATAAGTTGGTGACTTGTGTAGGTTTTTGGTATTCACCTTCTTTCCCTTAAACTGAGCTTAGTTTAGTCTTTGTGTTTTTATAGCAACCGCTGCAGATTTAAGTGACAGAAATAGCTGTGTGTCAGAATGCCAGCAAAAACAACAAATGAAATATGACTGGCTGAGTTTTATAAATCTAAATTTTAACTCATTTGGATTCTTCAACATTCTAATGATATGACAACATTTTAGAAAGTGTCATGTGGTGAACTGAAAGCTTCTTGCAATCCCTTCAGTTTGGATTTTTTTTTTATAACAGTCCCTGATAATTGATTCTAATGAAAAAACGGGTTAGCCCTTGAAATATAGGATTTTTGATGCCGTATGTGTTAAACTTTAAATCATCAGTGTTTAGTGCAAGACTGTTTTGTGTCATTGTTCTTGAGCCAGAACTACTTCTCTTACAATCACAAAGTAAAAGCATAATTTATTTTGGATCTGTCCAATTTTTTGCCCTTTGGGAGGTAATTAAAGGTCTAATGTTTACTCTTTTCTAAAATAGTTTACTCTATTCTATATCTATAAAAACAGAAAAGGAAATGTATCTCACCAGATAAGTGCAATTAATCTTCTGGTAGATTTGGTTGGTGTTTTGGAAATGTACAAAAGTTGTTAATCTCAGACCACAACTGAAAGGTGATTATTTTGATCCCTCCTTTTGGGGTTTGATGTATTTTCAGTGTGTGAACTTATAGAGGTCAGCCAAAAGAGAAGCACATTCTTCTTTGCACAATATTTAAAAAACTTCCAATGTATCACAATACCACTGTAACTAATCATTGACAATTACCATCACAGTAACAAAATACCACAGTGTATGGATATGTTAATTGCCAGAGCAATTTGAGTGGATATTTCAATCATCTCCCAATTAACATTTTCTAAAATTACCCTTATTTCAAGTTTTCTGCCAAAATTTTTGAAAAGTGACATAATTCAGCTCCAAAGCTAAATAGTAATATTATCTCAAATAATAATATGGACAAGAAAGCTCAGTGTTTGCATTTCAGCATAGAGAATAATTTTGTATGAGAGTAATTATATATGACATGATGTCCCAAAAGTCAAAGAATATTCAAATGAATAAGGAAAAGATGTTATACTTTATATATAGATAAAGATATAATTAGTAAATATGTGTCAGGCGATTGTGATATTTTTGGATCATAATAGTAATCTAAAGTTATTGTAACAACAGAAAAGAATTGAACATGATGGATTTCTGGTGTTCCAATACACACGATGGCAGACCTGGATTTACAAGCTGAGTGTTTCATGAAAGGATTAAGTGGAAAAGTTCCTTCCAAAAATCATTCTGCTCCCTTTTGTTGGTTTAACTTTCCTTTCTATTGGCTAATAGGTGGGATTCCTGAATGTGGCAGTGTTTTATATTCATTTCAGTAAAGTAATGTATGAATTACGTTGTTCTAATTCCTACAAAAGTACTACAGATGAATGGAATGTACTGATGGCTGTTTGATATTCTGATGGTCAATCTACACAAGTATTATGTGTAATGTTTGTTTCGCACTGCACTTTTCTTTATTCATATCTTTAGTCAATTTTTTATATGTGAATATATTCACACAGTCTTTCTCGCGCACATACAGTGACTTCAGAAAAACAAAGCAAAGAGTTTGAACTAGTAACTTGCAGTAATTAGTCCACTTTCATAACCATCTCCCAGCTTGCTCCCAGATTGTGTTTTCATAGCACTTTTCCCCTCATAATATGTACCTTAGCATAGCTTATTAATAACCTTTTCTGCTTTATTAATAATCCAGAACTTCATTTTAAGTATGAGAGTATGACCACCTCTACCCAAATGTCTGTGAGGTATTTTGTTTATGAATTAGACTTACCGTTACATGTTTACAACTGTGTATGGTGTTTTGGTTCCACGTTTAATGGAAGCCCTGACTTGTACAAACCAAAATCAAGACCTACATGATTCAAATTGTGTGAGATATATGTTAGACTTTCATTACAGTCCAGTGAGAATCACATTTGACTGGAGTATTTTAAAGTTAAATAAAAATGTTCTGAAGTGCTTGCATGCAGCACTGTTGTGAACAGTGAATTAATGTATTTTTGTGCAGTTGTGTAGTTCTTTACAGTTTCTTTACACTGGTGTTTAAATAGTGAGTAGCATTTCCTCACACAGCAATGACTGCTGGCAGAATAGTGCAATTTAACCTAATTTCACTAAATGATGCACTGTACCCCACCGATATTTTTGGAGGGATTGTAAGGAAGAGGGGATCCGGTTAATTTAATTTTACAGTTTATTACTGGTCCTTACACCTGGTTGGGGGATTGAACGCATTCAGCATGGACACTGTTATTTCTCCTTCATGATTCAAAGCGTAGTTAGAGACGTCTATATCCATTTTATCTCATGGCCCTCTAAGGGAAATAGCAGTGGTGTAAATAACTACAAAATGTCAGGCTGCATTCTAAATAGATTTGGAAATAGATTTGTTTAGCTTGCCAAGACACTTCAGAAGTACTTCATAATGCATTAATATCTATCCCAGTAGATATAAAAAAACACAGCTGAGTGTGTGGCTTTGTGGAAAATTTTAAGCCTTACTGTGGTGCATGTAGAGTGATAGATATTTTGTTACAATTCTCTGGAATTTCAATTGTAGTCTCATTGTAAATAAGTTTGCCTAATTGTGGCAAAAACTTGGTAACCCACTGAATGTTTCACATATTTTGCCGTATCATGATCCTTTTTGGCGTCTCCACTGCCGTGGCAGACCTGTTTTCTGTGGAACAAACTGGACTATGACTATTTACCTGCTTGAAGTGTATATTGTAGCATACGATGGGAAAAAAATTTTTGGAGATGTTAAACATATTTGTTCTTTGCAGAAAAAGATGGAAATGGAATGTGTAACATCTTAGTAAATCTTGGAGTAGTTTTCATCCATCTGTGAATTTTCAGGAGGTGGAGAAGCAATGAAATTCTCCCAGGAGAGAGTCCTGTGTTAGCAGCAGTAATGGAATCTACAGAGTGGCAGCAATCTGAAGACTCATTCTTCTTTTTTACTGCAGAAGGTCAGCAGACTGGGTCAAGTTCATTTCCCGTCCGCTTTTCAGTTTGCCTCTGCTTCTGGATAATCCCTTTTGAACAAGAACCTTTGGCTGCTTCCCTTGTACAACTTTGAACGGGTAGGAGCTCTTTTAATTATATTTTTATGTTGTTTATACTCATATATTGTGCCTAATGATATTTTTGAATATGAATACAAAGCAAAGTACAGCTTTGGTTTCGGAGCAAAAACATTTTCCTTGAACTTTATGGACATGGGAAAGGAGACGACTTGCTGGGTATCTCTATTCTCACACCTCCTGGCTGCGTAATTTTTCTGCTGTGGATCTGAATGTATGGAGTCTGTGAGTTCTCCCTCTGTTTCTGGGTTTCCACTGGGCACCCAGTTTGCCTCCCACTGTCCAAAGACATGCGTTTGGGTCGCTCTCTGTCTGTGATTTGTCCTTTGTACATGTGTGTCCTGCAATGGACCGGATTTCCGTCCATGGTGTCCCCTGCTTGGCGTTCTGTGTGTCTTGGAATAAGGCTGAAGGTTTACCGGAAACCCTGTGCTGAGTAAATGATTTACATATGAACTTATATTTATTTATATTTTATCCAAAGCAATGTATTGCGAAAACAGGGTCAATCAGTCCAGGGAGCAATTGGGGGTTAAGGGGCCGTGCCCAAAATCACTCAGTCCACCACAAGATTTGAATGGACGATCATGACCAAGGCTTCCTACTCCACTGAGCTACACAGTGCCCCCATGGGCGGTATGTTCAGTTCAGTGCGTACACTACACAGAGCCTGAATTTAAAATTCCATACTTTCATTTTCCTGTGTAATGTCCCTAGCCTCAAAAAGACTAAATGTGCCAGAATATGTTGTTACATTTTGAAAATTTAAACAGTTTCAACACCTGTTCCATCCAGCAGTGACCCGACTGAGAAGCTTTCTAAACATATGTGAGAAAAATATGCCTAGCTTGTTGTAAATCACCCTCGGCCCTAAATACCTGACACCTACGTGAAAGTCCTCTTCCAAAGCCCCATCAATCATTGCCCCTAAGACAGTGCTTGTCTGTAATCAGTATTTTTTGTCTGTTGTCATATATTACCGTAACAGTTCTACAGAAGTTCATACACTGATCATACGGCTCAATAGTAATGTTTTAGTAATAAAATGTAATCTTTAGCAATATCATGGAAGTGACATAAAATTCAAAAAAGTAATTAAGAGGAATAGTTCCGATTAGGATGTATGGTTTCTTTCTGCACTTTGTATCCCGGATCTTGGTGTATAAGTGTGATAGGGTTCAGACTGTAATATCGTGAGGTCCTAAGGCGTCCTGGGGAAGTCCTCCATCTTCATGTCACCTCCTCAGTTATTTCTGCCTGAGAAAAGCCACCCAGCTCCTGGCTGTTGCAGGGACATTTTTAACATACTTGCTGAGGGATCAGTCTAGAATGCACCACCCAAGGAGAGCAACTCTGTTTTAAAGGGCAACATTTTAGATGAGCTCAATGATTTGGCTCTTAACAAAGTAGCAAAACTTTATTTCTCCCTGGTTCCTTGCAAAGAATTAAACTGACATATTTTGGAACAACAGCCTAACAGACTGAAAAATACCAGTTTTAATCCAAGAATCTAACTAAATTATTATAGGATGTTAAAGACAGAGTTTCTTCTTAAACCGTCTAGTGTTAGGAACAGAGTTTATTAGCTAAATCTGAAAAATTGAACTGGGCGAAACGGCACTGCAGTAATAGATAAGTGATAATGATTACTGTGTGCTTGGAATTCAGTGCAAAAAAATCATATTTGCATGTATTGTTTTGTAGTCTGTATAGTCTTGAGCCTGTTATAATGTTAAGCGATAGTCTGAATTTAAATTGTCAGGGGAAATACCTACTCACCTTTTGTTATAACTGGGTCTATGTTTCCATATCAAGATTTGTGGATTTTGCCACACAGGGAAATAGTTCATTTCCAAGGTAAAATATCCCATGTTAACACTGTAAGAAATATATAAGAATTGGAAGAAGGCGGCAAACTGACTGTACCAGAGTCTTATCTTTATTGACACTGACAGGTTGATCTGACAAGTACTACAATCTGACTTGCAAGCAAATGCAATGAAGTGGAACTTTATTTAAATTTCTGTAGGCAGTTTCTGGTGAATGTTTAAATGTCATTCTGTGGTAATTATGCAAACCTCAGATCAAACCACTAAACACAAATTCATTTACCATTAGCTAATGTTATTGAAAGAAACAATAAGATTTTATACATCTTGATACATACTAAAACAATACTTTCTCATTGTCAGTAATTGTTCAGAACTATTTTGGTGTCCACTATTTGTAGCCCATTGTGATTCAGGTGGGAAAAAATATTGACCAAAATATGTTTGAATATAGCTAGATTGCGAGACTAAATTTTGCTGAGCAGGAAATACTCCCTTCCACTTCCCTAAAACTAATTTTAAGTGTGATCTTTTCTCAAGTCTAATCTTACTCAAGAACTGGAATATACAGAAAAATAAGGAGAACAAGTGAATTTTCTAACAATTTTCTAAATAGTTCAAAAATGTTATTTTTAATTAATTTATTTATTTTTCGAATGGGTAAAATGTAAATATAACTGATTGAGAAACCCTGTTTTCATGCAGTACAAGCCTGCACATAAGTAAGACTGAGAATAAAATGCATGTATCTTCTGTGGGATGCAGCGATTATTGAGATTCCTAAAGTCCTGTCTGGAATAATAATCTGGTAAGAAAACCAATCTGCTATGTAGTGTCACTTTTATTCAGCAGTTTACATCCTGACCTCAAGGGCAAACACCAGCTGTTTGACAGCTGCTGTAGATGCCTCACTCCTATTCGTCCCTTGAAGGTCGTGGCCAGTCTACCATTGACTTGTCCATTAGATTTGCTAGGAGCATATTTACACCTCTGTATTTATTTCCAAGTTCTTATTTTTATTATTAAATCTAATTTAAAAAGTTTTGAAACCTGCTACTCTTCAATATATTAATTAGAAGAGTGAATTTGGAGCACTCCCTTAATAAATAAATAATATTGCTATTCTAAGATGATAGGTCATCAAGAAGAATGGAAAAGCTGACCGTACTTTATTGGCTTTATTAACTTTGGTTGTACTCTATTTACTTTACTGTTCTTTATTTAAAAATGGCCAAACAAATGTTACATAAAACGTTTTATTCAAAAATAAATATTACAATACATTTTCACAGGATATTCATGTTCAACTTAATATGCAAAATATGGAATTCCAGGAAAATTCTGTACCATGTGTCAAAGTAGTAAAAATAACACATATTGTATTATTGTAGAAAATTAATAAATGCAAAAATTGTCTCCAGGAGGCAGATTCCTGTGACTGTGCAGTGGGTTTGCGTACATGCGATTTTAACTGCGATACCTTTGTTTGATGTGTTTAATAACATTTCCCTTTAGAAACCTGAAAGCTGATTGAGCAATTAGCCTGGGGGAGGGGAAGAGGGAGCCCACTGCAATAGACCTCTTTGTGATTCGTGCCATTGTTACCCATTCAAGCAGCTTCCATTCAAGGGAGAAATCTTTACCTCTAAAGCTCGCACTTCTGTTGCTCCCAATCAATCACAGACCCCCCTTTTGCCCGCGTCGCCTGACAGAGCTATAACCAGTCTAAGCATAAGGGCCCGAAATCTGCCCCCGCCCGTCCCACCAGGGCTGCCTGCATCTGCAGCACAGGACAGTGCACATTCTTAATGGCCACTTTGCACCCATATGTCAGCACCATTCCTTCGCTCACAGAACCCCCAAAAGTTGGACCAAGGGGGGGGGGGTGCTGCACCAGTCTTAGTTCTTCAACACATAAGGAGAAGGAAAGTTCGCTAGCAAAAGATATAGTGCTGTGCGTTAATCACCATGCCTCCGGTTCGGTTTATTTACACACGTATCGCTCCACCGTCCTCTCGCACTTCTTGCAGGTGACGTAGCAGCACCAGTGGTACCTGCAGTGACACCTCTCGACCGTCTTCTCCGTGTACGCATTATATCCCCGGCCGCAGCACATCAGGTGGCAGCTGTCACTGCCGTTAGACGTCTTGTTGCACTGCCTGGGTGATGAGAAGAACACGCCTTGTTACAGCTTGTGTTATACCCACAGCCGCTATGCCACATAATGGAATTCCCAGGCTTGGGGTTAGCCGGCTGCTACATACATTGGTTTTCACATCATCTGATCACACAAACAATTTATTTAACCGTCCCTCTAATAGCACTAGGGTTGTTTGCAAAAAACTTATACACACGCACCATGACAGGAACTGGGCCTGTTGTGCATCACCTGAAGGAAAATATGAAAATACCTGTCATGTGTGCCCAATGAGCCGTGCTTCTCATTGTGTGCGCAGTAGTCCGGGGAACTGAGCAGGTAAACAAGCTCAGTCTCCCTCACTGGCCTGACATCCAGCTCCTTAGGCACAAGCTGTTTACGGGTCCCCATGTGTCGATGGATCACTTTGGTCGCTGCCAGGTATTTGGATTTGAGATCTGCGGCGATGTGGTTGATATCATGCAGCCCCTTCCAACATGTCTTGACTGAACAAGACCCAGATACACCGTGACACTTGCACTTAGTCTCCATGGAATCTACAAGAGACTTAAAATGGAGAAAATGTGTTATCATTATGAAGAAATGTTTTCAACCATAAAACAAATATTTGGGGGAAAAATATCTATTAATAGTCGCTATACCTGTCTTCCAACAGCATTGTTGTGCAGATGCATCAGTCGAAAGGCTTGAGGGCCAAATCTGCTGTTTTTCATGGGCGCATCAGAGAATGCAGAACCCATCTGAAGACCGTAGCGAAGATTATCGCCACAGCCGCCCCATCTGAAATCGGGTCCCGCTTGCTCCGCCGGCGCCGGCGCACAGGAGCAGCTGGGCAGCTCTCCAGAAGCGCAGGCTCGGGCGATAGAGTGGCTCACCACCGCGGCGGCTAAGGAGAACACAAAAGCCGATTCTCGCGTACCTAGGGAAACACCATGTAAGCCAAATCAGTTGTGCAAAACATGCATATTTGCAGTTTACATGAAAAAAATCTGGAAACAATACACTTGTGAATGCAGGTTTATGTAGTAAAAATAATTCTACGTATGCGCAACTATAAGTTTACCTTTTGCTAAATCCGGTGTGAAATGCGGCGCGCTCTCGATCGATGAGCAATTCCACCGCATGTCCTTGAATGCGTGCTGACAAGTGAGTTTGGTAAGCTTTGCTGCATGGACGATGCTGTGCATCAGCTCCAGATTTCGCCGGCAGAGCTGTAACTGATCCGGGACCAGGCCATCCAAAAGCTTGCAGTGATGCGTCTGATTCCATCCAACTGAGCTACCATTTACCGTGAGTCCGCTACAAAAGGAAGCAAAGTTCTCTTCATGTCTAATCATTCAAAACAAACTCATACAAATACCAAATCAGAGAATAAACAGTTAAGAATGATACATTTAGTAATTAAACTAATCACACAATCCATAAAATAAAATGAATACCCATACTTACAGCCAATGGATTGCTGAGCAACGGTATATACAGAGTAATGTCAGCAAACTTAAATTAATGGTTTTCATTATAGTTCAGTTTGAAATGTTGTTAATCTTATAAAAACCTTAGAAAAATCTAATGGATTAAAAAATTGAGAATAGTATATTCCCGAGGTATGGCGAAGTTCGTTTGTAATCCAGACGAAGTGATTCCTTATCCGATTGACACAACGCCCCGGGTACAGTACACCCAGCTATAACATGTTGTGTCCCTTGTCGCCTTATATACACCCCCCACCCCAAACCACGCCCATCGACCCGAAGTAGATTAATGAGATTCTTAGGCATCGTACATTCCCCAGTCGTGAATATCAACGAGTTACATTCATAGGTAAATCGGTGGCAAAAAGAAACGCCCGAAAGCCGTACTCATGTTCTGTTTGATTATATATTAAGAAAATACGAGACAAAACGGTCAGTAACAGTCCATCTACACAAAATACTAAGTAGGCCTAGATAATAACTTAGTTTGATTCGCAGTGATTATTGTGCTATATAACTCAGTTGATCCAAAATATCACATTTTATCAATTTATGCAAACGCCAAACATTTTAAAAAACAACATTCTAAAATTAAATATAATTTGCAATATCCCCTAGCAAGAATACGTCGAGCATAAAATGGTACATAAGTTATGTTTAAATACAGGTAAATAAACTGAGATCAATAACGACTGATCGGTGCAATCATTTTGATTAAATTAACGATTGTTTCCTAAACTAAAAAAAGTCTAAGCGGACTAAAAAATATAGCGCTACCTGGCTCGTTGGTCTAGGGGTATGATTCTCGCTTAGGGTGCGAGAGGTCCCGGGTTCAAATCCCGGACGAGCCCTTGTGTTTTATTCTCTTACGGTTATAAAAGTGTCCATACGCAAAAAGCATTGATTTTTATCCAATTATTATTGAGAGAACATTCTGACGGGACACAATTGAGCAATACTGTTGAACAACATGAAGAAATGCTCAACATAAAAACCATAACAAGGAATAGCCGAAATATTTATTTAAAACGTTTAATATATTTAACGAATAAACATGTGGCCTATACTACGCGCACCGTAAACCTTTGTAAATAATGGCCAAAGGGCACTGTGAAGAAATCGTTTTCTTGTTTTAATACAGCCTCTGTTTCCTAAAGGCGAAAGTCAATAAACACTTACCACGGAAAACTTTCAGACTATGGCTTTTATGCCATTGAAGCCAGTTGCTTGTGTCTTGGTAACAAATTTACAGGTGTCATAATTTGACACATCCTGTCGCCACAGCCCCGCATTCGTCAGTCGATTATCATGCATGGAAACCTATTTTCGCACTTTCTTATTTGAGTTAGTCACCCTAAAAACACACCGCACGTTTTCACCCACTGCAAGAAAAAGATGTTGGCAATTTTGATTTTCTAAATATTTTCAATTCAGCCATAGAAACTACTCTTCATCCCAACGTGTGAAATTAGAATAAGTTATAATCAGGCCATTAAAAGATCAGACGGCAGATATAACGTGGTTGCAGAAAGGACAATTAAATCAGTGATTTAGTGGTTAATTAAGATTAACACAGCTTAATCCACCAAAGCGGTTTCCTAGCATTACTCAGTCGTGCAACTGATTATAATAATCCAATTATCAGAAGCCAGCAATTGCGCCAATATTATTCTAAACCTAAAATCAAAAGGAAATTTTGAGTGAATTATTTTTGAAGTATAATGACGTTGTGTTTACGCGGTGTTCTGCAGTTGCTTTTTCGACTCCATTTTGTTGATATTGATTTTTTTTTCCACCTTGTAATTGAATTACAGAGGCTTTAAAATAATTCTCTTGTTGTATTACATTTATTACAACCAATCCATGATCATAAAACAACCCGAGAACTGGCTTTAAGAGCTATTGCCACTTGAGGGATTTTAAGTAGTTAATTATCTGCATGTGGTCTAGGATTAGTGGTTGAAAGATTTTTTCAGGGGATATCAGTGGGTCATAGAGTAAAGGCTTAATTTAACCTACTGTTTATCTAGTCCTTATTGTAGTTCCTTTACCAGAGATTGTAGCTTTTTCTTCTTAAGTATTTTTCAGAAGATTTTGAAAGGTTTTAATTATCGCCAAAATGAGCTTTGTGGACTTTGACAAAATGAAAGACAAATGGCTTTTTTAAAAACTAGCAAGGGTCTAGGAAGTTGTTCAGCACAAATTAAGTCTTAATTTGAATTCACGATATGTTTTTATTGTACTAAGATGACCAATGATTACTGGTAACCCTGAACCCAAAATGCCCTTTCAGTCTTAAATGTTATCTTCCAATGTTTGGCATGACAAGGAAGCATCTACTGAGACAATAATCATGGTGATGTGAAATGTCACAGTAGTTTGTACCATGCCTTCAACCCTCTTGATAGCATTGAACAAAATAAGGGCAGCTTGGCTCTTTCAATGACAGAATTAAACCACCTTTTGCAAACTTACAGAAAATTGGGTTGTTCTTTGTGTTCTGTTTGGAACTGAAGCTCAGACCTCATACACAAAATGGAAATAACTGAAGATCTGATCTGACCAATGTTAAACTGATGTAGCCGATGTCACACCTTAGACACTTTACCAGTCGTCATTTACCAAACATTTCTAGAAATCTATTGCCATTTTGTGGCTTAGTACTTAAGTTAATCGTCATTCTTCAGTTGAGTCATAGGTTTCTCAAATTACCCAAATGAGACAAATAAATCAAACAGAAATTCTCTAAATTCTTACGGAAAATGCAGGTTTTATGGAAATCATTAAAATGAGCTCGGAGCCTCTGGATTATATACAGATGTCATCTTACAGATACAAAAAGTGGCTTACCATTCAAAATCATGTGCTTAGTTATATTTGTGTGGTATCATTACTATATTTTGTATGTCCAATTATATATATGTTATTTCACAAAAATACCTTCTAAATGTGGCCACTTGGCAAAGGGGAGTAACGGAATGGCATATACCTCTGAAATGCTACATATAGAATCAAGAATATCTTTACACAGAAATAACAAGACTTCATCTGAGAAGTTTTCTAGTTCAAAATCTTGAATATCATTGCCCACGATTAAGTTTCAGAGATCTATGTAATTATATGAAAACATAGATGTGGACATAAAGGAATGCAGAAAATACTACTTGCTGTAGAAAAAAACATTTAAGCTTTACGAAAACAAAGGGCTTTTCTTAAATCCATATACAAAATACATTGTCTTCTAATTCTCATCTCAAGCACATTTATTAGAGCCTTATCTTTTTTAATAATTTAAATTCAAAATTAGCAACATATTAAAATTGAGATGATATAACTAAGAACATATGTTAATAGATAGAACTTATGAACGACGTAGCATTAAGAAGGTTTTGATAATCCAGGCCCTGAGCAGTATGTGAAGAACATGATCGAAATTCATGATGTTAGCAAATTGTTGATGGATGCTAATTATCACCAGAACTTTAAGCATACTTGAAAGTTCTTTGTATTGGCATATATCACTGTTCCTAACAACTTGAGAGGTTTCTGTTTCTTAACCCTAACCCTAGATGAATTTCAGCCGTAAGGAACCTTTCTTTGTCATCGGACTTTGTAGTTTTAACTCACTACACTGATCCTTTGGACATCACAAGCAAAACATTTTTGATCTTTAATTGTTTTTTTTTGATTGTGATAAGATGCATCGAGTAGTGTGCATGTGTTACGTGTGGCATTCATTTCTGAAGAAGAGCCATCATGTATCTTCATCCCTGGATTGGGGGTTGCTTTAAATGTTGAGGGTGTTTATTTGACTGAAACTTCCCAACACAAGGTTTCTTTCTTGTTAGAGCTGTTACAGATCAAGTAGAGTCTTTCCTTTTGTTGGTTCTCCAGGTTGACACTGGGTGTAATCACTGTTAAGAGGTGAGATGATGTTCATGTTTATGAAAGCTAGACTTGGTGGGTGGGGGGCTGACTTTGCATACAGGAGCCCGTCCTTCCTGTCTCTCCCCTTATTCCACCAACAATGCTTATTCGTGGCAGTAGAAATTAACCATTTTGACAAATGGATACACACGATATAGTTGTGTGTATTGTGACTTCCACAGATAGCCGTTTGAAGTCTTTCCTGTGCAAGTAGTTTCTCTTTGAAATACACAGGAATGGCTGTATTGGGCACCCTGCTGCAGGACAGTATCAGTCATCTCACATTTCTGTGATGTGTTTTGTTTTTATCATAATTTCTAGAATCTTTAGTGGAGTTTTACGGCATCATACATTAAGTAAATGCACGGGCTTTAATTTTACTGACCAGATAAAATCAGTATTTCAGACAGTATAATCCTGAGAAAAAATGGAGTAAATAAAAATACATTTTAAAAATTTCATCCATCCATCTATCTATCTTACACATGGGGGATATAAATCGCTTGTGTTTTTCTTTATAGAAGCAAAGGTTCATTTAGGGCTCTGCCAGGAAGCTACAAAGAAACTGGTCACCTGGTCACATGTTACATGGTATAATTCACTCAGTAGCACATATTCAAAATATGAATGCTTATAACGTTTAACTACTTCTAACTACAAATTTAAGGCACAATAATTCAAGCTTGCCTAAATATTTATCCACCTTCAAAGAACTTATCCTGGAAGGGGTCACCAGACCAAAGCCAATGTAAATTGTATTGTAAATACAAGACAAGGGAATTTCACAAAGTGTTACACATAATAAACAAACAAACAAACAAACAAACAAACAAACAAACAAATAGGAAAGACTTGCTGTTGCCCAGCCAAGTACGTTCCAACAAAGGTAAGAGTAAAAATGGAACTTTATTTGTAAGGATGGTTTCTTGGATTTGTAAATTTCTATCGTGTTATCCGCAGCCCAAAGAAACCCCCAGCACACTGCACCACCTTTGCAGGAAAGTCTGGGTGGGTGTTTAGCACAGCAATTGTCACCTTCATTTAAGAAACAAAGTGGACAGCATTCCTTTAGAAGGTTACTGAGTACCAGAGCAAGTCGCATTTTAATTCTATTTAAATATCATATATACCCATATTTTTTCTAGTAATTATTGCTGATGTATGTTTTCTTTTAAATAATCCATTGTCAGGGGCTTGCAGGAGGGGAGCGGTCTAAAGCGCCCCCTGAAAACTGGCAAACACCCCCAGTAGCACCCCTTAAAATACTGTAACATCACCAAAATTGTTTAAGTAAGCAGACTTCTGTGTACATGTGCGATGTATCCGTTTAAAACGTACAAAAATTATGTGGCCATTAAGAGCACGGACGTCATGGGAGCAGACGCGCCCCCTCTCGGAAGTTCAGCGAATAATCGCAATTGCTTTACAGCGTTTTGAAAACAGACCGATTTCTTGCGTCTTTGCCCGCGGAGTGTCCATGGGCGTCGCCGCCATTAAATCTGAGGGGGACGTGTCCCCCCTCACATTTCATAATTATTCGTTTGTACCCCCTAACATTTTACATAAAATATTAGTTCACCCAGTGCTGTTTCTATTGCTTCGCGAAAGAATCCATTCCACTTGATCGATATGAGAATATACATATGGCATCTAATTTATTAAAAAAAAATCTGGGAGAGGGTCCCAGACCCCCAGCCAGTGTGTCCCCCCCCACATTCAAAATGCTTCTGACGCCCCTGAGAGGGTCAATCAGACTCCTTCGCAATGGAACCGATTGTGCCCGTTTATCGTTTTAAAGTGAGATGATCATGGCATGTATAATATGCAATAGAATAATTACTACTAACTAACTGAAAAACACTTTGTCCAAACGCATTAGCTCCCCCGAAGCATCCTTGTACAAAGCCTGAATGAAACCAGTCCATAATTTTATACGTAAATAAAACTAACGGAAGATGAAATGAGGAAAAACAGTTAAGCATAAGTATATATGTCCCGAGTACAATTGATCTTAATTCAGGTTTTGGGATTTTACTTTTTTGCCCATTTAAGTCGTTTTTTGGTTATCAAATTTGCTATTTAATTTATTGGTGTATGCAGTATGCGTTCTTTACCGCCCTGTATAAATACAGAATAGTCTTTATATTTCTGTTCGGTTCGTTAGGTTGTAGCACCACAGTTTTCATCTTGAGAGATCAGTCATCATTTACTGCGTAAAGTGTGTAATTTGAGTCTGCGTTTCTCTTAAAAGCAAAAGTAATGGTTAATAATAGTTCTGAGAGATTAACTGATTTTCTTCTGTGTTCCAAATTAATCGGTGTTCTGTCGTTTAATTATTTTCCCCGCGCTTGATGTGCTAGTTTGTAAAATTAGTATTGATTAAAATAACAGTGCTAATTATAGTGCGGACAGAAATAGGCGTCAGACTATTTTATGTAGTAATCTACAGACACCAAACCCAAAACAATGTCTCATAACTGCAAATGACAGGACGGATGTTACTTCTATATGTATAATATCATGTTACATCCATCATAAAGCCATTTTCTCAAACCGCTTGTCCTATACAGGCTCGTGGGGCATGTTAAATCTAATTCGAAAATAAAAATAAAACTTTATAAGCAGATAATGAGAATGGCAGCTTATCACTTCATTTATTCGATTTACTTAAATCGAATATAGTAGTTGTTTAAATGTTTGTATTTTCAGTGTTATGGCTTATTACGGAGTCATTCGCAGGCTAATTTGTCTTTTATTAATTTTTAAATGATGACTTTATATTTTATATTCCTTACACCTAGCAAGCAACGTTAAGGAAATCACCAGTAGGCAATTGCTATCAGATTTTAAATATTCAAAAATAATTCCGTCTTCAGTATTTCACGATACACTTTACACGATTACATGATACACACTAGTTCGATAAAATCTATATTGACACGCGATCATTTTCCAAAATATAAACAACTTTGTAGATAACACTAATTTTAGTAATAATAAATGTTCACTAATTTGAGAAACATCTTCGTAATTATACCTTAGAACGTTATGGAAAATAATTAAAAAAAAATATTTTCCTACAGAGAGGTTAAACAATACCGCAAACAAAGAAAAAAATGTATTTCCACACATTAGGAAAATATTCCATTTACAAAGAACTTTCTATTTTATATACATATATACAATCACAGTATTATAAAAATGTACATGACATTCCTAATGATTCACCTAATTCAAGTGAAGTGACAGGACTCCAAAAGTGGCTACAATGAACGTTTAAGGAACTGTAAATATCAAAAAGAAAACTATTCGGTAATGACCATTGCACTGAAACCTTGAATTGTATATTGTCCCAAAAAGCAGCATGAATTTATGTTTCAAAAAAAGAACTCCAGACTGTAACAAAAATATTGTTCAACTTTTAAGACATACAAAACGTTATACAGCTTGAAAGTAACATTCCTACACCCATTTGAGTGAAATTATCTATGAATCCGTTATCCTTATGATAATCGTCATTATTACCATACTGCAGGTGTTCTGTGAAACCAGAACTGACAACGACATTGGGTTTGGTTTGAGGGTCTGAATCATCAACAGGGTGTCGAGCGGCTCATCAATGTGGGTTGTGAGGGAAAACTAGTGTGGTAAAACCAACAAAGAGGGCTACTGTGGTACAAATAGCAGACAGTTTTCATGAGGGTCTCAGGAGTAATGTGTCACAGCACTAAGGGCATCTTGCTCCTGCTGACCACTGTCCACCCTCAAAAGCGCCTACAATGGACACGCAAGGGAGGGTTGCAACTGGACCTGCAAGACCGATGCACAGCTGCATAGCCCCAGACACAGCAGGGCTCCATGTGCTGTGTGACGTGACACATTACTCCAGGGATCCTCATCAAAATTATCTGCCATTTCTGCCACAGTAGCTCTTAAGCTGCGTTGTGCCACACGGGACAGCCTTCATTTACATCTCGCACTGACCAGTCTCTCAGGAGGTGCTCACCACGGCTGACCGTGAGATCGGCGGTCTTCCCCTCCTCAGACCACTCTCAGGAGGTGCTCACCACGGCTGACCGT
>JAODLC010000042.1:4750398-4764894 GCA_026781145.1 Hippopotamyrus pictus | reverse complement strand
ACAATGCCCCTTATACGATGATTATATTTATGTGGGACAATGCCCCTTATACGATGATTATATTTATGTGGGACAATTCCCCTTATATGATGATTATATTTATGTGGGACAATGCCCCTTATACGATGATTATATTTATGTGGGACAATGCCCCTTATACGATGATTATATTTATGTGGGACAATGACCCTTATACGATGATTATATTTATGTGGGACAATGCCCCTTCCCATGCATCAAAGTGTCCCTGAGTGTCTAGAAAGGCACCTATAAATAAAATGAATTATTATTAAAAAGTATTCCATATTGAATTATGACCAGGCCCCCTTCATCGCCTGACTTAACCCCCATTGAATACTACTGGGCCTTACCAAAGTGCGAGATTTACCAAAATGGCAAGCAATCCACTTCTCAGAGCAGCCTCTGGGAGGTGGTCCCAGCTGCTTCAGCTAATATAGGATGGGATCAAATCAAAAACTTAATTTGTTCAATGGACAACAGGCTTATGATGGTCATTGAGAAGAAAGGTGGCTAAACAGGACATTGAACTTGGTGAAGTGGACTGTATAGAATGATAGTTTGTTATTTCTTATATACATACTGAATAACAAAAACTGTTTATCATTATTATTTCTGTTGATGGTGAAGAGAGAGAAAATCCACTTAGTTTCTGATTGTCTAATAATTGTGCAAACCAATAGTCAAGTGTTTTTCTTTGATCTTTGTTAGTGAAAGTCTAATGTAACATTTTCTTTGTTTTATTTGGGACTGGAATGCAGTGATTTTAAAAGTAGGAAGTATAGACACCATCAAAGAGAGATCAAAATGTCCATAAAAACACTTGGTGCATCCAGGTAAACCCTTATGGATCAGCTGCTTTTATCAGTGCTAATCATCTTTTATCTCCAATGCATTTTTAAAATATAGTTTGTGATAACTCCTGCATATTCATTCAGATCTCATGAAGAACCTCTGAACATGCCCCGGCCCACAGAAACCCAGTCCCGTGGTTTTTCCTCTGCCTGTTCCCTCCTTATCACAGTGTTAATTTCAAAGGAGCATTATTGATGTGAGAAATCATGGGAAGTGACATTATAGTTCTGTTGTAGAGAGCTAGCAAAGTAGCAAAAATGATGGTATATAGCAAAGGTGATCACACCAAGAGTGAATAACATTAGAGAGTGTAGGGCCACCGCGATAAAGCCAGACTGGGCCACAGGACAGACAAAAAGGAAAGAAACCAAAATATAACCAGAACATACTGAAGATGAGCACTCATCACATGAGATACACTAAACTCTGGACACCCCAAGTAAACAGAGTAATCGCTGAATTAAGTCAGACCCTTTGCTGTCCAACAAGTACAATGGGTTATCATGCGGAGGTCATTAGAGGCTTTCAACTTAGGGGGTCATGCAGCAGATGATAGTGACTTTCAACTTGGCACCATTGAAAACCGTCTTTCTAATCTCAGTAAAGTCAGTTTGCCAAATTTCTGCACTGCTAGAGCAGTTCAAGTGTAATTTGAAGTGGAAATGTGTGTGAACAAATTCAGTTGCAAAATGGAAAGTCACATAGGCTCACCGAATGGGACCTAATCACCTATCAGTAATATCCAACAAATGCAACAGCAAATGCAACAGCAACTTTCAAGCATCAAATAGACAGCCTTCCCAGAAGAGCAGAGGGTATTAATCTGAAGTGATAAATCTTATTTTTTGACCGCTTCACATTAACACCCTTGGATTTGGAATGAAATGTTGGACAAGCTGGTGTCCACATACTTTTACCATATAGGGTATAATAAGAGATTACCACAGTATGTGGGGTCAGCCACGTTAAAGCTAGAGAGTCTTGCAGAGGACGACCAGTTTCTGCCAGTTTATGGCACCTTCTAATTTATACTGCAGGCACCTGTAGCCTTGGCAGAGGTCTGAGGGGGTGCTTTGACCTTTCATGACAGCATCTGAAACAATGGAAATGGTTATTATATGTATTATTCTCACACTGAAGCCTCTCTTACTAGACCGATGCTAGTTGTTGCTTAAGTGAAATCCCATTTCAATCTGCAATACTAATGATCAAGAGCGTATCTCTGTGCTGAGCTTACTCCCATGTTTCTACCCTGTACCTCAAGATTGACAGTAACTTGCAATTATTCCTGGTTTTCCCACTTATTCTGTGGTTATTGTATATAGTGTTAATAATCTTGCAGACCTACTTAAAATGACAATAAATGAATCCCAGACTTGTGACAGCACACGCAGCCTGCAGCAGACTGACAACCAGACTGACTCACTTAAGCACATGAAGTCACCAAAGGAAGTATCAGAAGTATTGCTATTTCAACTAAAAAGGATTATCCCATAAAAAACCACTCACGGTAAGTCAAATAAAACCCTTCATATGTTTAACTTTTTACGGCCCTTATACTGAAATGTCTTTTATTTATATATGCATAAATGTACTATTACTATTAAATACCATTAATGTACTATTAACTGCATAATAATTTTGTTCCTCAAATAGTATCTTCCATGTGCCCACTGGTCTGTTCCAAACCCCACTGTGACAAATTGCTCTTCAGCCATGTCATGCATATCAGTCTAATTGCTCTGCTGACGAATGCCCGTGTTTCTGTCTGCAGATGTACCCCTTCTGTGGATTCTGGATTTGCACTAATCAAAGGTCAAGTCATTTGTCTAAGAGAAAATACACATTGAATCCTGTGTATTTGAGAAGATACATATGACTTTATATCTGTTTGCTGTAATATTTGACTGACAAATGTTTTGTTATATAATTTTACTTTAATTTTAATTAAAAAGGGCACCATCAATTCAATTCAATTAAATTCTTTTATTGTCATGTATACAAGTATGAGTAGCATGTACAATGAAATGCTTGGTTGCATGTGCTCCTGCAGACAGTGAACATAGACAACAAGACGGCTAGACAACAGGACGACAAGTGAATGTATTGATGCAGTGAATTATAAATAAGTAAATAAATAAGACCAGAATCCCAGGAATAAATAGAGACAGTGGCAGAAATATATGTCTAGGTAGCAGTGGAGGTAACACAAGGTTACTGATATTTCAGTGGTTATTCAGCCACAAAATGTATGTGGCTTTTTCCTAATTATTTCGTAGAAAAACAAAAAAGACAAAAAAGGTTTCGCAAAACAACAGAACTTTAACCTGAACTACACAATGAAAATATCGAATGAAAATAGTGACTGCTGAATGTACTGCCAGTTTCAGTTAAAAAAGGTCCAGAATACAGTTCTCTTACATAAAGGTGAGTACTAACAGGTGATCCAGTCATGCCATGATTAACATGGTTAAACACACTCTAAACCTCAGCAGGGGCATGTATCCTGAAGCTGGATTTCTTAGCCGGATAACTTGCTGGATTTAAGGTATCCTGTTTAAACTGACTGTCTTCCTTCACTTACATTTAGCCCAGACTACCTTAAGTCTAACAAGTTATGCGGCTAAGCAATAACCCTGGCTTTGTGATACAGACCATAGATTTTCCAGTGACATTGTCAACAACTGTCATTGTTGAGCTGCTTCTCAGATGAAGCTTCTGAAAAACTGTTCTATACACAGTTTTCCCAGCCTGCTATATACATACATATGCTGCAGTCCAAGGATGAAAACATAATCAAAGCACGGGACATCCTCTCAAACACTCCAGTGACGTGTGTTACGGCAGACAGAGCAATTAAAATGTTATGACAACCCATTTTTAGATTACTTATACAGAAGTAATAAGCACTCTAGTTCCCTTAAAGTAGCATTACAGCATTTTAGAAAGAGCAATAATTCAGGACAAGAAAGTGAACATTTTAAAAGGCATCAACCTATGCAGCTATTATTAGAGAACAGAGTCTCAGGCTTTTCTGCACTGCTGTGTATGGGAGTGTTTTGGAACTGCAGGGTGCAAAACCATTTTATAAAAGGGGCCGTCTTTCAATGAGCCAGCAGGTAAAAGAAGGAGACTCTCCTCGGGCTTCATTAGTCTTTGTCGTACAGCAGTCATTTACCCAAATCACAATACAAACCTCCCTACTGAACTCAGTCATACAGGTAAATGTTTACCTGAAATATTGTGTTGTGAGAGGTGCAATTTCTTGATTATTTTTTCCCCAAACATTCCAGATGTTTTAGACCAACAAGTGTCCAAACTTTTATGATGGGATGACCTTGCTTGCCAGTTGTGTTGATGAACTATGCATAATATAAACCTTTAGTGCATTTTGCTATTACATTCCACTGTGGTTTATTCCCCGGGGGCTTAACGTTCAACAACAAACTTAAACAACTAGCAGCTTCATTTATTAGTGGCCTTCCCTCCTGGAACACTATGGTGAGAGCAGGTAAAAGTGGCCTTTCCTCCTGGAACACTATGGTGAGAGCAGGTAAAATGCTGGCTGGGTAGGGAAGCCGTAAAGTTTCTCTGAGAAACACCCAGAAAAAAAAACCTTTATCAAGGAATAAAAAGGGTCCATAGTGGACAATATTGCTTTTTTCATATTTTGCCTTTGAGTCTACACATTCTTTTCCAAGCCAGAATCAGCATTATATGATTAATAAACCACATCAAAGGATATAGAAGATCAGTCTAAGTGGAATCAGGTTTCTCCAGTTTCCACTCAAAACAGAAATATGTGTAAGCCTACATGTACTGAAAATAAATTATTGAATTTAATGTAATATTCAAAGCTACATTTCCAGAAGACTGGGGATTTCTACAGTAGAAAAAGATCTATTGTACTTTTGAGGATGGTCAACAAAATATCCAAAATGGAAAAGAAACTGGTTTGTACTGTATTAAAGCAGCTGCCAAGCCACTAGGTAACAATTCCTTAATAAGAATTACAATAACATTAAAACATTGAGAAATAAAAGGCATGTAATGTATAACAATTAATGCTGTCAGAGTATTTTGCCCAGAATTCCTATTACCTGTAACACAATGCATTGAAAATCACAAAATCGCTTAAAACTCACTTTGCTGCTTTGTTACCGACTGCTGTGAATGTATCAGTTCTGTGACAAAACTGGCTGCACAGTTCCACCTGAAAAAGCAGACGTCATTATTATTATTCATGCTTTCCCAGACAGGTATTCCAGTACTTGGTGATATGGCAACAAGGTGCAGATCTAAGGCAAGTACGTACATATCAGCAATGTAGGTCAATAACAAAGGAGATGGATAGTTGTAGATGTTTCAGATAATTGTAACTGTTTCCTCATTTTTAGTTTCTACTTCTGGTTTTTGAAAGTGTTTATTTCAAATATACAGATAATACAGAGACTTTGCAGCCGGTAAGGTGATAACACAGTGTTAAGGATGGTAAGTACCTGATACAAATCAGTCTAGGAAAATGATCTTTTGATTATTATGCTTACTGCAGTTAGTAAATCACCCTGGGGAACTTGAGACATAAAATATTCTAATAAAATTTTAAATCACCACCAAACATTAGGCTGACTTATTTTACCACTAATACATTCTAATACATTTATCACTACTACACTAATTAGTCACTGATACATTCTAACACACTGCAGATACCTTGTAATTACACCTTGTTCAAAGATTAAGTCAGGATTTTCTACGGTGGACTTAATATTCCATTCAACCGTAGATATTCATGAATTTTAACATTCAAGAAACAAACATAGAAGCAAAACACAAATTTAATTCACTAGGCAATTGAATCACATGCATCCCCAAAGATATGAGTGTTCGCATGTACAGCTTAAATGATTTAGTATCCTTTACCCAATTACGACCCGACATTAGGCTGATTTTTTCTGCTTATGAGTAACAAGTGCTAAGTGTGGCAGAAAATTCACTAGTTTCACCAGAACTTGTCTCAACTGAGGTTCTGCTAGCAAGCAGGCAAACAAAAAAACAAATAAATAAATATCTGTTTGATACAAATCTGGTACCTGCTGTAAAGATATCAAGACATTTGTACACAATATTTACCATCTCTTAACCGTTAAATAATCTTCTAACACATTTGCCATTGTAGGTTAAATTTAAAATATATTGGTTTTTAAGTAAAAAGATAAGAACTTTTAAGTCACCCTCAGGGAATCGCGCCACTTGACTGTAGTGCTGTAACTGAGGCTCCCTCACAAAGCAAGCAGGCAAACAAAAAACAAATAAATAAATATCTGTTTGATACAAATCTGGTACCTGCTGTAAAGATATCAAGATATTTGTACACAATATTTACCATTTCTTAACCGTTAAATAATCTTCTAACACATTTACCATTGTAGGTTAAATTTAAAATATATTGGCTTTTAAGTAAAAAGATAAGAACTTTTAAGTCACCCTCAGGGAATCGCGCCACTTGACTGTAGTGCTGTAACTGAGGCTCCCTCACAATGCAGGTAATGTGCCTCGTTCAGGACTCTCTGAGCAATGGCTCATTTGACACAAAGTCAAACCAGCAGTACCCATGGATTCTCCAAAGAGACACAGTACCAAAGGAGTCCAGGCTTCGTTTGAGGTCACTGGGTAGTGTCCATGACTCACAGCCGTACAGCAAGGCAGGGAGCATCAGGACTCTAAAGACTTGGACCTTCGTCCTCTTGCAAAGATATCGGGAGCGCCACACACCCCTTTCTGTGCTCTCCCAATCCCATCTACTGACTTCATAAGAAGAGTCACCAGAGGTATGAATGTTGCTGCTGAGGTAAGTGAACCTGGTCAACATTCTCTCCGCAGACAGACACACTGATGGCTGTGCACAGGAGGTCATTAAAGGCCTGGATCTTCATTTTTATCCAGGGTACTCACAAACCCAGACATGCAGACTCCTCGCTCAGTCTCTCAAGAACCCCAATCAGAGCTTCCATTGCCTCCGCGATGGTCACAGCATCGTTGGCAAAGTCAAGATCAGTAAATCTTTCCTGACCAACAGATGCCCCGCAGCTGGTGGTCCCCAAGACCCTGTCCAACACCCAGTCCATGCAAGCACTGAACAGAGTAGGAGCAAGAACATACCCCTGATGAACCCCAGAATCAACTGGGAAGAACATCTAATAATTCTCCATCACTTTAATGATTTCGATTGTATACATTGTGTACACACATTACTATTATGAGATAAAATGATCTCATAAATTACTTTTTTTCAGATTCAACTTTCTGCTAGACATTTAAAATTCCTGTGTTTCCTTTTGCACCAAGTGAGAATAAATTACCTTTGCCAACATTCACAAAAAGGCTGTGGTTCTGTTATGGACATACTAGAACAGGTAAATTAAAGATAAGTTATCGTTGGGCTTTTACTATAAAACAAATATGACATTATATAATCAATTAGCTTTTTTGACCGCAATGACTATTGAATTATACAGCCTTCAGTCTGTCTGCTACAACACATAAACATGAAACAATAAGATTATATATTATTATTTTGAAACACCGTTTATCAACAATCCATATGGTGGTTTTGTCGTTATATTTGGTTTAGCACTGAGGAATTTCCTTAGTTAATTTGTAGTTATTTTATTATGTTCATTTAGTTCATTAATCTATAGCTTTCATATTTCTTATTTTTATATTTCTTTCTCTCCTTGCAACTCGCTCATCATGTTCTTTGCCTCTCATACAACTCACTCTCACCAAGGCCGTCTGAACCTCTGGCTCCAGGAGTCTGTATGAAGACCATAGACAAAGGGCCTGCTTCCCTCAGGGGGGGCAGAGACAGACACAGACAGACACTGAACCGGCCGTGTGAAACATCTTTCTGTAACGTTTTCATTCTGTCTTAATAAACTGCTTAAGCTTAAGGAACCTGCCTCATCATTCAACCAAAAGAACCTGAGGTTTCACTGAAGAAATCTATCATCACATAAACATCCACAAAGTCTCAATGTTTCTGGAATAACTTCAAATTTATTAATACACTAATCACCTTAATTATAGGATGGATTTTGTCACGCCCTGCTCGTGTGATCCTCCTGTGTGCCACGCCCCCTCATTTACCTCGTGTGAAACCCTTACTGTTACCAGCTGTTTCGTGTTATTTCCGGCTTGTCCTGTGTATTTCAGTCCGCATTCGAGTACGTTTCCCTAGGTATGTCATTGACATTGTAACGTTGTTTTCTGTCTGGTCCCTTGTCTGCCTGCTTGCCCGAGTAAACCCCTTTGGTTTTGGATTTCCGTCTGCCTGACCTTGATTCCCCGCTCCATATTCCCTGCTCGCCTGACCGTTCATAACAGATTTATTCAGGTTGAAGATTAAGCCTGAGCAGTGCACTTACAGTAAATGAAAAAGCAGTCTCTCATGGATTCAGTGGAGTGGTTTCACCAATAACTGAACACAGCAGGGGTCTGTGTCATGAAGGAGGAGTTCTTGCTTAGTGGGATAACTTGTTGCATGTAAGGTAGATAAATTCCATTTAAACTGGGGTACTTTGAATCCGACAAGTATTCTAGGGATACTATGTGCTACTTATCCTCTCGGAGTAACCTTTGCCATTACTTTGACTTAATCACTTTGCTTAATTTACTTTCTGTGATACCTATATTTCAAAATAATCACTGCTAAAACAAAGGTTAGCCCTTCACTTAGCCACATCACCTGATATAATATGGAACACATTAATCACATAATACTAAGTTCACATTGTGCGCTATTGTTCATTTTGGGTTATCTTTGGTGGTAGGAATCTCAACTGAGGCTTACTTTTAGCTCGTTTTCCTTTATTTGTATGTTAATGTGTTTATTATTATTATTATTATTATTATTATTATTTATTTTTTTTTTTTTTATGTAAGCTTCCTTACATTCTCTTTCCCTAATGCTATGTCTCAAGAGAAGCTGGAGGCCGTAACACAGACTTCATTGTAAACAATCTAAATGATAAGCCACTAGTTTAATTGCATGACTAATGATTATTGCTCTCAGTAACTTAAACGTACACTGTAGGCTTATGATGCTGAATTTGCATGTACATTTACATATTTAGCAGATGCCCTTGTCCAAAGCAACATACAAACAAGGCAAATAGCACTTTGCAAACTGTAGAGAGGAACATAACTGCTGGCATTGTTTGACAACGTCCCCAACAAAGTCTCTGTGTCTGCTCACACATATTCGGGGTACCTGTCAGGTTACTGTAGTGAAAAAAATACAATGCTCTCTAAAAGTATTTTGAAAGTATTGATGATTACGGTACATATCTGATGCTTTCTAAGACTACCAGGGCAAATGGAACCTTGAAATGGAACAAAGTTATTTGGGTCTTTTTTTCAATAAATTCAGATACATTGTTACCAATAGTTAGAATAATAAAATAATTAAAGGGATATTCTAATTAAAAATAAATCAAGGATATAGAAACTAGTCAATGTAACAACATCTGAATGACAAGCTTTCACAGTCAATATTTCTTTCTCAATTTAATGTGCTGTTTTTCAATCCCTAATGTGTGCCCTTTAGGCCTGCTACAATAATGAATCACTAATTGTATTCAAATACAATAACTAAGCTCTTTTGTATGTCTAATTGCACAGCTAATTGCTTGATGTTCTAATAAGCACACAACACAAAAAAAAACATGAAATCGTAATTAGGAACGACAGGGTATTTAAATATTTGTTCCCCCCCGTGGTAACGTTAATGGTGCATTGGCTCTGGTTAAAGATAAAATGAACCAACAATAGTAAAAGTAAAATACAAAACGTAAAATATCCCTAAAAACAACGTCTGACACCCAAGACAATGCACCAAACTCCATGTCATTTGTGGCCGCCATGCGTAACTGTGATGCCGTCACTCTCTCATTTATCTGCTCCGTCAACTATGCTTCCTGTCAGTTGTTCTTGTGTACCACTCACCACTAACTAGGTGCCTGGTAACTTAAATACCCCAAACAACACTTAGCTGTTTGTCAATGTGCCTGATTTTAAATAGTTCGGGGTTAGGCCAAATTTCAACAGGTACAGCTGTGTGATCTACTCACCAGTCCCCTGGCTACAGTATGGTTTGTGGAGGAGCGAGAGAGGTCTGTGGGAGTTTGCAGTTGGAGTGAGAGTGATCTGGGTAAGGTGTAGTGTTACTTAATATTTGTTTTTTAATAAGTTGTGTATGGCGTGGCTGTGACGAACAGCAGCCAAACAAATAGTTCATCTTCAGCCACTTGCCTCTTCATTTTTATAACTAAAAGCTTTGAAATATAAAGCTTTTAGTTTTATAGGTGTCTCCTATGCTTATGTCCCAGCTCCTGTTTGCGTGGCCAGGAGCTACAAAGGTTCCAGGTCAAGACTGTCCAGGGACTTGTAAACCGGGACCAGGTTCCGGAACTTCAATGTCAAAGCGCCAAGTATCAGAGATAGTCACTAGTCACAAAATTTTCACAAAATCAACACAGATGATTTTATTCTTTTTACAGTATTTGGATCTTTCTTACCTTTTCAGCAAAAGTGAAGGAATAATAACCTTGAGTCTGAATGCAGAAAATAGAAGAATAGTCTAGACATGAAAGCTTTAGCCATATTTGTTACCACGGTAGTACTTTTCTCCTTTGACACAATCTTTAATAGAACATCAAAATAGTGGTCTGCCTGTCCTTCTCCCCATTGTATTTGTGAACATTTGGCAGCAATCAAACGCATGGCACAGTTTCCAAGGAAACCAACGGGAAGTGAAGCCCTTTAATTAGAAAAAGATGAGCTACATCTCAAAAGCTGGAATAAAAACTGGAATATAATTGTAACTTATCTTTTCCCATATGTATAAAAATATAGGTTCTTCTGAAACATTTGTAAGTATTATAAATACAACTTTGGTAACACTTTACTTGGTGGGGCACAAATATTTAGTAGTAACTCAGTTACTACTGAAGTACAAATCATAAACAAATATAGTTGCTACTTGAGAAAAATATGCATCACAATTCATTAATGATGAACAAACATGAGATCAGTATTTCACTTATGCTATTCATGACTTGTTCCTTCAGAAGTTCTTCAGTAGATAAAGTCACAAATGCCGTAACTGCTTCAGATAAAACATGCATCAAGATTCATTAATGGTGAATTAACATGAGATCAGTATGTAACAGTTTTTGCTTAATACACAAGTATTAGTATAATACTACATCTTTGTGCGCACCGTTAAGTAAAGTTTTACCACAGCTTTAAATATATTAGCAGAGTGGCTCTCTAAGTCTCTGCTGCTGCAGATGACCCCTGAAGTAAAAGTGAATGGTGATAGCAGACAATAAAAAAATAAAAATTAGTATAGAGGCACTTCTATTTCCCAAAAATCCCAGTTTGCATTTTATAAATGAGTGCAGATGGCTGGCTATTCTCTAGAAAGAGCGATGGTATATTCTCAGTTTATGATCAATATGTGCCTATTCATGTCACACCCACCCACATAAGTTGGGGACATGTTATGCATTTTCATGGACATAGTGGGCTGCTCCTCACAAATCAGTGGCATGCATAGACTTTTTGAGGACCAGGTGCTGGAACAGGAGGGCACAGCCAGCTGTAATTTCATGGTTGGCGGTGGAGAATTGATTGTTGGTGATCAAAAAAGGGCACGTGGGGAACACTTTCATTCATTTAGGCGATAGGGGCAGGTGCATAGGTATATAATAGGTATATAATATGTCGCTGGTATATAATATGGCAGTGCAGAGTGCCATGGCAGTGAGCCATCATCCCGTGTGCCTCATGTCCATGTGAAAATGCTCCCACTGTGAGCAGGACTGGCTGTGTGCTGGGAGGTGTCACACCCTCAGTCTGAAAAATTTATTGTGGATCTGGTTTCAGAGCTCAACATAGCACAGAAACGGCACTTTTAAAGGTAAAAATATAATGCTCTTTTGTAATAATATAATATAATGCTCTTTTGGTACTGTAGATCATACAGGTCTTTTATCACGTTTGAGGTGTGTAGGCATCCAAGGTAATGCCCTTGATTGGTTTAGATCTTATCTAACAGATAGAGGTTTTTCTGTATACCTTGGTGGGCTTTCATTCTCCTCAGCCCCTCTTACCTCTGGCATTCCACAAGACTCCATTATAGATCTCCGCCTCTTTACACAGTACATGCTGCCCCTGGGTCACATTATTAGGAAATATGGTTTTTCTTTTCACTGCTATGCCGATGATACTGAACTTTACTTGCCACTTACTTTAGTACACGGCAACTCAGCGGGCCTGTTCCAAGAATGTTTAAATTACATTAAAATCCTGGATGGCAAACAACTTTCAGCTCAATGAAAAGAAAACAGAAATGTTGGTATTTGGGCACTCAGAAACTTCTGCTTTTCTCAGTGATGCTCTTGGCCCTCTTGCTTCATATACGACTCCATCCACCAAAATCTAGGTGTGATCTTTCATAACTCTTTCAAATTTGATAAACAGATCAATGCTGCTTCTTACTCGGGTGGACTTTGTAAAACAGCATCTACAGATTGTACAGAATGCTGCAGTTCGTTTATCAACTGGTACCAGTAATCGTCAACACATTTCACCAGTTCTCGCCTCCCTTCACTTGCTTCCAATCCAATATCTAATAGATTTTTAAGTTTTATTATTGGTTTTAAAATGCTTAAATGGATTGGCACCTCCATACTTATGAAATCTTTTAAAGAGTTACAACCCAACTAGAGCTCTTAGGTCGACTAGCCAGTTGCTCCACCATCTGGTTCCATCATCGAGATGCAAATGGAGGGGTGATCGAGCTTCTTCAGCAGTTCGGTTAGGGTTAGGGTTAGCTCATTAGTCACCTTTAAACTGTTATCGAAAACTTGCTTTTTCATGTTGGCTTTTGAACAGAGGTTAGAGTGAGACATTTCCTTCCTTTCTTTTGTTTTATTGCTGTTTGATTTAACATTGAGCTCATAGTGCATGTACTTTAATTTATATTTTATGATATTAGTGCGGGGCGGCATGGTGGTGCAGTGGTTAGCGCTGTTGCCTCACACCTCTGGGACCTGGGTTTGAGTCTCCGCCTGGGTCATGTGTGTGGAGTTTGCATGTTCTCCCCGTGTCGTCGTGGGGTTTTCTCTAGGTACTCCGGTTTCCCCCCACGGTCCAAAAACATGCTGAGGCTGATTGGAGTTCCTAAATTGCCCGTAGGTGTGCCTGTATGAGTCAATGGTGTATGAGTGTGCCCTGTGATAGGCTGGCCCCCCGTCCAGGGTTGTTCCCTGCCTCGTGCCCATTGCTTCCGCGATAGGCTCCGGACCCCCCGCAACCCAGTAGGATAAGCGGGTTGGAAAATGGATGGATGATATTAATGCTATTAAAGTTGCGGTGTTCTAGTTCATACATTTTATGATTGTACAGCACTTTGGTCAGCATTGGCTGTTTTTAAATATGCTCTATAAATAAATTTGATTTGATTATCTAATATACATCTGTGAGATATTAGTACAGATAACAGTAATGGTCAGTACCACGTACGTTTTGTCAGAATGTCCGTTCTGGAAGCTCTGGGAGCTCTGCACGCCTTCAGCTCCAATCGATGGATTGCAGGTGGCCTCGTGTTAACTGCAGGTCTTCTGTTCTCACACTTGGCTGGCGTGCAACCGCTAAGGCACGCCTATAAACCACTAAAGTTTATCTTATCGTCTTAAATATGAACGGCAGCAAGCAATCGTTTGCGCCAGCTGACACTGTTCTCTCAGTATCTAAACTCCTTTTAAAACTTCCTCAGTAATGCCAGGGTGTTAAACCAAACATTGCACCAAATGTTGCCTGTGTGTATTTCTGCTCGCACGGTACTCAAATATAATTACTCATTCTTACAATACTGCTTACATTCATAGAATACTGTACTTGGGCATTCATTAGAAGCTCAGCTTTGGTGTATTTTTGTCCAGGTGACAACGTGGCAGCACGTATACTTGCTCTTTGCCCCACTTGTATGTCACGTTGCATAAAAGTGTCTACTAAATATGTAAAAATAAATTTACATTCATCCTTTGATTTTCCACACCTGTAATCCAGTGCAGGGCACAAAGAAGGGGACACCCTAGTCAATCACAGGGAACACAGTCCTTTTTGTCCTATGAATTGATGGCAGTATATGCTATATGGTGTAAGCATTCAACAGTCTACCAGGCATTAATCCTCCAGGAAAGACTTAATGTCATATGGCAAACAACAGCATGATAGACTATTATCAAGCTATAATTAGACATTTCATGTCCTCTGTTTAATTTCCCTTGGATAAAATGTTACACAGTACATATTGTTTTTCCTTCTAATTAAAATGTCACTTTTTGATTAATGTAAAGTACCTAATCCCCCCCAAAATTCTGGTATTTATTCTCTACTACTTTCAAGTTATTATACTGGAAAACTCTTATCACTCCGTACCGCAGTATGAGTCCATCTGGCTGCAGTGCTTACTAAATGAATTACTCTGTTTACCTTGTTCTTTTACAGAATCACTGAATACTCTTCCATAGCCTGCGGCACAGTCAGAGCCCC
>JAODLC010000042.1:4724212-4737883 GCA_026781145.1 Hippopotamyrus pictus | reverse complement strand
ATCTGACCTGGTCTTCTGCTGTTGTAGCCCATCTGCCTTAAGGTTCGACGTGCTGTGCATCCTGAGATGTTTTCTGCCCATCATAGCTGTACAGAGCGCTTATTTGAGTTACTGTAGCCTTTCTGTCAGCTCGAACCAGTCTGGCCATTCCCCTCAGACCTTTCTCATCGACAAGATGTCCACAGAACTGGATTGTTTTTTGCACCATTCTGTTGGCCATGAAAATCTCAGAAAATCAGCAGTTACAGAAATAATCAAAACAGTGCGTCAAAAACTTTAGCGAAATTTCTTCTGGTCATTGCTTTTCCATAAAACTGATTTTTATCGCTAAAAGGGGCATGTATAATAACATAATATCCGGGAAAAATCTGTGTTGCATATATTCTGCCCTATCGCCAAAAAAACTTTTTCAGGTGCGTTTCTTTCAGGTTATTTCGATATCCAAATAACAAGAGTGCCAGAACAATATGGAATAGATATACAATCCTTGGGTTAAGAACGTCCGACTTATGGATAACTCGTACATATGAACAAACCGCGCAGTATAAAGCCTATTATATTAAAAATTCAGGTTAAATACAATGGTTCGCAATAACGAATGCACACACTGCTTTGTGACGGTCGTGAAAATATTGCGCAGCTTCAGCAGTTCGTCGGCTCCAGGTACAGTACAGCATCGTAAGTAGTTATTATTAGACTATTAGGCCTACTGTACTTACTGTACTGTAATTATTTTCATACACTGTATTATTATTTATCTGAAATATATAACAAAAGCATGACTTATTAATTCGAGTTTACAAATTGCTACGACATAATAATTTTCTCTACCATGACACCTAATTATAGGGGCTCCGTACTAACTCGAGGGCAAAAATTACTAACTTGAGAGCACCAATTATTAATTGGAGAGCATGAATTACAAATTCAAACGCACGAATTACTAGGAATTATTAATTGGAGAGCACGAAACGCATGAATTAGCCTACTAACTGGAGAGCATGAATTACTAACTCGAGCGCATGTATTACTATAACTGGAGAGCATGAATTACTAACTGGAAAGCACGAATTATTAATTGGAAAGCATGAATTACTAACTTGAGCGCATGAATTACTAACTCGAGAACAGGGATAATTAATGGGAGAGCACGAATTACTAACTCCAGCGCATGAGTTACTAACTAGAAAGCATGCATTACTAACTCGAGAGCACGAATTATTAATTGGAGAGCATGAATTACTAACTCGAGAGCACGAATTATTGGAAAGTATGAATTACTAACTCGAGCGCATTAATTACTAACTCGAAAGGTTACAGCACTGTGCTACTCACTCGTCATACTGTCCCTGAAAAAAATGTAAATGCAATTGTTCAATCTACCAGCAGGGTTTTAAAGGAAGTTAATTGTAGGGTTGCTATAGCATGGAAACATCAACACTTTCATGCCTCCAAGGAGCGCTTAGCAAGCACAGAAAACTTCATTACAAATTCAACACAAGTCAATGTGTCACTTCCCTGTGCTTTGATGTACAGGGTGGGGTTGCAGTAACACTAGAGTTTTGAGAGAGAAAAGTCTAGGAGGCTAGAAGGATGGACTGTTGTTAATATCCCAGAGCATGATCACTGAAGGGAATCTATTGTTCACACGAACCTAGTGCCTGCGCAGTCATTAAGGAGGTCCCCTCCCAACAGCTTTGGCACTGAGGCTGAAAGACTGGGGTCAAGGGTCAGCCGTCACCGCGGGGCGTAACGCTAATCCCACAGCTTCTGCTTCAACAGTAATGACTAGCTAAGCTGGTAGACAGCACCTCGAGTGTTCCCAGGATTTTGTCAGTGTTATGCAGAGATGCTGCCTGAGGGAGAGAGTCAAAGCAGGGTACACAAACATGAGGGGGAAAACATTTGGACAGACATATGATATGATCAGATTCATCCAGAATGGCAGGATCTGAAGTGCTGATCTATAAGATACTGCTGCCAATTTACCAGGCAGGCTGCTTGCACGGAGCATGTCAACGCAAAGTCATCCTCACTGCCCTCCTTCTCCTTGTATTAAGCATGAGGCCAAGACATCAATACATTTTTTTGCAAAGGGGTGTCTTGGAGGTACACTGGGTAAGTCAGTTGCCTGACAGCTCTGGGACTCCTGTTCTTTGTGTGTGTGTGTGTGGGGGGGGGGTCTGTACTTTGAATTCCTCTGTGATGACTTGTTGTCTCCGAACAGCATTTGATTGCCTTATTATTTTATCTGCAATTCGTTCTAAACTTTCAGCCCATGCTACAATAATACTAACCCTTACGACCTTTCTATTGGTTTGACATATTTGCTTCTTTACAGAATTGTTCTGTAAAACAGAACAAAAAAAAAAAAACAGAACAGTGAAAAAGCCCTGTAGGATATGAATCTGTTCTACTCACAATATGGGCCATTCTCACAAACTCATTACCATAAGATATAATAATAATAATACATTTTATCTATTTTTTAAAATGAGGTTGATGACAGACACACATTATTCTGTTATCCAAAATGTCAATTTTGCCTCTGCTGTAATTAATCAGCTGCAGAGTACAACAATTCACAATACAAAACAATTGAAGAAATAAATGTACAGTACATCTTTTTATACTAATTGATTATAGGTTACTTGCATTACAGTTGAAAGACTTAAAAACATTTTATCTAGTTTTGTATTATTTCATTTTAAAAAACTACAATGGTAGTGACTATTTGAGGAAAATGTTTGAGGGATGATCATTAAACCAGACGTATAAATGCCATTTTAATATAAGTTAAGGTGATGTTCATAAGAATGACCAAATATAAGCGTAGTCGGGTACGGCCATGTCTTCCTTTTCACAATAAAAGGGTTTCTGTGGATTTCAGTGATCATTGAGGCCGTAGCCCCCGTTTCTTGTTTGATGACTTAATTATCCTTCTTCCTCAGCCGCGCCGCCTTTCTCAGGATAAGAACGGTGGGTGTGACCAAGCTGATGTCAGGAGAAAATGTTTGAAGTACTTTTTTGACTGGAGATAATTGATTGGAGAATAGACCCTATATAATACTGTACTAACTAGATGTACTCTTACGTTGAATGTACTGAAAGTGTAAGCATAATACCCTTTTTAATAACATTGAATCAATTTATAAAGTCAGTTTGACCCTGACTGACAGAACATCTCCTGAAAAATGCTCATTGTTCTGTTATTTATATACAGAGCAGTGTGTGGCCAGCCTGTGGGCAGGGACCGTGTCCATGGTCAGAAGGTCGTCTGGTCAAATCCTCCGGTCAGCAGAGTCATTTCACATCTGGGCACTTGAGCCAGGTCCTTAACCCCAATCGCTCCAGACTGGCTGGCCCTGCTTTTGCATTCGTACATAACTTTGAAGTAAGTAAATGTAATACACTCCCCTCAACATCTCCCAAGGGTGTGGCACCAGGGGAAGGTAGCTACCTGACCCAATTCAGGGAAGTATGAGTGTCATGCCTCTGAACTGTCTCTCCTCTGATGCTGGCCCTGGCCACAGAGGGGCCCAGGGTCAGGTCCAGGAAGCAAAGGTCACAGGCTGGGGTACCCAGGCAGGATGCTCGTCCATTCCAGGACGCAGAGACACGTTATGAGCAGTCAGAGATTGTGATTAGCCTAAATGCAGGCCTTTGGACGTGGGAGAAGGCAACAGTTCCTAGAGGAAACCTGCCAAACAAACAGCCTGGAAACAGGATCACAGCCCAGCCCTGGAGGTCTACTTCAATGGAAGGATATTCGAGTCACCATGTCACCTTCCCAATAAAGCAGAAAAGCAATATTAAGTAAACACTTTCAAAAATCTTCAGAGGGCGTGAACTGGAACATATCACTTTCATAACCTCAAGCCCATTGTTTTACGTTTCTGCTTTTTGACTTACAGTATTTCATCAATTGCACTGACTTTTACAAAGATAAAGAAGAATAGATGGAAATGTCTGTGCTTCACACTAGATATTCCTGAACATTTAATCTTTGTTCTATTCATTATCTGGGGAAAAGCATGTACGTTTCACATAGATTTATTCTTGCATATATACGAATATGGATGACATTTATGTGAATTTCCCAAATATCCCCCCATCCATCAGTTCATCCTCGTTAGGGTCACGGGGGGGGGGGGAACACCGTCATATGCTAGAGGTAACTTAAAGACACCAATTAACCAAACTCTGTGTAGGAGAGGAAACTGGAGAACTTGTGGGAAACTTGCATGACCTAAGAAAAACATACTCTGAGCCTGAAACTAAAACCTTAGTAAAGTAATTTTAAGTTACAAACAATTAAAGTATCAATATCAAAAAGTGCATCTTTTAGTTGCTAGTATCAGTTTAACAGCAGAGTCTCCAATAAGATTCTTCTTAACTGAAAAAATTCAACAGATGTGTGGTTATGTGTGTGTGTGTGTGTGTGGATTAGATTTATATTACATTATGGGGCCCAAATGTCCCTCACAATGTAATAAAAACCTATTTTTTTACGTTATGGGGACCAGTATTCAGGTCTATACAAAGATCTGTGAATGTAATCAAAAAAGTAAAAATGCCAAAAGTATCATGTTTTGTTTAGTTACTCATGGTTCTCATGAGCTGACTGTACATGCTATAAATCTCCTGGGCATTACATTATCTCAGCATATGCTTCACTCTTCTTATGACCCTTCAGACCCCCTGCAATTGTTCAAATCACTTTTAAATTTGTTCTAATTTCAAAGACACAATGCTTCAATGGACTTTGAATCTTAAATTGCATACATAGTGGCAATGCCTTTTTTCAGGTTGCATAATTCAATGCATATTCTACACCTGTGTTTCTCAGCCCAGTCCTTCTGGACTCCAAGACGCTCCATGTTTTTGGGGAGCTGGGAGGGAGCAAAATATGAGCCATATTTTGTCACCCATGCCAACAGCCATTGTGCAGTCACGCCTGTTAGTTGCAATACAGTCTTCGTTAATTAATATCAGCTTTCGTTAGACTCCTGTTGTCAGCTGATGCTAAGCCGTTACCGTAAGAACAATGTAATAAAAATGGCAGGCACTCTCCAGCAGACATATCTGCCGCCCTGCTCGCCTAATTGTTTACCAGGTGTAGATTATCAAGCAAGGATGCAGAAAGGCAGTTCTTTGTAATTCTAGTTTCCTTACTGTATTTTTAATATTAATGCCTGGTACATTCATTAAGTGTGGTACATTCACCACAATAAAAGAACTTACAATAATATCTCTCAAGTGTGAGAAGACATAGCACTGTCGTTAGAAAACTTTGACCTTTGCACCATTGTGTATATGAATGACCACACGTCCCCTGTTCTCATAGACAAACTTTCTGCGGCGCTCCTAAGCCTCCAGAAGACAGCAGAACCACGTCAGGCTTTGATTCATTCGCTCAGGTTTGGTAGCTATCAGTAGTATGTGTTCTGCTGTCTTTGTTTAACCTCAGTGTTACTCTCCCGCACATGTGAAGGCTGAGATCGATGTTTTTTAAGCACACAGACACATAAACACATTGTAATACAATCTGGCCTGGACTCTGTTTTTTATTCCATTCCCTTTCATTTAAGCCTGCAATGTGTGGTTCCAGGATAAGGGTGTTAAAAGGTCAAGCTATTCTTGATGAGTGATGCCTGTCAGATTAGTCGAGTTTGACTCTGATAAGAAGATTGACAGAGACACCGCTGGGCTCACACTCATCTCAGCATTAACAACTTGACCTGTGCACACAATGATAAACTTCAGCCAATGAATAACCTCCTACAGGCTACGATCATTACTGTCTGTCAGACCGAGGAGCACCTTGGCACTTACCAAACAATAAAAAAGGAAAATCAGGCTATATATTAGAACTGGCTCTGAAATGCTTTCTGCAAACCTGGATATACTCCTTTATATAATATTCAACTGAATTTCATAAGTATATTGCATTTTAAAGGAATTATAGAAAACAAGGGTAATGCAATCCATTCATACAGCTGATAGGAAACATGAAGGGCATAGAAAAGTAAATATAAACATATAAACAATAAAATATTAAACATATAAAAAATGCATCAGCGTGATGTCCAGGGGCACATTAATGCTGGACATGCCCAGCCTGTTAAAAAGGGGGCTTTGAAAAGCTGTCCCCACCACCGCTCTGCCCCCCCCCGGCCGTAAGGGGGTCTCTGGCACCTGAAGTAAGCCTGGAGCCGCTGCCCCTATTAATCTGCACAGTGATGATGCCTGTAACTTTTTCCAGCGTCACTGGAAAACATCATTAACACTGCATAGGTGATACACTGCTTTTTCTGTAAGTTGTTTTGCCAGGGTCAATTGAGGGCGTCACATTTCTGCCACTCTAGCAAAGAACATTGCTGCGAATAATAAGAGATTAAGTTCATAACATGTTTTATCAGTAGATGGCAGCAAACACTTGTTTCATCAAAGGGCTGATTCTCAAATGCACTTGTCAAAAAAGCTCATAGCTGCTCACACATCTAATCACACATCTTCCCCATTAAACGTGGAATTGTCACCATTTAGACAAGGGTCCTGGTCAGGTAGTTATATAGGGGACCCTTCACTTAATATATGTAGCGTATGTGTCAAGTGAATGTATGTGTATGAAAATACGGGACGACTTGAATGCAATCCATTCAGTGTCGGTCAGTTGAAGACAGGGGCGTCTCTGTCTGTCCCAGTACATGCACTGCAGCTTAGGATCGTAAGAATGCATTTCTTCCTTTGAACATATTTTTTACTCATTTGGCTTATTTTTTTATTGACCAGTTATTAAGCCTGATTGATTGGCCTACTAGGCATTTTGACAAGGCAGATGTCACTTGAATTTAGCCATATAGTAATAATATATAGTATATTTATATAAACTAATACATTTCTATATACTATTGTATTATATAATTCTTAAATAATTATAGAAATTATTCACATCCATTTTGGATTTTCTTCCAAATGTATATAAAATGCAAAAAATTTAATTTTGTTCTGCTTTCTGAACACTGAACTCTGAACACACACACATACACACACACACACACACACACACACCTGCTCTCTTTTTACATATGCACATATGAGAATTGACCCCAATGTGTACAGTGGCAATTTGTACAATTTATTTCCTAATTTAATTCCAGGCATTGATGTTTTGCATGAACACCTGACTCAACATAATGAGGTACTAATTGGCAGATTAACTGAACCAAATCTCACCAAACAAGGACAGATTTATGAACCATCCAATTTTAATAGGACAAACTGGATGTCATAAAACATTCCTAATAATCCTTTTAAATGACTTTAATCAATAATCATTATGCTACAACTATTGACCATGCCAATGAGGAACACTTCTGAGGAAGGAGAATGAATGCCGCTGTCCTGCTTCTACTGGCTTCAGATTTTCTGCACAGCAGTACACATGAAGCAGGAGACACTGGGAGCAGCCAAAAACCAGTCAGGCTGTGAGTGGATACCACTTTTCAATGTCAGACATGACTGGCATCTGATTCAACAGTCCCTCATGAATCAAAGGATAACATTAAGTGACCTTCAAAAAGAATGGGAAGCTTTAAGTGGTGTGAAGAACAGGACTGAAGTCCCACAAAGCAGAGAAGGTCCAGGCTGGAGTTCACAAAAGACCATCTTCTACGATGAGTCCAGTCTTCAGCTCTGCCTAACACCTGACCATCTGATGGTTAGATCCCACTGTCAAAAACAGAACTGGGCTTATTCCACCAGATATTGATTGTTAAGCCCTTCCTAAGTAAAAACATTCTTGTTACATTATTTCATAATTGTCACACCCTGCATTCCTGCCCACTCATTTTATCCCTAATGTGGCTGTAATGAGTCAGGCTTGTTGATCATTTGTCTTTCCTCTCGTTTCAGCCCTCGAATGGATCACTCCAGCTGCCCCTCATTTACTATTTCATTAGTCCAGTATAAGAGTGCCTCCCCAGTCTGGTCATTGACGTCACTCCCGGCTGTGCCTTCGCCCAAAGTCTTTCCCAGTGTTGGTTTTGTTCCCCCACAATCCTTTTGTTTTCCTGCCCAGTTTTGTTGGTTTAATAAAGCCCCTTCATCTCCACTTACATCTGTTCCTGCATCTCCCGTCCTAATAATGGTTATCAACTTTGCATTATTGAATGTATAGGAACATTGTATTTTTTGGAATTTTGAGCAGTTGTCATTTTCTGCAAATAAAGGACAATTTTTTGGAGAAATTTGGAATCAAATACAGTCAATAGTTTATAAAAGAATAAACATATTACACAGAAAAAAAACATATTATACAGACTGCGGTTTCCCCACATAGTGCAAAAGCATGCTGCGGTTAATTTTTAGTTACCAAACTGGCCGTAGATGTGTGCGACTGATGTGATTATGCCATGCGAGTTGGTGCCCCTTCCTGAGTTGTTCCTTGCCTTGCATCCATAGGCTCCAGAATAGGCTCTGGACCCCCGCAAGCCTGAATAGGACAAGTAGTTACAGATAATGGATGGATGGATGGATGGATATATTGTTCAGACACATACCCATAAACTGGAAAACTAGTGAAACTCAAAATTTGGATATAATCTCATTTTTTTTCAGCGCTGTATCCATGGGAGTCAGGCAGATATATTTTATATTAAAAACCACAAATTAGTAGCATCATCCACCTGTTTTCTTAAACACTGAAATGATAACACAGTCAATGCATCATATAAACATATGAAAACCATATCAAATGTGCTTTAAAAATCTTCAAAGCACTGTAACTGCCTTCTGCCATGTTTTCACTGACAAACAAACAAACCCACACTGCATGCTGCCTCTGTGAACCTGCTTCTAGGAGACTGTTGCTAATTTTAGTTGATGCTGGACAATATTTAACATGAGTTTTTCAAAATGTGTAATCAATTCTGGTTTTAATTATACTTAAAATTTGAAAAAGTAATACTAACAGTGAAGAAGTTCACTGTGGTTTACCATGAACCCAGTAACCATTTCATCCCTACATGCATACATCTATAACAGTCATTTGATGCACTTTTTATGCACTACATTCACATATTACCAGGTTTAAGGCAGACTTTAATTTACTCTGTGCAGTAATCTAAAATTCTCTGTTAAGCATTCATTCATTATTTGAAAGACATCAGCAGAAATTCAGAACTCATTCTTTTGATTTCATATACATTGAGGATATCCATAGTACCATTTTCCCACGTCAATCCCATTTCCAGAGAAATAAGCAACAGGTAATAGTGAATTGTATAATTAGTATAAACATGTATAACCAGCAGAGGCAATACACATTGATAGGGCGCTCTCTTGAACAATCTTCAGCGCACGGATTTATAGGGCCTAGATGCAATTCACTCATTTGATTCCAAAGCCAAATATGTAACTGCCACAGATGTAACCTGTACAGCAAAGAGTAAGAAAATGAAAATTGGCAGCCAAAGACTACTGCTGAGAATTCTTTCGAGAAACATTTTCTAATAGTATTAGATGACCCTTGGCTTATTCCCTTTGAAGTTCTGAGCTGCACTTATAAACACAGATGCTAAGATCACCGCAATCTGAAAATGACCTATAGGGCAAGAAGGAGACAGACTTTGTCTGGTTCAATGTACTCCATATGCTTATGGCTATCAGATGTTTTGGTCCAGAACTGGCAGTTAATATGAAGCTTTATGGTGGATACATCCAGGAATGGTAGATAAACGGAAGGAATATACTGTATATTAAACAGTTCTTACCATTTATCTTCACATTGTGACTGACTCTTCTGCTATGAATGCTGGCGCCTCTTCATTCGTCTGCTTTTAAAAGGACGTCATGGATACTCTGAACAATTTGGTTAATATATATTTGAAAACAACAACTGCTTGAAAATTCAGATTTTGTCATGTTTGTAACACGGACAGCAGCAGATATAAGCACATTAACACAGCTTCCCTCCTGTCTCCCAGTGATCTTTATGCGGCAGGGTTGACCGAAGACTTTCCGTTTGATGCTGCTCCCAAGGTGCTTTTGATTATGAATCATTAGTGGAAGATGAATGGGGCTCATAATGTGTAAATGGATGTTCTTGTACCTGGAATATACTTTTACAGTAGATTTATGAGTTTTGATCATACCGTAATGTTTGTACAGGTGATGAATATTATGAACCCCTATGAGTTATCGTTTGATTTGGGTTCATGGTTATCAGTGCAGCACTGAGCGAGGGGAACTGTTGGGTTTTGGTGAGCTGTCAGCAACAGGACCACACTGCAGAAGTGATGTGGGGGGGGGGGGCGTTTGCCAAGAAGACACCTGCACAGCTTTAGGGGCTGTCAGGGCCGACGAGGAGTCATCAGGCTTTGTTCAGTTCTGAAAAACATAGCTGAGCCCCCCCCAGGCCAAGATGAGCAAACTTCCCAGCCACTTACAGGCTGCATGCGTACTGTAGCTCATGTCTGCTGCTGATCTCTCTGAAAAACATGGCTGAGCCCCCCCCCAGGCCAAGATGAGCAAACTTCCCAGCCGCCTACAAGCTGCTTGCATAGCTCATGTCTGCTGCTGATCTCTCTGATAAACATGGCTGAGCCCCCCCAGCCCAAAATGAGCAAACTTCCCAGCCACCTACAGGCTGCTTGCGTAGCTCATATCTGCTGCTGATCTCTCTCTGCAGGCATTTTCTTTTTATTGGAAGTCATATTTCTTGGAAGTTGCAATGTTAACCAAATCACTAATCATATATTTTACAATCTACAAAAATAAAGTTACAATCGAAACCCATTAATTAGATTTTGTTTTTTCTGTTAGCTGCCTCAGAAAATATATTTCGGTTCCTGGACAAAGCAATCAGCACAGTCAAAGGCAGGAGAGCCACGCAGCGCAAAAGACTAAGTGCTAATCATGACCCAGAGTCCCTAGCGAACTCAACTGTGAGACCACTGCGCCTTGGAGAGATGTAATAGAGCCCCTACATATCCAGGCTGAGTGGTTTTCACCTTAAGAGGAGTCATTTGTTAGTTTAATGAGAAAATCACCAGGAGTATCGGCTCTCTGGGAAAGGCAGCAAAAATTTCCACTTGATCTGCCTCTGATGATTGAATCATAACAAGAGGCTCACCCCCACAAACTTAACACCTTATGTTATTTCAGATGTGGACTGAAAAAAACCCTTGAATTACGTGTATATTTATCCTACTGCCCGGACATTCTGTCTATTGATATTAAAGATGGAGGGAATAAAAGGAGGACACAGTTTCTCAAAACACAACCTGTAATTCATGGCCTTTTTTACGGCTCATTTGTAAAATCCTGCCGGCCAGTTGGGTAACACTGTGAACGGATGACATATTGTGGAGCCCCTTAAAAGTCAATCAGGCAGTATTGGAATGGGGCTTAAATCTGGAATGTCGACATCGCCAAGGCCAATAAACACAGGTTGCCTTTCAGAATGTCCACCCTTGATTTGCTTTGATTAGCAAGGCCAAGCTAATAACTTTGTCTAGTATAAACAGACAGAAATTGAAGGAGATTTGGAAAAGGTCTGCTGGTGCTGTTGAATGTTCTGCTCTGCTTGAGCCCCTTTCTAAATCTCGGGGACATTTTCAGTGATAAAATGGCAGCCTCTTAAAAATCAGAAAAGGAAGAAGAAGAGCCCTAACAAACCATGCAACCAGAAGGATTTCATGGGAAAAGGTCCATTTGACTGAAGGGTTGTAATTCTTAGCACAATCCTATACAAATATCCTGTTGAAGTTCAGGGAAGAAACATGCTGCAGTGGTTATTGTGACGGGTTGAAGGGCCATGATATGTAGAGATCATTATAACTAAGTCAACCATGGCTAAACACTTTGGAGCTCCACAGATGTTATGCCGGAAATATTGTTGATCCACTGAGGTGTGGCGTCTCCTTAAGTCTCTCCCGTCCATCTGTACACGGTGATAGTTCCCTGCTCTAAGAGTTCAGAATTACAGGAGAGCGCACTTGTTATCACAGACAGGAACTGAGGTGCGAAAACAGCGAAACAGACAAACAACTAAAATTGATTAAAATTACTCCCAGGAAACCAACACATGCTCTTTTTCACCTCAGAAATAGCCAGCATATGGAAGGCCGCCAGTGCTGGAAACCAAATATTCTCCAAGAGACGACTAGAAAAGCACACGGCTCTGGTGTGATGCATCGAGGAGTAACCAAAACCTCTGTACACAGTATCTGATGTTGCAATTTCGTCCAAAGAAAGACAATAAACGTATAACAGACAGACACAAACGGTTCTTTTGTTAATATAATACTAGCTATAAATAATCTAAATATATGAAGGAATAAAAAGAATTCCTAAGGTATTGTGTAAATGTAACTTGAACACTTGTTTTGTTTAAGCAAATAAGGCAAATATTTATACAAGAGTAATGTCCTGCAGATTCTTGAAAACACAGAAACAATCAAATGCTAATGGCTTTGGCTGTTTTTACCCAAAAAAGGTGAACAGCTGAGCAGAATGTTTTCATACAAACAATTACCCATGAACTCAAACAGCAAGAAATAATGTTGCTGTGATGCAGAAAATAGTACAAACAAATAGCAAAATGACAAGCATGTCCTCCAGACCAATCTTTGATTTACAGAAGCATGTTTCTGTAAGCATTCACAATGTAAACCTTCCAATTATAATGCAGAATCTATTTCTATAAAGAACGCACAATGAATCCACTTGTCTCTAGCAAGGAATTCATCCACAATGTCAAAACTGAACTGTGTCTGCTCTATGGCTTATAATACAGAATTTGAAATGTAAATTCAACATGAATTTTGATACACTTCTTTTTTTCCAAGGATGATAAAATGATTCAATTGATATATCTTAACTTGTATAATTTTCTTTAGAACTATCGAAGACAAATAATACTAATAACAGGTTCAGCAATTACATGCACGACCATTTATGATAAACACATAAAGTAAAATCTGGAGCCAAGCAATTTCTATGAACTTCTACCTATATCTTTAAACTTGACATTGTTGAAATTACACAATCCCATGCTCACAAACAGTAGTATAGTTCGTGTTGTTTTTTTTTTTTTTTAACATTTAGGGTTCCTGTAGATGTTTGTAAAAATTGTAACATGTCGTTTTATTTATTTAGATTAATTTCTGAGCAGATAGATAATGATTATGTAGATTAAGTGATATTTAACTAAAAGTATCATAGAGACATGGTAATTTACCATTACTTATCTATCAGTTTTATGAATTAATGGAGTAATATATTTATAAGTATATTTCATGTTTTTACTACATTGTGCTCTGTGACCCTGACCAAGAAAAGTGTTTGGAAGATGAATGGATGTTTGGTGTTAATAAGGTATTTTATTTAATTGCATTTAAAAATGTTACACTTCCCCTGAACACCAGGCACAATGGCAACTCAACCTGCTTAATTAGCGTAGATTAAAAGCATCTTGTTTTTCCAAGTGTTCTGTGTTCTCCTGTATTGAGGGTTTGCTTATTGGTTGCCATTTTCCTGTATCTGTCTGTGTTTGTATGGCGGGTTGGCTGGGGAAGCAATTAAAAAAGCCAATAGGATGTTGGGTTACATCTCTAGGTGTGTGGAGTTTAAGTCAAGGGAGGTGATGCTACAATTATACAATTC
>JAODLC010000042.1:4677462-4699181 GCA_026781145.1 Hippopotamyrus pictus | reverse complement strand
GTGTATCTCGTCAATTCTCTAAATCGTCACTTTTAAGCTGGTCCCGCGAGTGTCGACTTAGACCGGTTTTACTGTATTGCACATTATCACAGCATAACATGGTCTCAAAGCGCATTACATCATTCCTGCCCAGTGCCCCCAGAGAGCAGGCCAGAGGCAACAGTGGTAAATAAAAACTCCCTAGTAGGAAGAAACTTTGGGAGGAACCACAAGATCATAAAATACAAGTGCAAGCAACAATAATCAAAAAGTGCAGTATCTCTCTTCCACAACACTACTATCTAAAGGTCATAATACAACATTACTCTTCTAAATTTCAGGAAAAATACAAGACTGATAAGATATTCGGGTGATACTGTAAGGTCATAGAATATGACAGTATGCTAGTAGGATCACCAAATGGGTTTGAATCCTATGGCTGAACTAATTCAGTGGTACACTAACAGATCACAATGAGCCAGTTTTGTTTAATTTATTTTTTTTTCCATATATCAAATAGCTATATCTTCTAATAAGTTTGCAAAAATATGTAATTCTATGCTGCAATATTTTTTGACAACCTTACAGTTGAAAACCATTGCATATTGAAGTAAAAGAATGTAGACTGGCAGGATTTTTACTTTTCATATCACAATGGAAGTTTTTCTACTTGATATGTCTGAATTCTAAAATCATGCTGTGGGCTGGGTTACATTCTTTATCAATATTATTTTCGTAAGTTCAGGCTTGCAGGCCTTGAGTTAGTCTTAGATTCATCTTAGATTATCTGGGATATTTATTCAACAAATAAAAGAAGCTCACAAAAGCTTCACAATCTAGAAAACTCACCATCAAGTATAACATTTACATACAGGAATCCTCTTCAATAAGCATACAATATCAGCATATTATTGACTGATTGAATGAAATATAGAACACGACTCTCTTTAATCAAGTTTAACCTTCCCTAGAATATAAAGATTACCTTGTCAAAAGATTTCATTTATAACCTTTTAACTTGGCATCGACAGGGGAAATAATTGAAGTAATGAAATGCAGGCTCAAAATTTTTATGTGGTGACAGAAGTTAATGTTTTATTATCAGTAAGACCATAAATAATCTGCCTCCCTTTTCAATCCGCGCACTAAACCCAGTCCTCTTGTCCTCCCCAAAATTCCTTTTTTAGTAGTTTGCTGATGCATACCACTGTCAAAGACCAGAGCGACACATCATATGTTTATTATTAGTCCATGAACAAAAATGTAGCTTAAATGCTTATCCAAATGACTGCTAAAAGTAATAGTTCCATTTAGATGAGAGTTGTCACTGTATTAAATATCTTAATTTATAATTTATACTTCAAAGAAGGTTTTTCATATATATATATTGTGTTCGTCCTGTTTGGATGCGAAAAATTTTGCTTGGTATACAACCTTTGTTTTTAATACGACTCACATGCTAGAACTTGTATGGGTCAAAATGAGTCACGACACCACACGCTACCCTTGTCTACCTCTCTGGAGACAAAACCATGACTGGCCACGAGCATCAGTACGCCAATTGCTACCAGTCATTTCCTATAGTGAAACTGTAAGTATTAGATGTTGACAGTATTCTTTCAATTTAGCTCCTACTGAACCATGTATATTCTGATTTTTTTTATCCAAGCCTTTGCAGGTTTTTTTTTTATTTTCCCCATATTTAATTATCTCTAGCTTATTATTTTCCAGTTTTTCAAACAGTTTTTCCCAAATGTGTTTCGAAAGGCAAAGTTCGACCATAAAGACTGCGACTTATTGATTTAACGCGGGAATGCTCGCTGACCTCAGCTTTGATGATCTGATTCACGAACATATCTGACTTACGGAACAACCTGTGAGTTCGGCAGCCCAGGCCGAAGCTGTAAGCGAGCGATTACAGGGAAGAAAAATCGATACTTTATCTTTTAGTAAAATGATAGTAGTACTGTGATTCTAATGATGGATTTGATAAAGAAAAACATTTGACAAAGTAACACCCCCACAGAGCCCAACATTTTTTAATGGTGCAGCCCATTTTTCGCCTAAATTAAGCCACATTGTATCAGGGTAAAACTGGATAAGTGATTTCACTGTCAAAGGGATTCACAGCTGTTAGGGTCTTAATTACATGCATTACAATTAATTTTCTGTTATTTAGCTAATTAGAGTTTAATGAATTATCCAGTTTTATTAAATTAAGTTATAATCTTAATGATGCGCAACTGAAAATATTCTGAAGAATGTATTGTTGAATATCTATCCAGGACAAACTCTTGTTAGTAATATATTATATAGGTATTTGATTTAATCATTTTTTACTCCAACATAAATAATGAATATTGTAGCATGTCTTATTTTTTTTAAATATGCAACAGTACAGCCTGATTTCCTTTATGGGGTTCTTTAGGTGATAAGCACGTAAGCAGGTCTGCATAAGCCTCCCAGGACTGATTCTACCTCAAAGGGTCAAACCATCCCATCCCCAGCAAACCTGAATCACCAGGCTTCAATCCCTGGGAAGTTAGAACTTTCATCAGAACACATCAAAGACTTCTCTACTAAGTGGATGGATGATCCAGTAAACTCAGGATCAGGATATTTGGATGCAAATGTCATATATTTGATAAACTAGCCAAAGACCTGGCTCCAACCATCCATCCATCCATCCATCCAACTGCTTATCTGGTAAGAATTTCTGGGGTTAGGAAGGTAGATCATTTCTCAGGCAGCATAGGGAATGAGATAAGAAAATAAATGTGCAAGGAACACATACAACCACACACCACAGGCAATTTCAGTGATGCCAAAACCAGGCAAATGCCTATCACTGGGCTGGAGAAAAACAGAAACTAGAGAAAATTCATAAAACATGGGAAGAATATGTGGAGTCCACACATAGAGAGGTGATGCAAGAGAGCCGACTAAAGACACATACAGGAAAGTAAAATGCAATGTTCATTCATTTTATAATACTTACTATTTATTTTGAATATGAAACTGAAATACTTTGGCCACCAAATGAGAAGGAAGGACTAACTGGAGAAGAGCCTAATGCTGGTAAAGGTTCAGGGCAAAAGAAGAAGAGGACGACAGAGAATGAGGTGGCTGGATGGAGTCACTGACGCAGTCAGTGCAAGCTTCAATGGACTTCAGGGGATGGGGGAGGATAGGAAGGCCTGGAGGAACGTTGCCCATGGGGTCGCGATGGGTCGGACACGACTTCGCAACTGACAACAACCATTTATTTTATATGCATTAAGTGCATTTTTAAAAAGCAGAACTACAAACAAAAACTAAACAGTTCATTTGAAATTAACTTACTGAGTATGGAATTGCTGCAAAAAATAACCTTTTTTATGTAATAGTAGATTGTTGGGCTTTACCACACATATCACAAGCTTGGATAACAGTGCCTCATGAAAAAGCATACAGTGATTCCCCCGTCTATCGCGAAAGGTACGTTCCAGACCCATCACTGATGGGTGAAAATCCACGATATAGCAGGGGTGCGATAGCTGAACCGCGATATAGCGGGGAATCACTGTACTGCTTAGAGTGATTATTGTTCACTATGTGCACCCAGGGCTTCTCATACCCAGGGAGAGAATGTTTGAATCACAGACTGGGGTCTAACTAGAAATTCTGGGTCCCCTAACAAAATGTGACTTTGGGCTCCCACTATATCATTTTATAATTTTACATATTATAAAATTAATTCTTCAACCATAGAAATGTGCCTGCAAAGTTCAGATTGGACAAATAATTTTTGAGTTTTTGAGCTGATGGAATCAAATGTCTGAAAGCCGTCACTATGTGACACTGCTTCAGTTTTGGAGGGATCTGTTTCAAAATGTAACCAGTTCTAAATTGTCACCCAAACAATACCACTGCAGCATTTGCAAAAGATCCAATAAACAGTTGTTGAGTTATTGTCTTAACAAGCAAATGTCTGCACTGGTGGACCTGGAATCCAGGGAATTCAATTAATCTGTAATGAAAAATAACTCACTCTCAACTTGTATCTCTACATACAATGGCTACAAACTTGAAATAAAAAATGAGTACAGTGTTATATTCATATTGGAAAACACTGCAAACACAAGCACTGCGGAAATTACAGAACAAAATCAATTAAGTAGATGTGCAAAAAAAAAAAAAAAAGGTTTTTCATTATATCTCTTTTATTGGCCTTCAGTAAACAAAAATGCATTTGTATCAAAAAATCAGATTAAGGATAAATTTAAGTGTCAGTGTCAGATGACCATTCAGAAGTTAATTTTCCATAATCGATACCAGTTTATATTATAATTCAGCATATTTTTTTCTTTCACTCCAGTGAAAATAAATCCTTTGACGACACAACTTAAGAGCTATTTATTCAAATATTTGCCATTTTACCCTTTGGAGGAACTTAGACATTCAGCTGTAGCATACAAGTAACACTCTCACATCACTGACTCATGTATGTAAACAAAGCTGCTTCACAGGCAAACAAAATCACTGTTTAGAAAACTTACACCTGTTCTTATTCTACCACACATTTATGGACTAAGCAATGATAGTCCAACAGTGGCTTTCCTTCAGTCAAATAACTTCATCCTTAGTATATTAAGTAGGGTACCCCATCTGAACTGACAAAATGGGGAATCAAATGCCCTCGAGTGATTTTGGAAGCACCACAGAGGGTCTTGGATGACCCTGTTTACAAAGAAAAAAAAGAATCAAGTGAACCCAGAGCTGACCACAGCAGCAAGGGGCCAAATTAACAAGTTAATATTACCAGCTCTCTATTACCTTCCCCCCTGGCTGTCTTTGTCATTCAGAATAACACTGATCTTCATTTGCATTCCTCCCTAATTAGCATACTTTCCCAGTAAAGAACACAAACAGACTAAGAAACATTCTGGGGTCGCCTCAGCCATCTGAAGATCAACAATAAAGGACTCTAAAGAAAGATCCATGTCCTCAGACTTCCTTGTAGACCACTAGCAGACTTCCTTGTAGACCACTAGCAGTACCGACACTCTCGGTAAAACTTCATGCTCAAATAATTAATTATTTAAATTATACCTGAAATGTTGACATCAAAAAACATGAGTTTTTATTTATCTGTGCTGCTCTTTTAGGCTAATGACCCCTTAAAATGTATGTTTCCATTTTTCACCTCTATTCAGAACATAAAGCAACAAATAGATAAGCTGGACATTCAGAAAGGCCATTCTGCACACCACAGCTGCACTGAGCTGTTATTTTTGCACTTGTGGTCTTCCTGTTAGCTTTAGCTGAACAGTAAGTGACCCTCATGCCCTTGTCGCTCTTTTCTATATGAACTGGCCCCTGTGTGTGTGGTTCTTAAATTAAAAAAAACTAAATCACCATTATTTATAATTAGGCAAAAGAAATAGGAAAAATAATTAAATTGAGTTAAAAAGTACAATATAGAGCATACAGTCTTTTCTCTCATTCATTAAAATAACAGGCTATGCTATCAGAGGCCAGGAGTCAGAGAATTCTAGGAGGTAAGCTTGGTGCCACTGGCGATAATGAAAATGGTAAGAAATATCATTGGATACTTTGTAATTTTTTATCTAATAAACAAGTACACTGGCATATATTGCATTATAAACACTGTGTTTATACTGTTCTCTTTTCCACACTTCCCACAAGGAGTTACGTATTGGAATGTTGACTTATATAATGCTACTGGAATAGTTTCTCGTGGTATCAGAAGTCTTGCTTGTCAGCCAAAATAATATTTAGACTTTGGCTTTTCATAAACAAATCCAATCCCTTACTCTGTAGGCTGATTATAATATGTGTCATCTATTTAGAACTAAGTATTTTATTGATGAGTAACAAGGCTCTCTGCTTTCCTACAATGGAAAGGTAGCCATTGTTGAAGTCAAGTATAAAGAATCTGGCAATAGAAATTATGTTCTGTTTGATAAACCATTTTTGTATGCCACATTTTCAGACTCTGTGTTAGCAATCTGTTATAATTAGCACACTACCTAGTCTTATTTTCATTTCAAACATCTCTGTCGATGTTTTATATCATCTGTAACAGCTTTCTCTTCTTGCTGGATCTATCATCAGACATTTTGCAAAGAGATTTTTTTTTTATTTCCATCCCTCTTGCTGAGAGACTGGCTGTCTGGCTTGGGATATAAAGCCTTTTGAATATACTGGTACAGATGAGTCCATTTGTAAGAAACATCTCACTAGAGTGTTGATCTGGTACAGTACACACAGACAGTACAAATATGTCATGGCAAATGCCTCAGTCAAAGCAAAATCTTAAACACTAAGACGAATAGTAAATAATAGTTTATTATTTAGCATAACAAACCTGACATATTTCTGAATCAATATGGTGTTGATTCTGAAAGTAGACAATGGATTGTACAGAAAGTCAAGTCATTCCCCTTAATTTACACACAATCACAAATACTTAATTCTTAACTAGCGTCTGCTTGATTTCCTGTTTACAGCTGGTCAGATGTCCTTTCACTCTGATTTGATGTGGCTGTTCTTGCGCTGGATGTAATTAAAGCCAAGAAACTAATAGTTTGTGTCCCATCAAGGCCAGAAGCCTCCTATATGCATTTCCTCTTGGATGACTGATGCTTTTGTAGAAAAAAAAAAATCACATTTTTGGAACCTAAGCATCCTTTTTGTATGACAGAGATGAATCCGTCTACTAGGTAATGCAATCACATTTAACACTCTGGGATGTGAAGCTGTACCTTTTTGAGTTTTTAGAGCAAAACATATCTGCTAGGCACCTGCATTACACAGCAAATGACACCAAATAATGCAATGTTCTCCAAGGCATCTAGGGGAACTGCGACGACTAAAGGTTTTAGGAAGGGGGCATTACATGCTGTGGAAAATGACTGAGAATGCAGCTTCTGTCACACTGACAGGGCTTAGGGATTCATATTCATGCCTTCCCCTCCATACAAAACCGTTCATAGTGAACCAGCCTTATCATTAATTCTAATGGGCTTTAGAGGTGGAGGTGTAAAATCTGCCCATTATCATGGATGGTTCCCTCAGTGAGAGCCTGGGGGGAGGGGTTAGTTTTCAAAGAAAAACTACTTTATATTGTTTTCTTAACTCATTGTTTTCTTACAGTCAATTGACCTGTTCCACTCATGAATAACCCCCTGCTGCAAAATGGAACAAACCACACTAAAGAATTTCTGAGGATTTAAAAATTATAATAGTTCCCAGGTAGTCTAAATATTTGCATTTCATCTACTTTTTTAAAGAAATAATTAGAAATTTCCAATCATTTTATGAACAACTGGGTTTGACAACATATCATTATACAAATAGGGAATATATCCTGTATAAACAGGTAAATCAAGGTCTCCCATATGAGCAGCAGGAAGAGCTCAGCTGAATAGCCTTACTGTCAGGAAATTAACCTTCCCCAACCCAAAATATATTAACAAGTGATACCACGAACCACAGGAAAACTGAGGAAAACAATTACCAGATTATTATAAAAACTGAGGGTAAACGCTGCAGTCACATCAATTAAGCTCTTAGAAAGATGACAATTTGCTTCTTCAAAAAACCCTTTTGCTATTAATATACCACAATAACATAAAATGTAGAAGAATAAATGAGAGAAGCAAAGCATACAGCAGATTAAACAAGAAAGCCATAACATTTGGCAATTAGAGTAGCAGGGTGTGGTGCTGAATTCCGATTCTGTTTGGGGAAGATAAATACTGACAAGTTTCCTCTTATTTTTATTTTTAACCCGCCTGGAAACATGACCTCATGTTGACTCACATATTCAGCTATAAATCAGCACTATAAAAATTTCCATAAGTATCATATGACAATGTTATCTCAGACTAAACACACATACACACTACTGCTAAAAAAAAGACGTCATGGCCAGATAGCACATCCTAATCTACCAAAAAAAAAAAAATCTACCTTTGTTTAACCCTAAAAGAAGTTGGAGTAAATTAAGCAGTAATAATGTAATTATACAGATCAAAAAATCTGGTTTCTTTATATGTCTTTATATGTCACAGGTTGGCCGGTGTGGGTGAAGGGAAAGTGGAACACAAGTGCAGAAGCCATATTGTTTCTTGGGAGATGCATGAGACAGATGAGTACAAGTGAGGGAACAGAGAAGACATGGACACTGCCGCCGGCAAGTACACCATGGGGAACCACCGACATGACAGCGTCTACACCTACACCACAGCACCTATATCAACATGACAATGCCTACACCGATACGACAGTGCCTACACTGACACCACAGCACCTACACTGACACGACAGCGCCTAAACTGATACGACAGCACCTTCACTGACACCACAGCACCTACACAGACACGACAGCGCCTAAACTGATATGACAGCGCCTACACCGACACGACAGCGCCTACACCGACATCACAGTGCCTACACTGACATCACAGCGCCTACATTGACACAATGCCTACACCGACACGACAGCACCTACGTCGACACGACAGCGTCTACACCTACACCACAGCGCCTACATCGACACAATGCCTACACCGACACGACAGCGCCTACACCGACATCACAGCGCCTACACCAACACCACAGCGCCTACACCGAAACGACAGCGCCTACTCCGACACCACAGTGCCTCAACCGACACGACAGCGCCTACACCAACACGACAGTGCCTACACCAACACGACAGTGCCCACACTGCACTGAAAAGATACAGTGAGTACTATCATTGCACTGAGAATATACAGTGAGTACTGTCTGTCACCGCAAATGCTCTCATTTTAAGCAGCCCTTGCACAGACCTTGGTATTCTATAATTAATCTGATCTTATTTATTGAGGAGCTAGACTAGGCACAAATGTATACTGAAACATAAGAATGCTTAATGTCATGAGATTTGTGAGCAGAGCAGTTACACATTTAAAATTTAAAAAAGCTATCAGGCTATTGTTATTGAAGAAGGAAGCAGGAAGAAAGAATGGATTGGATTATGCTCAGAGAATCAAAACAAAAACAGTGATTTTGGAAAAAATGTATTATTTAGATCCATTTTTGAATATAAAACATAAAAGGGATAATAATTATATTAATATTTATTGAATCATTAAGAAATACAAAACCAATAAGTTTTACTACATATTGAACATATTGAACAAGGGAGGTGCAGTGATCAGCACTGTTGCCTCACGCTTCAGGGACCCTGGCTCGCTGTGGTGGAGTTTGCATGTTCTCCTCACGTCATCGTGAGCTTTTCCTCCAGTCACATGACTTGCCCATAGCTGTGAGCACCCTGCAATGCGCTGCTGGGTGCATTTTCACCTTTATTCAGGGGCCCAACGTTTAATACATCAGTTTGCCGAGGGTCTTTTTCCGCCTTATGAATCTTTAGCATTAACACTTTAATTATATTTGTATTGGTATGCCAATTAAAATACACTCATGTTATATAACAGTAACATACAAAAATGCATATATTTATCTATACAGAATGACTAGATATAATATGACTCTTAAAAGAAAAAAGCAGAAAATAACTGTCCCAAACTATGAAAATGTTCTTTGTCGGTTCCCTATAAAAATAATCTAGGCATTGTAGTAGAATGGAATATATCACATGTGTATCCTTTATCTTACCGTTGGAATAATGCCCATTTCATTCTGGAATGTGCCTTTCATAAAATGTCTGCCCCTTATCAAAAAAGCATCCACTCTTTATGCCATATAAGTAACATCCACACCGTAGATTCAGTATAGGTTTCTGGGCCCTTGAGCAGGGACTTTAAACCCCCAAACTGTTCTAGGAGCACTGGGGGAAAAGGCTGCCCTTGTGCTCTGAGCCCAAGCTTCGCTCTTCCCTCTATATGTGTGTCTGCGTGCCACGCAGGAGAGTAAAATGTGAAAAACGAAGAATTTCTTTGTACCCGTATTTGTAGAAATGGCAAATAAATTTATAAAATTTATGAATCTAATCTTACTAGTCTACAAATTAAAATAATGAATGTTATAAAAATAAATACAGAAATCAGGTTAGTGGCACAAGGATATATAAAAATATATTTTCAGTCTTTATGCTTTAACATTACTTGCAGTGTCAGAGCGGCCCTCCAAATTAGAATTCAGGATTAGCACCTCTCAAGGGTGCCACAAAAGGGGGGGGAGGGGGCGTTAGAATGATTCTAGGGAGCTCTACAAAATTTGGAAGATAATTGGACTGCCCTGGGTCGGGGGCCCAATATGATGTGCTTTCACTTGACCCAAAATCTCTAGAGGTGCCCCTGGAACCTCTTCCTTATAAATCAATGTTTGTTTGTTAGTTTGTTTGTATATTTTTTATCTTTCCCTTGAGGTAATGTCCTAAATCAATAAAATAAAAGTGTCACGGCAAGCGTTGTTCTATGTATTATTGTATAACATTTTCACTGAAATATCAGGGAATTATTACTGAAATTCAAAACAGTGAAATCAAGACTACAACCACTCAGACACTTAAACAAAAAGAGCGAGAATAGTATCACGCAGCATGGACAAGACCAGAATCAGAATTCACTCTACTGATCAGGTACATCTAAATGTACTAGGAATTTGTGTTGGCTCACAGACTCGTAAAATGTAAATATTAACAACAAAAACAACAACAACAACAACAATAATAAATAATAATAATAATAATAATAAAGATTTCAAAATATGAATGATAATGCTTTGCTGCATACTTATTCTCTTGGGAAGGTGTTCCACACAGCAGGATTTCTCAGTCAGTTGGTTTAACTTAAGGTAGAAGTTATGATTATACAATAAGAGTTTAGGTGAGGAGCATTCCTATTGGACAATCATGACTGCTAGCTTAAGTTAACCAAGAACTCCTGCTGCCCCCCCGACTGATACAGGACCTGGGTAGGTGGCAGACTGCACTGCCCTTTAGAGGTTGCACCAAACCAGCCATTTCTAGATGCAGTCAGACTCGCATTAATGATGGGTGTGGACCAGTATTGCATGTGGAACATTTCTTTAGCTGGTGCAGGACGACCTTCAGTGATGAGTTTTTCTTTATGATGCATTTGATGTTCTCATCCCACTTAAGGTTCAATGTCTGCACAGTACCCAAGAACTTCAATGAATCAGCAGTGTTGATGTGCGAGTCATTCAGTTCAAGTGGTAGATGAGTTTCCTCAAGTGTTTGATCATGTCCTTTGCTTTCAGAATGTTCCAGGTACAGGTTACTATTTTATGTTGTTTGAACTTACTTCTGATGCACCAAAGTTTTTTAATAATAGATTATTTGTGAATTTGTGTCCTTATTTTGACGTTAGACCTTCTATAACATATACAAAATATTAAAATCTCAGAAAAATTTGGAAAAAAAAAAGAAATCCTTTAATATATGGCATATTATTGAGATGAAAACATGACACTTGGTTTAGTATGGGAAAGAAATGGGATGCTGAAAAGTTAGGGAACAACTACTACAGAAGTTTCTAGCTGCATTATTCATTTATGCAATCAAATGTTTCAAAAGCTACATATGGAAATGATATTGGTTCTGTAGCCCAAAGCTGTGAAGATGAAAACAATTATACACTGCAAAAATACAATATGTTTGTTCATGTGAACATCAACTCTAATCGGTGTAATTAAATACATATAAAATATATTTAAAGGAATTATCCATCCATTCATTTTCTGTAACTGCTTGTCCTATTCAGGGTCATGGAGGGTCTGGAAGGAATTATTAAATTTTATAATATGTATATATATATATATATATATATATATAGTTATATCATTGTATACACATTCAGTTCCATGAATATGTACATTAGTGTTGCATAAGGTGATGCATCACAATTACTGTTAATATGACAATAGCATTTTTCGCATGGGATTGTCATGTAAGGAACTGGTTAAATGATTCAGAACATTTTGACTGGTGGCCGTATGGATTTTCTGTCCTTCTCAGAGTAGCAAAGGTCACCACATCATCATAGAAAACAGACGGAGAGAAAGTAGCTACATTTAATGTAATCAAATCATTCTGCATTACAAGAATGGATCATGGCTACAGATGTCAAGCACATTCCTCGCAGCAGCCAAAAAAATCCAATTACACACTGACTCAGCAACTGAGCAACACTTACTTGCAACAGCTACGAGGAATGCAATGCAACCAATTATCTGTTGATATCTAATTATAATCCTGGGGTATGTCCTTCAAATCACCTACATACTTAAAGTTATGCACATGTACTACGTCAGATCACTGAACAGATCTATATAAGCATCGCCCAATGGAAGGGCGGCAGTAGCTACTTCAGTGCCTCAATGTTAAAAGGCACTATTTCAAAAAGCTCCATCTTGTCCACAGTGAGTGTGCATGTCACACAGGGGCACTGGAAACAGGGAGGACATGCCCCCCAGCATTGGCAGACACCCCCTCCAAGAAAGAAGAATAAGGACACATTCGTTATCGGTTATAATGAATCCACACAATACTGAAGCCAATTCACTGAGGATGCAGCACGTGAGGACGAAACATATACCTAACAAAGGCTGTAGTCATGTACCAGACAAACTCATATTATATGCAAGTTATTTTTTTAGTTATGGTTTAGTTGTGAAGCTGTACCTAAAACAGCCTTATTTTAAATGATGAAATCTTTATTATTTTTAAATGATTTTAAAATCTTTTGTTACATTGCTTCCTTTCACTACGTGAGTACTGCATGTGTGCCCACTGCAATGTCAATCACCCCCCCTCCTTATGACATCCTGTAGGTCCACAGCTCCAGTTCCCTGTGCTTCCTTAAACGACACATCTAAACTGCCCATAGAGGGTGTGCATGCCACATGATGAACTGACATCCTGTAGGTGCACAGTTTCCCTTCCCTGTGTTATTGGGTTAGGCTTTCTAAAATCCTGTGCAGGAACAGCAGTTTCAAGGTTAATGACTGAACACAAACAGAACTACTATACAAGCATGAGGGACAAAAATAATTAAAACTGAACAAGCTAAAATAACATTTAACTTTGTAAATACTGGCTGTTTAAGGGAACTGAGGGTTAATCTTATAAATGAGTTTACTAACACCCCAGGCCAACAATAACGTTCACAAACTTCAAGAATAAGTCTGAATTACAAGAAAATCAATGTAATGCATCCATCCATCTTACAATCACTTGTCCGAATTTAAAATGTTGTAGATTTCATTCATCTGACAACCAGTTACCCTGTTATATATTGTTAAAATAGTTTTTCATTTGCATTTATTTTTTAAGATGTTCTGTTTGTATACTGTGTATTTTTTAGTTGTTTGCACTATATTTACTTTTCAGGTGACTTAATTACTTTATTAGGAAGAGGAGTGCCTTAAAGTGAAGAATGCCTTAAATTCAGGTGTGCATAAGTATTGGGCAGATTTTTGCTGGTGGACAAATGGGCGAAAAGGAGACCTGATAGAAGATGAAAAGACATGACTAGTTCACTGGATTTCTTTCTCAGGGCTACAAAACTATTGAAACTGCAAAAGGTGTTGAGTTGTGGTCACCGCATAGTCAAAAGATTTCTGAGCATGAGACCAGAGAGATGCAAAAAGCACGTTGAGAAGAAATTACTAGACACTTCAGAAGAATTACACAGGAAGTATGCAGGAAGCCTTCTGCCTGAAGTGCCACCATCCTTCAGAACGGCAAACTTCCGTTACTCTGCAGAAGCACAAGGTGTAAAGTACTTTGCATGATTGGCAGGGTCAGAAAGGCAGAAAAACAGCCTCCTTTAAATAAAAGTTGTAAGCGAAAGCGTCAAGAACGGGCAAAGAAATATATGAAGAGGGATTTTTCAAAGGTTTTGTGGATGGATGAGATGAAAGTGACCCTGATGGGTGAGACCATGGTTGGGTTGCTGACTGGCATCGCACAAAAAGGTGGGGGAGGGATAATATGGGCTGGAATTATCAGCAGTGAATTGGTTGGACCATTTCAGGTGGAAGACGGCTTGAAAATGAACTCCAGGAACTACTGCAAGTTCTTGGAGGACACCGTCCTCAAACAGTGGTACCAGAAGAAGCCAGCATCATTCAAAAAGTCCTTGATACTGATGCAAGATGACGCTCCATCTCATGCATAGAAGTGCACCAGAGATTGTCTGGCCATCAAAGGGTTCAAAGACAAAATGATGACTAAGCCCCCTTGCTCGCCTGATTTGAACCCAATAAAAAACCTGTGGGCCTTCCTGAAGAGGGATATCTAGAGAGAAGGAAAGCAGTACACATCACTGAACAGCTTGTCTCGCATAATGAATGTGCACACCTATGTTTTTGAAAAATTATTATATTTTCCCCTTGTAACATATAAATCTGTCTTTCTGTATATAACATTTACTACCGTTGCAATGAATGAATTGGTATTACTTAAAATGTTGTGCCTGTTAATCTGCAAAACACACATTTGCATAATAATTATGTACACAATGTATGTTTGTTTACCTGCACTTTACATTGCTGTTACATGCACAAGAATTCCCCCCTGGGATCAACAAAGTTTCTTATCCTAAATAAATTCTACATATTTACTAAACTATATAAGCGCATATCTCCCTGTGTTTCTGGCATTCATACATTTTTTTGCTTTCTTAAAGAAAGCGCTGCAACCCAAAAACCTGAGTAATAATAAAGCACGATTTATAAAAGATTATTAACCAAATCTGATTTACACAATACTTCTAAAGCTTCCGATAGAGGGCGACATTGACTACTTAAAGAAACACAATTAGTACGATTAACACGAATTAGACCAAAGTTAAGAAAAACACTTAATAAAAATAGAAGAGGCCTATATACGTCACGATAACACGCTTACCTACCCGGGTAAATTAAGTTTTAGGAGACTTACACTTTCACCATATATAAACTCGTATAATAGTCGTACGGTGCGCAGTAAGCATTTAATTAATGTTCTAAAATCTTACTAATAATAACGCAGCGCATATATTGTGTCTAGACTAAAATTATATATTAAACCACTATAAATAGAATACTGTTTGTAATTCGATTGTAACTGTAACGAGATATAAGACATGTTTTAGGAAGTTATTTTTGTTTCAGGAGAAAATGTAAAAAACCATTTTAAAAGTATCATTACTCGGTTAGTAACGCTGGAAACACTACATCCGACTCGAAGAGCAACAAAGAAATGCAGTATGACGCGAGGACCCTGGAGGTGTGCTGTGATTGGTCGGCACGCTGGGGCTGCCCTTTGCCTGCCTGAGACTCGGATCGCACTGGCAGTTGCGCAAGTCTCCACTCAGTTTTACAGATTCTGCCACATGCTCTGCCGTGCAGCTTTAGTCGGGAAGTACGTGAGAGGATGAAAATGAGCTGCAGGAAAATTGGCATTTGATACAACATCCCTCCGTTTTTGCTTTTTACATTTTCAATATCAACTATGTGAAGCAGCCCTTCTTGTTCTCTTGAAGGGGAACAGAGCCAACATACTGTTGTGTTTTGGATTAAATCAGCATGGACTTAGCACATGACTGGAATGTTTAAGACACAAGGAAGAGGAAGATGTGTTAATGTTTAAGTAATTTCTGATTCCTGAATGAGAAACATTGTCTCTGGAGGGAGTTAATGGATTCGATAAATCATCGTACGGAATACTGTGGAGAGTTACCCTGATGGAGCATTTCATGCGTGAAATAATTGACTGGAGTTTTTTTTTATATATGTATAACTTCTCCTCCTCCTTTGCCGAGCGATGGATGTGTGCTTAACAGTTTAAAATAAATATATACAGGAGCAGTGCTGTAGAACAGGATCAGACGCGCAAAGTGATCCATCCCAAAAGAAAGTACTATTTTTATACTCCAAACACCTCAAAACGCCCGATACACGGGCAACTGAGTGCGGCGTGCAACCTGTTTGAAAGTCGTACACTCTCGTCTATTTTGTGTAGGCTCCTTAAAGAAGAGATGCGAAATTAAATTTCTTCATTTTAAGAAATGTATTGTTCTGCATGCTTGATACATACCGCTGCAGTGCAAGAAACGTAAGGAAAGGTCGTTTTTACAATATTTCACCCTCCAGAAAGTAGGTTTAAACCAAGGACTGTAATACAAGGAAAGGAAGTTTGCAATAAAATAATCGGATTTTGCCTCTCTGGTAATTCCATGCCACCCACAACCTGGCACGCAGACAAAATATTAACGCGACTTTGTTGATTTGGATCGAAAACCTATTGGGAGTTACAATCATCTTCACAGGATTTTCTCCGTCTTACCTGTTTGCGACACAAACAGAAGTGGCGATGGCAGGAGTTGGGTGCTGCTGGAAGTATTATCTATGGGTTTTGACAGTAACTTGCAGATATGCCTCACCAGTTGCAAAATCCTTGGAATCGGTGTTATGGAGCTCGCAAAACCAGAAGTAAGTGTAGCCAGTGTTAAATCTCCGATCCATTCACCGGGAACTCGAAGTGGGACGGATGTACCCGCGGGTTTTGTGCTTATGTACTTATTCTGCTAAGCTTGCAAAATATTTTATGTTAATGGCTACGTCGGCAATTACCAGAACTGAAGCATTTCGCACCTTATGCTTGAATGTATAATTGGAGATTTTTTGTTTTGGTTCGTTTTCTTGTTTTTTTCTTTTTTTGGGGGGGTGGGGTGATTTGCTTATTTCAGATCTCTGATTCTGCTCTATCATCGTATCCACAAAGTACACACATTTTACATAGAACAAGGAATGGCATAATATTCGTTATTTATGCTTTATGCTACTTAAATAAACTTAAATAAACACATTTGCTTTAGATATAATAATAATAATAATAATAGTGGTAATCTTATTTTTATTATATGGTGTGTGTGATATATATATATATATATACAGTATATATCTATATGTATATATATATATATATATATACATATATATATATATAAAGTATATATATATGTATATATATATGTATATATATATATAAAGTATATATATATATGTGTGTGTGTGTGTGTCATTCATTATTTCTGGAACGTAGCTTTATTTTTAATCTTATCCCGGAATGCCGATGCCTACAGCAAACAAAAAAATGTTGTGTATATATTTTTTTACTTGTAAAGCAAAGTTGAAATGGATGAAAAATTGTCTTATAATATGCATTTAATGTACAGGGTTTATTTAATCGAATTTGGAAGTTTTTAAATAATTTTTTATTGGCCTGTGATTTAACATCATAATGCATCCTCTTAAATATTTCGAAATACACATTAGGCTATATATTTTTTTCCACAAAATTTACTGGGAAATTGAATTACTGTGAAGTGATACTAAACCATCACGAAGCTTTCAGAAAGTATATCTGCTTGATAAAGAGGCATGTATTGTGAATGCAGGTAAGCGTGAGTATCCGTTGCAGACAAAGAGATGTAAAAATAAGAGGTTAATGGTCATTTTCTCAAGCAATATGATGTTTATTTGCACATCTCGATTGATCATTGTTGTTCTGCTTGCATATGCCTGGCGCCCAGAAGGACATCGTCGTTTATTCAGATCAGCACTAGAAATTCTGATTGTGTTTCTTTGAAAGGAAATACCCAGCATGTGTTTTTAGCCTAAATATTTTTTTTTTTTTTTTTTTTTTTTAAAAAAAAAAAAAAACAAACTAAAAAAAACTTTAATTTTGAGTAAAATGTTTATTTTGTTTTAATGCCAGTTTTTTTTTTTTTTTTTTTACTAGCTAAGTGCGTTTATCTAAGTTCACACATCTAACTGTTCAGCTAACTATAGGTTCTGCTTACTAAATAGGTATACAAGTTAATGCTCACATACACCCATATTCTATGCGGGATCGCTCTGCATATGTATGTTGCTATTTTTCAGAACACACACACCATTAGAAGATTAAGTCCTTTATTGAGTATAATTATCCTGTATTAGTATTAGAATCTCTTTCTTTACATGGACGCTAAACAAACATTATTCCAGTTGCTGCCGGATGTGATGGTTTTATGGTGGGAGGTGGTGGTTATGGAGAAGTATGGCGATGGCCATGTGGAATAACATTACTCCATGCTTGCTTGGGCTGCTAAATCACGCTCAAGAGCCTTACGGGATTTTCACCATAATTCCACTAGGTCTTTGTTTTTAAAAATATATTTTTAGTTTTCCTTTTTATACTCATATTTCTCTACATGCTTCTTTTCTGGATGACCATGGAAGAGTCCACCCTATCAGATACTTTGGAGCATTTGATAATCCAAAATGCGAGTTGCACATTGCCTTGAACTCCACTGCGGTAACTTTCTGTAATCGTTATTTATTTAGAGGTGTTTAACATCTGAGATTATACTCTGCTGGTTTTCGTGTGCTGTTTTTTAGGAGTTCCTGACCAAAACATTTTTTTTTTGTAAATGATCTTGAGCAAGAGACCTTAGCAGATTTACAATACAAAGTAGTACCAGCAACACCATCCATATCTCATGGTTATATAGTTAAGAATAATGTTTGGCCCTAGTTAACTAAGGAGACTATAAATCTAAAAATGTTATATGGGTTATATGTGTAAAAAAAATGCTGTTTTGTCTTTCTGACAGTTATAAAGCCAGTTGTAAAGGGAAAGTTCAGACTCATCTGTGCAATCTGATCAACGTTCCTGTGCTTAATGACAATCATAGGATTAACTTTGTCACAATTTAAATAGGTGACACAAAACTTTAAACTATTTTATAAACCCATGCAGCTCATTGGGGTTTAGCCACACACAAGAAAAGAAGTCTTAAGGAGGGCCTCCGATTCATTCTTTCCACTCCCCTGCTTCACACGACTTCTGATCACATTTCACAGGAATTCCGATCTGATCACAATGTGCAGGAACTTGGATCCACCTCGGGATGGCTAAGCCCACAAAGAATGAAAGTGTAAAAGCAGCCATTGTGAGGTCAGGCATGCTGATGTTACACTTGCAGAAAGCAACTGGTCTGTCAGCGTGAAAGTTATGCTGCGGGCGTTTTTGAAGACAGCTGGGCTAATTTCAGTATAGTAAGCCTCAGGTTGACATGGATTGACACACAATTACATATGGCATTTTTAGAAGAAAGATTTGCAATATACAGTGGCATCTGTCTCAATAGACAGTCTGACAGCTCAATGTGGCTACATTTTTACAAGTTATAATCAGATTTTTACAGATATTGCTTTTCTTCACATTGCAACTTTCTACAGGATTAGTGATTATGGAAGATGGATGATTCTCTTTTCTTTGTGTGGATATATGTTACTGTAGATTTTTAAGATTTTTTGAGGCAGTATGTTTAAAACCAGTGAATAGTCAGTAATGATTGTTTAATTATGAAAAAAAGTTTAAAAAATATGATTCCAATTTGTGGAGGGAAAATAAGAGTGCAGAAACGTGATATTGCTTAATTTACAGCAATGTAAAACCACTGGGGTCATTTATTTTTTAAAATTGGCTTGCTATTGACTGGTTACAGAGTCTCTTGCATGATGTACTCGCTGTCAAGAAAGCAGGTGACTTGTCTTTCTTTTAACATCAAACAATGCACTTTCTGCTTTTATGGTTGGGTTTGCTTTCCGAGGACAAATGCTGTTTAATTTTACAAAGCGGGGCCCAATGAGTTTCATCTATGAAGAGTCAAATGATTGTAACATACCCTGCCCCGCTTGTGAAGTTAAATCGCTACACACATAAATTACAACATAGCGTGGTGACCCACAGTGATCCCCCAAACCCTGCCCTCTGCCGCTGGCACAACTTGAGCTTAAGTTTTGGTTTTGGGGTGGCTTTGAGGGCCTTGGTATTATGAAGGGAGGAAGAGCTGATATTTGGCAGGAAAACCAGAAGACAAGCAGCGAGGTGCAGGTCTGGAATGTGGCTGCTGCTCCACACAGTTAGGCCAAAATGTCACCCGTCTGCTTTTAAGTGGCAAGAGGCAGCACTCATGTGTGGCAGACAGGACATGAGCGGTCCACAACAGAGGCTTGATCTTTTTAAATGGGGCCCCTGCTTAACCATGCATTCAGGCTAAGGGCTTGTGAAACGGATGGATCTGACATCCATTCCAAAACCCATTAGGATGAACATTACAGTGAAGGTTTATTTTAATGGACAACGCAGTCCCTCCTCAGCTTACAGCGCTTTAAGTGTCAGGTTGTACCAGATGGACTCTTGCTCGCACAATTTTCAATATGAAACATAACACTGTCCTGATCCTTTAGCCCAAGAATATGTGAAACGGATGTGAGCAACTGAGAAATCGCAGTAGAAGCCCTGGGAATAAGAGATTCTTCCATTCATTTTTCTGAAAGATTTGCCTTCTTGGAAGTGGAAGCATCGGGTGGGGGTTGGGGTTTGATTTTCGGCAGGATCCTTTTCTGTCCTCACGCTGCCGTGCCCATCAGGTGGGCTCCAGTGCGCAGCCCTCGGGGCTGACATGGCTGCAGTTCCAGTGTGCCTGTCAGCCACTGGCTTTCCCTGATGGCTCCAGCCAGCTGTAGCTGGGCTTGCCTAACCTTTGTCAGTATGCTTGTTCCTGAAAAGGGGGTTCTGGACTATAGGGGGCAGTTTTTTTTTTTTTATGGGGGGTATGGTGGAGGTGAGAAAATGGATTAGATGTAATACTAACGCCACACGGATCCTTAGTCGGGCGGCATCATGGCAGCTGCAAAGGCTGAGCGCACTGGATTCATGCTGTTCCACTGCAGCTAATCCACAGCCCCAGTGCTGCTTCATAGACACCCAGTCTCTCTCTCTGGCTAACACTCTGAATTTTCTGAATACCATTAGAGGGGGAAAAAAAAAGTCTCACAACATGCTTAATAATTCAATGAGGAATTTATTATTTTGTCTGGCCAAGTGACCTTTGATAAATGAAGTTTAAGAGGTATTGTATGATAATAATGTAAAATAAATGTAATGCGTATATGATATACCTCTGACGTTTGAGTATGGATGGTATTATAGTGTCCTTTAATGAAATTATTGATTGCTGCTTGATTTAATTTCATTGTTGTTCTTTTCTTTGACAGAACTGCTTCAGATAAAAAAGCACAGGTTTGAGCTGTGGAGACAAAAGCAATTCATTTAAAATCGATAAACTACTGGCTTAACATTTAAAAGAAGGGAATCGGCATCACAGTGTGGCAAATCCGTATTGAGTTTCATTCCATGGTATCGTGTTACTGTTGGAGAGAGAAGTGCCACAGACAGCAGTGGCCACAGCTAACCCAAAGGTTTAACACAATAACACCAAACTGATAAACCACTAAAATATTTAGCATTAGTTAATATAACAGCTAACTTTCATTATATGAATTTAGCTTTGGTTTCGTTTTTGAAACTCTGAAACATATAAAAATTTATCTAGAGAGATAAATTTTTAAACTACTTTAACACTTAAGTCGACATCTATTACATCTGTCTAGAGTGATTACCACGGGATATTTAGGATACCCAACTGGGTATGATTGGATTCTGTACAGTTTCCAAAATAAATCTGCGTTGAATTTTTTTTCAGTGATATTCCTTTTGCAATATATGAGAAGTTTGATCTTTTTAAATGGGAGCCCTGCTTAACCATGCATTCAAGCAGGGTTCAGTTTTAGGACCACTATTGCTCCTAATTTACATTAATGATATTGACACCAATACATACAGTAAACTGGTTAAATTTGCAGACAACACCAAGGTGGGT
>JAODLC010000042.1:4647690-4663611 GCA_026781145.1 Hippopotamyrus pictus | reverse complement strand
GAGAACATATAAGAGATTAACCCTAAGCAACCCCTGACAATTGCATTACAATAAGTGTATTAAACACCAAACATTCCAATAAACAAATGTAAGCCTACTATTTAGGAGGGAAAGGATAGACAGGCAATATTACAAACTTCACAAAGCGAGAGAGAGCTGAATGTCTCTGGTGCAGCAGGGCCACATAAAGAGTGCTAAAAAACGTACTGTGGCGAATGCTTGAGGCATTTTAATAAAGGAGATGACATCTTTTCCAGCCAGAAATACTCTCTTTATTAACAGCCTCTATCAGTTTAATACCAGCGGTGGCACAGAATGGGAAGCCAACAATTTACCTGACACTCATGGTTATATGCTGCCATAACACACACATTCCACAGCAAACATTACACAGTTACAACATTTACCATTAACATAAATACAACAATGCTCGTATCAATTTATATCATTTACACAACGTGTAGTGTGGTGTAAAGCATGCTGGTAACGCCATAATTAGTCCTGCTGACCAACCCAAAGGTATCACAGTTATGTGAGCCAATCAAGGACGGCGGGTGGGATCAGGACAAATGATTAATTTGCCTTGGGGCATCAAATAATGCCCATTCCTCAGATATAGGATGACCACAGTTTTTTAGACTTTTTTTTTTTTTTTAAGTCTTATTTTAGGGCCAATATGGTTTTTAAGTTTAATTAATGTCTTACAAAACTGCATGTTTATTTAGATAAAACACATTTAAGTTAGATTAGTTAAATTAGTCCACAGTATTCCAATTCATTTTAATAAGTAATGTTTTTGTGGACAAGACAGTAACATGTTACACATTTTTTCGATGCGTAAATATTAGTCTCCAGTTCACTAACTCATACAAAACTGTTTTAAGGAATCGTCTTTTGTTTATCTTAACCACGAAGACCTTCGTTACTATTTTTCAGTGTTTGCAATTTGTGTTTTTGCACTGCCTATGTAACTTTGCCTTAGAGCTGGTTCGTGTTTTGAGTAGTTTGTGCTATAGTTGCTGCCAGAGCAGTAAGAAGTGAGAACAGACCAGCCAGTATGGTGTGGTTCCATTAGAGCATTTCTTTTTTATTATTCTTTGTTAGTAAAACAAACTGTGTTATACGAGCGAATGTGTAAACTTTACAGCATAGTACACATGGCTGTCAATGATGTGATGATGTTCTACTGCCATGTATTTATCCAGTTCATTGTTTGACAAAAATGTCTAATACCTACTTAACTCACTTTACATGGCCTTTGTTTGACAGTTAAATGTTTAACATAGTGTTTTTTAAATTCAAATCAGGTTTATCATAAGCTTATTTTCAATATTGTTGAATATCTTATTCCAACCTTTGAACTACATTTGGTAGTCTTACTTCTGAACTAAAACGCAGATACTTTTTTGTTTCATGAGTAATATGTTTCGTTAACTGTTTACATTGTTCTGTTCTCAAACAAAAACAATAATTTATTTCTTGTATGACAGAATATATCCCTTGACCTAGCCAATCATTTATTTCGATAGACAATTCTTTATAATAATTTGTCATGCAAATATGTAAACAGGCGTTTCATAAAGAACACATTTAAGCAGATAAAGATGGTATATTTTTGTTATTAATATAAATTGTAACAGGTATGGCAACAGTAAAAGCAGGTTAATTCGTCTCTGATTTGTAATCTACATGCTACAACTACATTTACAGAAATTATATCATATTAAATATTCTTTTAGCTGACAAAACAACATGTGAACCATATTGTTACAACCTAGAATGCACAGCTGGCAGAAGTACAAGGACCCGAGTTTGGAGAATAGATTCCCTCCGGACTTTATGAATGGTAACGTGTGAGAAAATGAGTGTTAGCCACGACTTATACCCCTACTGCACTGTTATTGGTAAGAAATGAAACGATACATTGGGTTTAAGATTTAAAGTAGAGGTGTATATATGAATGGTGGATCGCATCTGTGGTCAGCTGGAAATACAAACGTATCAGAATCAAAGCTTTTGGAGCGAAAGGGATGGTAACAAAACCCAGTGTTACCATGGCAATTTGTTTATGCTCCACTGGTGAATCTTGTAAATCCAATTGGAGGGAGAATGAGGGCATGGCTTCCCTGGGACATGAATTGGTCTGCAAAAGAAATAACAGCATTAAAGTGGGGAGGCCCTAATGAGTGAGGAGGTAGGAAGAAAGACCTGAAGTTATTCTTGTCCCTAAATTTATTAATGGGGCCGTTGTCAGTCATTTGAAATGGACTGAGCACCCAGATTGTATTGGTTTTTCCCAGCACCAGATTGTTTGAAAGAAAATCATACCTTTTACTAATGAGGAGAACACATGAATATTTTCACTTAACAGATTTGCAACTGTTTTTCATTAGCAGGATTTTTAAATATTAACATCTTTGACAATAAGAAAAAGACTGCATTTCAACGTTGTCATGACACTATTAGGATTGTTAAAGGTCTTAATTGTTACGTCATTCTGAACACAGAAAAGGCAGTTTATTAAATTTGCACAGTCAAGTAAAACATTCAAACATTCATCAGCTCAGCTCTTACACAAAGATGGTGCCGAGGAACACTGTATCTGTGTTCATGCAGAAATGTGTGTGTAAGAGAGAGTAAAAAGAAATATGTAGAATGGTCATGGTCACAATCCGAATATTACATAGTCTTTGTGTAAGTATGCAGGCCTACATAATTATGCTGTCACATGTATGAGAAAGATTAAGTATATAGGCAGGCTGGATTAAGAACGCCTGACTTACAGACAACTTGTACTTACAAAGACTGCCATAAAACCTATTATGTTAACAATTTGAGTCAAATTCAATGCTGCATAATAACAAAGTCGCACAAAACAATACTTTGTGATGCTCCTGCAAACATTGCAGTGGGCTGTCGACTCGAGCCACAGTTCAGTACCTTATTTATTTACTTTGATTATTATTATAATTATAATTATTATTATTTGATTATTACTCTATAATATATATTATAATATAATATTATGATACACTGTATTGTTATTTTTCTGGCTTACCTACAAAACAGAGACAGACTTAGAGAACAGATCTCATTCGTTATATGAGGACTGCTTGTAGGTTATTAACGTATATGCAACCTGGGAAATTACAGAAGATTTTTCCTTAATTAAAATCATTGTTTTTTTTCTCCTTTTGTCAGAGATAAGATATTTTCCCCACCACAGAAGGTAAAATAGCTAATGAGTTTATTTATTATTATTATTATTATTATTATTATTATTAATTATATGCTGTGCAACAGGAAATACTTTAGTTTGCAATTGTTTGTGCCAAATATGCCTTATTCAGAGTTTATAACAGTGCACACATAAAAACTTTAAGCCCAAGTTCCATGTGCAAACATAACTGCTGTCAGTTGAAAAAAGATTTGGAGCTTTAGCAAGTCACTGTACATATAAGACACTATAGGGATCTAGTTCCATTTCTCTTAACAATTTAAATGAATTTTTTCGATTTTGATATCTGGATTTGTGCTTCACACTACATATATATATCGGTCTTTGCAATATGCAGACAGAAGGAAATGTGTGTCTAATCTTCATCAATCAGTACACAGTCATTTGTAGTTTATGCGAGGTTCTTAGACAATAGACTATTTCAAGATCGGCAGTTGGATTTTACCCAGCAATTTGCTTTCAGTAATACATTGTTATTCAACCATAGCTCCTCTTATGTTGCCATGATTTTTTTTCCTCAAATGGGACAGCTTTTTGTACCTTCTACAAATCCCTCTCATTTTCTCTTCCTCTCTTTCTTTTGCCTGATGACTTGAACCATGCAAAATTTTGCAGTTTAAATGTGAGGCAGCTTGCTTGTTATCTGAAAAAAAAAACTGGACCAGCCCTTAGTCATATAATAATCTGTAACTAAAATGAGATTTAACATTACACATGCAGCCATATTAGCCTGGTGTACGGCCCGTTGCAAAACTGAGCGGACATTTCAAGTATAGAACGAAAACAAACAAAAAAAATCTATTAAACATTTTCATTCTCAGAGAACACTAGATTTAACAATTTCAGCATTTTCAGCATACCTAAAGTCTGTAGTCCTTCCCTATACCTAAAGTCTGTAGTCTCCCCTATACCTAAAGTGCTAAAGTCTGTAGTCCCTCCCAATACCTAAAGTCTGTAGTCCTTCCCTATACCTAAATTCTGTAGTCCTTCCATATACCTAAAGTCTGTAGTCCTTCCCTATACCTAAAGTGCTAAAGTCTGTAGTCCTTCCCTATACCTAAATTGCTTAAGTCTGTAGTCCTTCCCTATACCTGAATTCTGTAGTCCTTCCTCCTGTGCCTGTTTCCTTAAAGCAGGTTTTACAGTCTAATTCTCCCTAGGGCAAGGAGCGATGATGAGTAGTAACACTCCACCTGTAATTATAATGTTCCCCCCCGCAATGATGCCTGTGTTCACTGTATCTGCACCCTTGATGATCATATGCTATAATTTCCATGTGTGACTTTCATAGTAGCGAATATATTTGCATGTTTATTTATTTATTTTAATGGCACACAGAAGATACATACAAAAGTGTATATATTAAAGAGATTTATATAGTCCAGAGTCCAAACATTATTTTCACCAGGGGGGGCTAAAGAGCAAAATCAAAACGATTCAATGGTTTAGCAGTCAGCAATGACATGTTGTTCCTTAAATTAATAATATCAGTATTTGTTTAAACTGGCAATACATTTCGCGTAAAATATGCTTTTTAGAGTTTGGCTGTTTCACTTCAGATTTTTTATTTTTTAATGCAAATCCCTATTTTAAATTTCAGCTTTGCGCAAACAGCTGCTTTCAGGTTAATTTCAGTTGAACTATTCTTACTTCAGATTGCTGTCAGACACGCTTAAATATACATGTTGTCTGCCAGCTTAGATTAGTTGACTTTCTTGACCTGCTTATATTTTACATTAAAGACACATTAAAAAGGAACAAAAACCAAATCTGTTGTCACAGGTTTTCAAGATGCCTGGGGATATGAGCTTAGCAAAGCGAACTGTCCTGGAAAGGTAAACAGGGGGTGCTGTGTGGACCTAAAGCTGCAGGCTTCTTACTGCTCATGACTGAAGGAGACTCTCATTGTGTCGACGCCTGTGAATGAATAAAGTGACTGTGTCCTGGAAGAAAATTCATGACAAGAACAAAGTAAACAGATGGGAGACCTTTTACATGGCAATGAAACTTGCAGAAGAAAAGCTGATCTTAGGATATTGGTAAAAATACTGCAGTCCAGTAAAAGACTTTCTTGCATGGCTCTTGTCTCAAGCATAAGTACTGAGAGTTAAAGTCAACTGAGCCTGATTAGGGGGAAGTGGAGCAAACACTGAGAAATATAGTAGATTTCAGTGCCATAGAGCTACTGAATATGGTTCTGAGCACTGGAACCCACTTGCTCTTATATATGGGAGTGCAGTTTGCAGGTAAATTTATATGTTGGATATGTTGATGAACAGAACAGAATGAACAGAATATATACACATTTGTACAAATTCCTCTTGTAATCATTTTAGGTAATTTCAAATAATTATTTCCCATTTATGCCCTGCGATGGGCTGGCCCCCCATCCTGGGTTGTTCCCCGCCTCGTGATGGGCTCCGGACCCCCCGCAACCCAGAAGGACAAGCGGTTTGGAAAATGGATGGATGGATGGATGGATGGATATTTCACATTTATTCATGAATATTCCATACTACTTATACCTGTTTTTTTTATTATTTTGAAACATTGCTAGCTAAGAACTAGCAACGCAGATAAATGTCCTCTAAACACCCATAATTGAAAATTGAGATTTAAATGTAGTTAGTTAGTTAGTTTACATTTGGAACATATTAAATCTCCTGTTGATTAAGTAGTTTTCAGCTGGATTGCAACGTTGATCATGTTTAATGACGATCTATAGCAGATATCCTTTCTGCTTTTCCCTGGAAGGATCAGAACACAGTTTCCTTCTGTGGTTCACTACTGGTAAAAGTGGGTGGTAAATGATATTTAACAGTTGAACGTGTTAGCCCAATTATAGCAGTTATTAAGTAATTCCACAGTTTTGCGCAGGAGGGGAAACCAAAGGCATATTTTGGATTACTGATTCACGTGTTACTGATAGTGGCTGAAATGAGGCATGTTCTAGACCGGGGGTGGCCAGTCTCTTCCAGAAAGGGCTGTTGTGTATGTGGGTTTTCGCTGCAACTCACTAATTAGATTACTAATTAGAGGACTGATTGGCGGAAGAGTTCTCACACCTGGGTTTGAACAGCTGACCTAAAGGTTCCCCTAAAAACCGACACACACACCGGCCCTTTGCGGATAAGATTGGCCACCCCTGCTCTAGACATTGAAGGAGAGAGAAAAACAATATTGTTTTTATGAAATCTGGAAACTCGTGACTGCAGTTGTGCAGAATGTACTGCCCTGTGACTCTTATGTATTACTGTACATCTCCTGAGGCCTTGATCACACCCTAATGCAAATCTTTTTATTATTCAATGGGTGTTGATGTTGTGCTCATTTTTAAATAGGGGTGCAGCAACAAATCATTCAAATGTCACTGGAGAACTATAAACAGTTTGACAGTCATGAAGCTTATTTGTCGTCCCAATGTACATGGGTATATTAAACTTAGATTTAATTAGAATTATAGTGGCAATCTTGCTGCTAGGAAAAACAGCAGTTACATTAATTCATCGTGAGATCACTTGTGACTCACTCTTCGCTAGATTTTGGTATTGTGCAAAATATTGAGCCACACATGCTTTCAAATTTTTGTACGAAGGACTTTTAAGATTAGAAAATCACTGTATCAACCACAGAACATAAGAATGTATTAAGTGAATCATTGGCATAAATCGGTTGTTGAACCACCATGGTATCTTAAGCCGAACCCACAAACTATGTTGTACTATCCCAATACCAGTCTTTCACTATTAGATCAAGCAACAATAAGTTTATCAAATGCAGTTACAAGAAGGAAACAATATTACTACATTATAAAGCAGAAAGATAAACAACGTCCTTAACCGAAAATCTCTAATAAAGACATCAAACAAATAGTGAAAATGAAGTGTAGGATTTCCATATGACAATCGTATGTTGAGCATTGTATCTGTCAATTAAGCGGAAATTCAGTTAAATCAGGAAAATAAAACAGGCTTCTTTTTACACTGTTTGTATTTTGTGCTAAAAGTCTGCCTGGGTAGTGCTTGATTTATTGTTCATACAGTAGTTATGTTTTTAATTTTTATTATGCTGTTCATTGCCGTGAACTCAAATGCTGGAGGATTGTGTTCTCTCATAGGAGAATACAGTGCAAAACCCAAATGAACAAGAGGCAAACAATTTCTATTCAGATTTCACTGAAATACTCTATGTATTTTTTTTTACTGAAATGCTTACTGAAATTATCTGGTGCATTTTTTTTTGGGGGAGAGGGTGCAATTTTTGCACACTCAATACGTTATGAAAAGGGAAATCAAAATAATTCCTAGCTGGCTTAGAAGACTTAGAAGTATCTGCATAGGAAGAACCAGCCTACTGTACTCATAAACACTGATTACACAAAACATAAAAACTGAAACATTGTAAAGATTCTTCTCTTTAAAAATCCAGAAGTCTTGTCTGCAGGTTCTTTACAGTACATTTTTCTGGTGTGTTGCAGGTTTCAGCCTGGGGAGGGTTTAGTCATCTACCCCGAGATAGGAGACAAACTGGACATTATCTGCCCCAAAGCAGAAAGCGGACAGCCGTATGAATACTACAAGCTGTACTTGGTGAAAAAGGATCAGGCACACACTTGCAGCACCATCATGGACCCCAATGTGCTGGTCAACTGTAACAAACCGGAAAAGGACATCAAGTTCACCATAAAATTTCAGGAATTCAGCCCTAATTACATGGGCCTGGAATTTAAAAGGAACATCAACTACTACATAACGTGTAAGTTGTTTTCTATGTTTTTATGAATTGCTGAATGAGAAATGTGTATTACTATTACATCAGAAGCATTCTCGGGAGGAGCCGTGCATAGACTCGCCCATAAATGTGAACTCTTCAGAGATTAAGCAATTACAAAAGGGCTTAATAAAACTATTTAATTTGCTTTGCATTGGGATTACGCAAATGAGTGTTCCCCACAAGCATAAACATGATTTTGGTCTAATGTTAAATCTGTCAGTTTAAAATCTATTTATATCAATATGCAGAAATGCCATGTACATTTACATAGACACCAGTCATGAGCAGGAAATTGCAAAAAGTATTGCGACCTCACCAACAAAAATTCACAATATAAGCATTTCTCATGTGTTCATGTGCACTTGGCCTTAGGGTTTTAACATAGAAATATAACCATCGGCAGCACCTGACAGTGCGTGGCCAACTCTCTCAGCCTTTAGTTGTAGCTGATGATATCATCATCCCTCCCCTCCCTCATTTGCACTGTTAGGCTGGATCTGTTAGCTTTTGCCAGCATGTCCGGTGTGTGTTTCGTTGTGGAGATCCAGCGCACCGGGGAGAATAATCAGATTTCTATATTGAGATTTAAAAGAATATTTTCAAACAAAGCAGTGCGAACTGAACAGGTCTGGAAAAACGATCTGTAGTAAATATGCTGAGTGGCCACATTATTAAGTATCCCTGATGCAAGCAGCTTCTCCAAAGAGTGAATCATGTTGCTGCGACTGAATATATACAGCATGCAGGCAGGGTTATGAGGTTCAGTTACTGAGTAGCTAAGCATGAGAATGGCTAAGACAAGTGACCTGAATGCTTTTAAACATGGTATAATAGTTTGATTTCAGCATCTCAGAAACGACTGGCTCCTCTTCATTGAATTTTTATGTTCTACAGTGTCTAGATCAGGGGTCACCAGCCTTTTTAAAACTGAGAGCTACTTCACGAGTACTGAGCCAAACGACGGGCTACCAGTTTGAAACGCCCTCCTAAACTTATCTAAACTTCATGTATAATAAACATGAAGTTTTTAAATGCTTTTTTTAAGATATTGTCATTTTCAAATCTATATAAATGCAAGTGATTAAAGAAGAATAGCAACAGGATAAAATTAAATTTTAGACGCTGCTCACTGGTGAGTTGTGCTATTTTTAGAACAGGTCCGTGGGCGACTCATGTGGTCCTTGGGGGCATCCTGGTGCCCGCGGGCACCACGTTGGTGATCCCTGGTCCAGAGATTACAGAGAATGCTGTGATAACCAAACAGAAATAGGCAGTCAGTAGGGTTAGGGTTCTGCTTGAGAGAGGTCAGAGGTCAGGGCTGAGCTGTTAAAGTTAACAGGAAGGCCTGAAGTGCAGAACGGGCAGCTCACAGTGATGTGGTCTGAAGGGCGGCTTCTCTCAACGCGCAGCTTGGAGACAAAAGCCCTACGTGATACTACACAGGGGTGCCTAATAAAGTGCCTATTGAGTGTGGTGTGTGTTGTCTTTTATTACACGAAGGGGACCTATTTATCTTTTTTCTTACTTTTTCATGAGCACTACTTCTGTGATGATGCACTTTAGATGTAAATGACTGTACTGATTCAGGTATTTTGAAAATCAAAGCAGGGTTGTTCAGAATATTAGCCCTGTGGTGCTTACTGCTCCATCAGCCTTAAACACTGAAAGCGCTTTGATACCTAAACTCGATGCAGATACTAACACAGAACAATGGAATGAAACAACTTTACTTAATTTGTTGCATAAAAGTCTACATACTGTATTCAGTGCTCTTTTGAAATACCGACTTGTATTCTGTGAACTAGCAACAGTTCAAATGTGTAAATTCTTGTTTAATTATTAGTCTTATTTATAAAGAGATGCATTTATCTGCATTCGTCATAAATATGAATGAAGGTAAGGCAGCATTACCTAGGTAGCTCACTTTGAGTTTATACAACAGTCTTCTTCCCTTGAGTTGGCATTGACAATGTGAAAGATCAAGTTTCTCTACACAAGGAGAAAGGCGATTATTAACATAGAGCGCTACCTGTGTTGTCTGTTCCTAAAGCAAGGTACCAATCAATCAATCCTTTATTGTCCCTCATGGGGAAATTGTTTTTACGCCTCCCTCAACTTGGTCTTTGTAGAGCAAGTTGTCCACGAAGGTAGCAATGCCCAGCAAGCTGGGGGTTAAGGGCCTTGCTCAAGGACCTGCAGACATGCTGAGGTGGGGTTTGAACCAGCAACCTTGTGATTACAGGTACACAGGCTTAGCCCACTGAGCCACACGCTGCCCCCACACTATCTCTATTGTCTGTTGGGGGTTCCTAAAGCTGGGTACCTATACCTGTGTTGTCTGTTGGGGGTTCCTAAAGCAGGGTACTCTTAGCTGTGCCCATGTAGCCAGGAAGCACCCACTCTAAATTGCAGGGTGGCCACCAGTTTGTGGGATAAGGCTGCAGTATAATGAAATCTGGAGACATATTGAAGCAATTATACTCTCCAGTGCATCCAGGTTCCCAACCTTCTGTGGTGTGCTCTCAGTCCTGCCCACTTCTGCTTTAGTTAACTAAAAAAAAACAAAATTTTGTTTTTATCGTTATTTGTTGTTTTGTTTTCGATTTAAAAAGCATGATGGTCTCACTTAAGACGCCCCCGGAATGGTCGGCTGTAGATCGGTTTCCTGTAGGCCCACTTGGGATAAGCATGATGAGTAGTGACAGCTGCCACTCTGAACACAAACCCCTGACCATATTCATCTCATTGCTCTGGGAAGAGAGCCCATTTGCACTGAGGCCCAAAACATGGGGAGGAGGGAGTCAGCCAGTATGTCAGAGGATAGCAGTGAGGGATACGAATGAAAGGCTGAGGTTAAAGCCTCTCCAGGAATTAAGGGCCAGCTGATTTTAATCAAAATGAGCGGGGAAGTCAATGCTGTTATAATGACACTTATGTCTGGGTGTTTATGTGACTACCAGACCAAGTTTGCTTGTGTTTTTTGATGTATTAAATTAAGAAATGAGTTGAAGTATTTTGACAGTAATAGTTCTGTGAAACATTTTTCTTTCTTTGAAATCATAGAAAACGTGTTCAGCTTTTTCATCTGTATACTCTTTCAGAAATGTAGGCTGTTTGTTAATAAGTCCGCCAGTAGCCTAATAATTTTCCAGAGAAAACGGCGCCTTACCATTTAGGAAAGATCAAATTATGTATGTATTTATTTATTTATTTATTTATTTATTTATTTATTTATTTTCTGGGAAAACCAGAAATATAGCATGTTATTTATTTATTAATAATGAAAGCTTTTATTACGCCCTGTAATTCCTCAGACTACATACTTATCAAAGACAATATTAACTTGCTCATCCTTCTTTACTTATGACATTTTTTAAAGCAGATATCACAAGCTCAGTAGCTGGTATTTCTCTCCTGCCTTCTCCTGTACCTCACTGTCCGGACTGGAACAGGAGTGCCTGCTATTTAGGATGAAGCACTGGCTCAGTGGGGGGGGGGGGGGGGGGGGGGGGGGGGGGGGGGGGGTCATGCAGGATGGCCAGAGTCTCCAAACAATGAGTGGGCCAGATGCTAGTGGACCTTGGTAACGCCCGGCCCTGCTCCGGCCTTCTGCTGGCTCTCTGGCTGTCGCCGCACAGCCTCTCCACTCGCCAAAAGGCATTGGGGAGTAGCTTTAATCCCTGGCCAAGCTACAGTGTCACAGTCCAGAGTCATTCTCATTTTGATTTCTTTGGGAGGCACAAACTGGGGGCATTCTGTAGAGCCGTTATATACGGTTCAGATGGTCAAAAAATATTATTCCTGAAGGCTGAATTTGCAGTATTTTTAGAGGCGTTTGGTTCTTTAAGTAAGATTTAACTCACACATTTTATTCTTCCTTTTAATTCTTCCATTTTATTGACTAAAAATTAAGGGGTGAGTGCTATGATACTATTTAAGAATATTGTATTTTTTATGGAACTAAATGTGGCTTGTATTCTTTAAGTTACTGCCCTTGGAGACTGTTTGTATCATAATGTAACATATCGTAACACTTTACTTGAAGCTGTCATTTATAATGCACTGTAGATACATTCATAATGCATTATAATGGTTGGTATAAGAATTACGGATACTTTGTATTGCATTATGTATGGTGCATTATAGATGAGAACTTAATAAAGCATTCATAAGGCATAATAAACCTGGCCATAATGTGTTATGAATGTGTTTATAGATTCTTATAAACATGGCAATCAAAGGCAGCGTTACTATCATACTAATCTATAAAAGCCATAAAGCCTTCTTATATTCACTCAGGTTACTTAGCTCAAAACCATTATCTGCTAAATGTTATATGTCTTTTAATTTTGTGCCATTTTTCAATTAAAATCATTCATCGTTAACATTACCATCATGTGATGCTGCAATTAAACCCTCAAAGCCAATTTTCTATTTTTTTCTAAGACTCAGAATGGTACAGAGAAAATGTGCTGTGGAATAACACGAAATCTCTCACACATCACATAGAACCAGGTTTATCCAAGCTGCAAGAATGGAGTCCTTGATTAGTACACAATAGAGAGATGTGAAAATAAATACCAGCATAGCATAGTGTAGTGATTTCTCTCATATGTTAACAGAATTTTTGTGTGTCAGTAATGTTTAATAATTTTGTGCTGACAGAATTTTACTAAATAAGGTTTTTAACATATTTTGGTTAAAAAGATGTTTTTGTTTGAATAATGTGTCACAATAATGAGTAATAATAATCAATGATAATTTTTTGTTTCCCATCAGATAAGCAATTCTGAACATACAGAAAATGAAATTTCTTACAGTACATAGATTTATTTCTCATGTTTTTGAAGGTCTGGTTGCCAGAGAACATGTTTCAATGCAGGTAATTAATTAATTTTACAGAATGGCTTCTTGATCCTTGCTTCACCCCAAGGTGCCAGTTTCCTGTTCTAAGAATTAACTCAGACCCAATGATTCACAATGTGTGCGGAAGTTGAATAGCAGGTCACATTAGAACAGCCATCTGATTCTAATCTGGAGGACATAACCTTGGCTTTGAAGCGCTGCCGTATGAGCCGCAATGTTTGGACCAGACCCTCGCCAAAACTGTTTATACACCACTGATGAGAAATGAAAATTGCATGGTTCATTTTTCATTGGTGGCCGCTGGACTGGAGAGCTAGGTGCAGACTGGGGCTTCTTTCAGTGCTGTACAGCCCTTCTCGTGTGGGGCAGAAAAGAAAATAATCAGTGAAGTAGTTTGTTGGGGTTTCTGGAGACGGTTTCAGCAAGTCGCGGCATGTGCTGCATTGCTATGAGATACTCAAATAGTTTCCTGAGTAAACAGAATATGTATAAAAAAAGTAAATGGACTCGTGCAACTTGTGTGCCCTGCGAAAGACTGGCATCCCATCCTGGGTGTCCCTCGGTCCCGTGCCCTGCGATGGACTGGCATCCCATCCTGGGTGTCCCTCAGTCCCGTGCCCTGCGATGGACTGGCATCCCATCCAGGCCTTGTGCTCTTGAATGGGCAGGCTGGCATTCACGTCAGTACATTCTTATTAGATTGCTCATCTGTCTTTTTATTTTGCCCTTTGTCTTCATTTAACTGATGTCCATAGCTGAGGATTATCAGATTAAATTGATTACTCTGCTGCAGTAGCCTTGGTTGTCTGTAAGTTTAGCTAAAAACAAAAGTCTAAATCGATGGCTAAAGTCTCCATGGAGAGCATATTACCTGAAATGAACAGAGTCTGAGTAATACCAAGAATTTTCTTGACAGGATAGTCCTCTGCACATAATATCAGGTTACAAATATGTATTACTTCAGCAGGAATGCATAGCCAGTAATGCAGTTTGTCCATGTGTAATCTCCTCATATTGCATCAAGGGTCTACAGTACATGGAAAATTGCATGTATTCAGAATCAAGGAGTTTCAGTTCCCTAGATGCATTCCTGCATGATTTATGTTATTTCTTTTACCCACAGAAATAAGGAAAGAGCACATTGAAATTCAGCGAATGTTTTGTAAGAATAACCTTATTGAGAAGTTTCATAGGGAAAAAAATGCTATTTTGTGGAAGTTTCTGTTAAATGTACAATTTTTAAAATAGTTCTTTTTTGAGTGTCCCAACATATGATGCTTCAGGCAAAAGATGTTGGTAGGTTGTGGCAACTGTTTCAAATTTTAGCTCAAAAAGAACTATACCTACTGTACTGACTTTATTACTATACTTTTATATATACAAAAAGATAAAACATTACTTACTGGTATTTTGTATTGGACAAGGATTCAGGTATTGCAAATTTTTACCTTCGTATTGGATATTGGTTATGGGTTTTTCAGTGTGTTCATTAAAAGGTTCAGTTAAGATTTTTTTTTTTATCAGTTGCTGTGCATTGGAATTTAAATTATTCTGGTTTCTATTTTTGAAAGTTCCCTTTCATTACATATAATTCACTTTGTGCTGTAACTGTGTATCTATTTGTTGCATACAATTCAGTTACAATATTTTCGGTTTGGAACGCATTGTGAAACAAATGAATACATGTCTTGACACGGGGTGGAACCTAAATTTACAAGTAGAACTTCAACATGGAAAATATTATGCTAATTGTGGCTGTGAGTTGGTTATGGCTGCAGTAACTGCTGGTTACAGTCAGACATACTGACAAAGCAGGAGCACCAAGACCCTCCCAAATCCCTAAAATCGGTAGTCTGCAAAGGTATAGATTTTTCTGTTTAGGGAGGTGGAGATCTGGGGCTGATTTGGTCCCTACCAATATTGTGGGAGTACAGTGTGTGTTTATGGGGTGGGGGTTCGGAGCTGATTTGGTCCCTATCAAAACTGTGGGAATACTGTGTGTAGGGGGGCAGGCAGGGTGATTTGGTCCTTACCTATATTAAACCTATACCCTTGGTAGTCTAGGAATATTTTCTTTTTCCAAAATGTTGCACAACATCAAAACGGCTTAATTAAACATTTATCCAGATACCGGCTTTTTGGTACTATACGGACATTTACTTATTCTTGCAATTTAATGAGCAGATTAGCAGTGTACCTAAAATATTCACGAGAGGCATATCGACATATTACTAATCTATATAAATTCAGCATGCCACATACTCCTCTTAAACTCAAGGACTAACAAGCACTGAACAACAGGGTGGTCAGACACTGGACAGTAAGGCACACACATGGTGGGCAATTTATACAATTTCTAAAGACACATACAGGAGGAGGGGCTCACGCAAGACACAGGCAAGGGCACACAGGACAATTGAGAACACAACAAGTATTAACAACACCACAAACAAGGGGCTATTTACATTTTCCCAGCATGCTCCGGCCCTACACTTCCCCCCCTCTAAGAGGTCCACTGTCCCACCACAACCAGTCCTCTGCCAGCTGAAACAGCAGCAGGAAATGTTGCCCAAATAAACAGTCCACCAGCAGTGGTCATTATTATATAATGAAAATAAATGATTCCCAACAATGAAATTATGGAGTTTAATAATAACTATAACCATCATAATCACAAAAAAACAATAAGATAGGAAGTTGTGTTTTAGTACGACTTTTTAGTTGCTAAGGTGTGACACGATGCTTGAATAAAGCAACGAGTATCATTAATCGTAAGTCTAGGTTAGTCTTGAACCAACCCAGTGAAAAACACCATGGTTTGCCAGTCGCGCCGAAGGAGAAACGGCTGGCTGATTCGGAATGCGGTTATTGTCTGCGTTATTGTATATGAAAGAGACCATGTTCCTCGGTTTGCTTGTTGGCAAAACCCCCCTTTTCTTGTTTGATGAATTCTTGGGTTAAGTGCAGAGGGTGTGGCCACGCCTTCTTCTCGGGTTAAGTGCGGATGGTGTGGCCACGCCTTCTCGGGTTAAGTGCAGAGGGTG
>JAODLC010000042.1:4635046-4647590 GCA_026781145.1 Hippopotamyrus pictus | reverse complement strand
GCCTTCTCGGGTTAAGTGCAGAGGGTGTGGTCATGCCTTCCTCTCGGGTTAAGTGCAGAGGGTGTGGTCACGCCTTCCTCTCGGGTTAAGTGCGAAGGGTGTGGCCACGCCTTCTTCTCGGGTTAAGTGCGGATGGTGTGGCCACGCCTTCTCGGGTTAAGTGCGAAGGGTGTGGCCACGCCTTCTTCTCGGGTTAAGTGCGGAAGGTGTGGCCACGCCTTCCTCTCGGGTTAAGTGCGAAGGGCGTGGCCACGCTAATGAGGAGCGAAAACACTTAAATTTAGAAGTGCGTAACTTTTTAAGCGCTTTTTGACTTAAGTGTTTCAAGTGAAAATCGATCCTTCAATGACTCAAGACAACCCATTTTATAATGTATATAAACTGGATGTTTCCCTGATTAAAAATGCACTGGAATCTAATTGGAAACAAAAGTGAAATTCTGTTTGCCTGCCACACAGGAATACATTATTGCAGATTGGGTGGATGTGTTAGCAGAATGAATTTAAATGCAATTTCCTTTTAATATTTTATGCATGTACTCATGTCTTTAATTAAATTGCTCATTGGATGATACTCCTTATAAGCATTGAAAAATGTACAGATATAATTCATAATTATATATATATATATAAAATCATAACTCATCCAAATTTCTTCAAAGCTGTTTGTCCAGCTGATTTGCTATACAGAAATTTTTAATTTTGTGTAAAAGAAAATTCTTAATCAAATGTTTTTTTGATACCAGAGTATATTAACATGTCATGATATCATGAGTACAACAATGAGTATTCATTAATAATCATTTTCATATGCTATATCTATAATTATATTCTATGGCTGTTTTGTGGAAGCCCTACAGTAGCAACTACTAAATTACTTAATTTTAAGGATTGTTTTTTAATTGACCAGTAGTTTAGCTTAATTTATTTGCCTAGTAAGCTTGCTGACAAGGTAGATGTCACTTGAATTCTGCCTAATGGTAGTTTACTTTGATTTTGGACAATTATATGCTTCCAACTTTGTTGGAAAAGTTTGGGGAATGGCCTATTCTGTTACTACTATTATTCTGTTACCCAATACTTCTGTCCATATAGTGTATAAGTATGCTACAGATTACTGCAAATTACTGTTGTGCTTTACATGTGCAATACGAACACCAGAACATCTCTGTAGTGGGACAGCACATCTGTAAATTCCCTGTAGTTTTCTTTGTTGTCATCTTCTTTGTTGAGTCTTCACTCTTGTTGTGCATCCTAAATGCCAGCTCCTGTTAAGCTGGGAATTAAATTGCATCAATCAGCTTTTTCAAGATTGTATCGCACACTGTATCGCTGTTAGGTTAACTGGAGACACGCCCCCTTCATCAATCAAACTTATCAGTCCTCACTAAAGTTGCCACTTTCAATCTGAAAATAATAAGGGAGGCCAACCCCCCCCCCATCTATCAGAGACCATGGCGAACATGTATGTATGAGACAGGTGCAAACTCTAATCCTCATTTTTCCCAAAAGATTTCATTGTACAATTGCATTGACACGTTCTTTTTGCATAATAAAAAAAAAACACTAAACGAATAGTTAACATTCTTATTTTCAATACAGTATATTCTTGGAATTAGCTACAATCATCAAGAAATTATTTCCAAATCAAAGTCCTTTTAACTTTTGGGTCTTTCATGTAGAATTTATCAATTCCTTGTCCAGAAACCAACAAGCAATACTGGCAAACGAGTGAGTTTATCTTGCCTTACGGCTGAACAGTTGTCATTCTGAAGTCAATAATCTTAGAGAACACACAAGACCATGCATAATTGGAAAGACTAGGTTTGGCACTGCTTCACTAGGTGGGTTTAAAAAACATTCCATAACGAACCAATCAACTACTTAATTAAAGGTGAAGAAATACATTGATCCATTAGCTTCACGGACGGAAAATGTTTTCCTTCACTAAAATTCCTTTCAATCTAAGAGTGGTGCTGTTTTACACAATACGTTTTAGACATTCTTTGAACAGTTATACTTTTTTATAGAAATGGTCATGCAATCATACATTGGCATTAAAATTATATTTTATATGATATGAATATTACATTTTTCTTTTTTTCTTCTTCTTATCATTAATATTAATATTACATAGTACAAAGTTCAAGTTCAAGTTCAATTTTATTCGTACCCAAGGGTAAAATTGCTTTGCAGTAAAGTGAGTCACAAAATAACACTATAACACAATCACATAAACATAATTCCACATAAAAGACTGAAAGCTGACTGAAAGTAGCACATACTTGGAGTAGAAGTGTGACCCCACCAAGGTTCTGGCCTGGATTCCTGCTCATTACATGGAGTTTGCACAGTCTCCCATGTTTCACATTGTTTCTTCTCAGGTACTTGGCCATTGTACTTTTCCTCAGTCTAAAAATATGCGTTTAGGTGAGATGACGCCTCTAAGCTGCCCGTGGTGTGTGACTGTGCGTGATGGGCTGCCGTCCCAGCCTCATGCCCTGTGTTTCCTGGGAGTGGCTGTGTGCTTATCAAGATCCTGGATAAGCAGTTGTAGGATGAGCACTTATAGAAAATGCAACGGTTATTATCCAAATCAATATGTTTAGTTTCCTGGCTTGCAAGGACATGATAGTAGTAGGTAACATAAAATCACTACTTCAAACAACAGTAAGTGACCTCGGATCCAAAGAAAGCCTGGACTTAGTGAAATGCTTAGGAGTGGGTTGGTCATTCTATTTGAATGTAAATATTATGATTACAGAATTGTTGTTTTTTCAGTGTTAATAACATTGATTTATAGGGCATTTAGCAATACAGTCTGTTTGTGTTTATGCTGTCCCGTCACCATTGAGGAATCTTATTTAATTCCGCTATATACTTTATATATATATGGATGGTATGACAATATACAAAAGGACACTTCATACATATCATATACCTTCACTAAACATTATATTATTTTTCTGGATACTTAGAAGATTGTTTGGTTATAAACCAAATGAATGTAATTTTTGGAATTCCTCTCTAAGATTCTACTTTGTCAATTTAAAAAATCACTTGTGAATCAGTCATTAAGTAACACATCGGGGTATAGAAGGAGATTGGTGCTGGAAAGATGTGATTTGTCTGAGGATATTAATGGGGCCTTTTATTAAATGACTTCCCTGCTGGGCAGAAGCCTTAGCGTGACACATCTATGTGCTCGTCATCAAAGGCTATTTAGGTCCAATTGAAATATCAGATTACTAATTCTCAGAATAGATCACAGATGTTTTCAGCAGCAAGACAGTGGTATATTGTTGTCTGGCTGTATTGCTACAAGCATTTGTACACGTGTGTGTCGTGCGTGTGTTCCTATACATATGTGTATAATTGTCAGTTTTTCTCCCACAGCTGATAATAAACCAGGCAAACAAAGAAACAGAATAATCAGAGACATTGTGGAACACTTTCAGGAATTTTAGGTTTTCTGGAATATCAATTAGCCTCAATCTACCTTGTAAAAGGAGTACACTTCACAGAAAATAGTTTCCAGCTGTGCTTATTTTAATAGTCTCAATAACAGCGAAATTGTTGGTAACAATTTACTTAAGGGGGCACTCGAGGCTCAGTTACTTCCCAAGTACAAATCATGAAGAAATATGCTAACTGCATGAAATACATGAACTGTGAATCATTAATGAATATGGGATCAGTCCATAGTTAACACATTTCTGGGTAAATTACACATTAAGTAAAGGCATACTACTACATTATTGGTGCCCCCTCAAGTAAAGTGTTACTAAATTGCTTTTTTTCCTTCCTGTATTTTAAATGTGTTGTTCTAGTTTTTTGTTATTTTGCTATTTTAAGGGAACATTTATTAAAAGTTTTCATTCTACTGTTAATTTTGTTCAGTCAGAAATTGTTTTAGTATTTGTTTTGTGGGGATTGGATTTAACAGCACATTGTAAAGCTAGTTAAAAAGGATAAAGCAGCTCAGACTGGGAGATCAGCTTCAAGGTGAGAACAAAAGAGAAGCGGTAGCTACTGGGGAAATGTAGTAATGGATGACTGGGGAAATGTAGTAATGGATGACTTGTGGGAGATAGATAGAGTGAGTGAGTGAGCGAGCAAGTATGTATGTATGTAGGGCACGGCTACCCCTTGAAATAAGACCTTTACAGGTAATCTCTTTCTCAGCTTAATAATGTATTTTGTACAGGTGTCCACATATGCTAATTATTGATTAAAAGCTTAATACATTTACATCAATTTAACAATTCACTCTACATGTATTTATTTTATAGTTTAGTAATTAATAACATTAGTAAACTATATAATCTCCACATATGTAGAGCAATACTTTAAATTGACAAATATTGATATGTGAATTTACAATGAGTTAGTCTGAATTTGCTAGTTTAGTATACTTATAACAGTAGAATGATACTGTGTTCATAAGTGAACTGTGATCCACAATTGTGATTAATCACAGAATGCTGTCTTTTTTTTTTACTAATTTTTTAATTGATTCACAGCCCTACTAAAAATATATACCAGTTTGTTTCCTGTAGGAATTTGTATTTCTACAACCCAGATTGAATTAGTTACATAGTTCTAGTTAACTTTAGTTAACTTCAGTAAGCATACAGACCCAAAGACATTTCCCATACTTGTTGAAAACCACCCTGCATGGTACAGCTGTATTCAGTCCAATAACAATTAATTCCAGTATGTGCTTTAACTATACAATGCATTTCCTTCGGTATTCTTGCATATTTTCTGCAAAGTTCACTTGCTTGTAGAAGAATAAAATCCCTCAGCCTCTAGAAAGGTCCCAGAAGAGGATTACAGAAAAAGTGCAGTGCCTTTTGTGTCATTCTCCTTGACAGCTGCTTTTGTTCCAGTTAAGAGTGCTAGAGAGTTGGCCAAAGTCAATGTCCAGGGCTCCTCAATCTCCCACTTTGTTTCCAGAAAATCCACTATAGAGGTTGAAAATGAATTCAGTCCGAGGTATTTATCTCTCAGGACTCATGCTTGTGCATCATTTTTAAATGTCAATTACAGGACACAGCTTTTTGTATGTAACTAGGTCTACACTCAGACTGGAATTCAATGGATGTTTTTAAAACTTCAGAATGACAAAAATTAAATGTTGAGGTCAATTAACATTTTTTTCCCCTCATAAAATACTTAGTCCTGCTGTGCAGCATCCCTGAGCTTCTTACCTGCCCGTGACAATGGAACACACTCACCAGCAAAAGCTGTTCAAGACTTGTTATTAACGTCGCCAATATGATTTTGGGATTCGGGAGTGGGTACTGTAGAATAGCCAGATGAAACCCAAGGAAGCATGGATACAAAATTCTAGCCCGCACTTGCAGTCAAATCCAGTTCTGCAGTTGACAAATCTTATGCTGGGCAAAGCTTTTGGGTTTACTGAATATGAATAAATATGGCAGTTTGAAAGATGCTTGTTTCATAACCTAAAACTCTATTGCTGAAGCAATTGTTGACCCTTCTACTACACCATGAAAACATCACTGAACTGACGGTTATAAAGTTACAGGTTAATTTTTAAACAGTAATATTATAGCAAGTCAACATCTTCGGTTTTAATAACCAGGCTTTTTAGACAGGGTTTCTGTTCCACCTCTCTTGGAAGGATGCATATTGCTAAGGTGTCTGATTTACTCAGTTAGACATATAAAGGCTGCTTCCCAAGACTCGTGGACTGTCTGATGTGAGACAAAATGGCCAAATTGGGCCTGGATGCTGCCCCCCACTGATTTATGGCTCCCAGCTCCCATGGTGCAGCTGGACCTCAGGATTTAAAGGTCACCCTTAATTTTGTCGGGAAAGTTGAAGTCCTTTCTAATCTCGTGGCAGCTATGAAATCTTGTTCCAAACTTTTGGCTCAGTTTACCAGCACACTGGATAAGTGTATCTGATCTGATGAAGTTTGAAGTTACCCTTGGAGCGTTGGGACCCCACCACAGTTTCTGCTAAAATTTTTAAACAATAGCAGACCTTCTCTTGGATAGATTTTTTTTTCTTTTTCTGCCATTTTGATTGGTTTGTTCATCCTGATTAATAACAACAACAAAAACAAAATGGAATCTCAAAACATTCATTTTAATTTTATTATTAAGCAGGTAGAATAAACCAGTGAAAATTGTCAAAACGTCTGCTACAGACAGCTGAATCATCACTTTAATAATCGAGTCATCGTAATGCATCTTTCCAAGCAGCTCTGGTTTTGCACGAATGGTGAATGGTGAGATTTAAACTGCTGGTTTTTCACTCAGAGCTAATATACAGTATGCAAGTATGCCATGAATCTGACGATAAAATGACTTTTCTTCCATGAAGAAGTTCATTTTAGATTCTTATGATCTGTCCTGAGTAGCTTACAGCATGCAACCAATGATATGCGGTTGTTGCACAAGTGATAAAATTAAGATGAAGGAAATAAAAACTGGAAATCTCAAAGGTAAACCTAGTGTCACAAACGCTGACCGGGGGAGCAGGAGCAGGGAGACAGAAGGCAGGATTTATTAGAATGGTAGTGATGAGGAACAGGCAACAAACGCAGAGCGACAATACAATGACCGGACAGGGGAAACACACTTAAACGCAGACTTATATACACAGGACTAATTAACAACAAAGAGAAACAGCTGGTAAGCTCGGGGAATCCACACAAGGTTAATGAGGGGGCGTGGCACACGGAAGGAGTGGACGATCGGGGCAGGACACCTAGTTCCTTTGTAAAACTCGCTCTGTGAAATGACGAGCAGGGACAGACTTTGGTTTTTCAGTGCCTGGGTGTGAAGACTAAAGGGTTGTGTTAATGACTCATTCATTTCTAGCATTCCTCACATCACCACAAGAAGACTCCGCCACCACCTCCGGCCCCCTCCCATCCTACTAGGATGACTTTCACAGGTGTTCGCATCCCCTTTTGCTTGTAGATTCCCCTGCTTTGCAGAACCATCATTGTTGTTCAAGCCTGCTCAGTCCTATGCTGCCTTTGCCTGTCAATGCAGGCAGAAAGGACCATAAACCAGTAAAATTCAGAATTTATAAAACCCATAATTGAAAACCTAGTTTGTTCTGATGCACATGTAATGACAGCTTTAAACCACAGTCCTCAATTAATTTCTTTCTATTTTTCCTACAGTTTTAACCACTGAGGAACAACTGACCATTCATTTTCATGCAGCAGTAAAATATTTGCAGGTACTCATTGAAGGACCAATCAGTAGGCAGCCTGAATTGTTTTTAGGAAGAAGAGGAGGTGACATTAATAAGGATTTTCAAGCAGGAAAACAGGTTGATCTTGGCAAAGATGTATACTGAATTATTTTAGAGTTTTGTGCATTATTTATTTTTTTTCCACTTCATTTTGCTTGTAGATTGCCCTGCCGTTTGTGTGGAGGTCTACATGATAGGTCATCAAAAGTCTTGATACACAAAATCCTCTGTGCTTCTCATTCTCAGTAGTATGTTTGTGGCACACGCTAAATTGCTCTTTGGTGCAAAAAATAGTGTATAGCCAATGTATAACCAGCTTTTACACACACATACATACATATATTAGGTACAGCAAATGATATTGGTGTTTATATAGACTACTATTTAACTACTTAAGCAATACACAAAAAAATATTTTATTGGCATCCTTGTGTGGAATAATATCTTAGTGTAAATTAAATGTAAATTTAATGTCCAATACCCATCCTCCTAATAACCTACCTACCCCTTTCAGGTTTTTTTTCCATAGGCAAGATTCAGCATGTTTTAAACTAATATTGTGGGGAAACAAAACTTAGATTATGAATGAACATGTTTTACTTAAATTAATTCTCACAGTTATGCTTGCAGTGCACTTATTCACGGGTAATTAATTACATGCATATATTAGCTGCTTTGTGTTCCAGTATAAATGTTGCAAATGGACATAGACTTAATTTGTCTTTTTCTTATCGGGTTAATTAGTAGCATCACCCTCAAATTCATCTTATGTTGGAAAAAATTAAATATTGTAGTGATCAGCAGACCCAGGCATCAAAACAGCTGGAAAATGTGGCTGCTTCCTTCTAACGGTGATGATCCTTTATTGATAGTCCTTACAATGGCCAAACACAACCATTATTTACTCGGCTGGCAGCAGGTCAGTAACCACACTGCCCGATGGATACCCCCCAGTGCTATATGTTCATATAAAAACATCCTGAGGTGACGTGCTGGTCATAACAACATGTTTTGAGTCTTACTTATGTTTTGGGGGTAATATTCAACTTGAAAGTATATATTTCTTGCGTTAGTCAAGTACGAGCTTAATGGGCCGAATGTCAATTTATGTTCTTATGCTTTTTGTCTTTCCACTTCTTTTTGTGAAACTTTGCTGATGATCTTCTGAAAAACTGCACGGTATATATATATAGAGAGAGAGAGAGAGAGAGAGAGAGAGAGAGAGAAAGAGAGAGAGAGCTTTCCTGGGACGTTTTATATCTCACGGCAGGTTCAAAGCTGTCTTTCACACAGTATGAACTGACCTCCTAAGCTCAGCAAGCTATGATGTATAGTCACTGGACATTATCGCATTAAAACATTTCTATGGCTTGCTTGAAATTAGTGCTCAGTTTGGAATGATTCAACTGAAATATATTCCCTTCTAGAATATGCCTAATGCGTTTTTTTGCTTTGTTTTCATTTTACTCTGGTCCAACTTGTACAATGTAACATAGCTGCGATTCAGTGGGGTCATCTTGAACCATCCTGCTGCTTAGTACTACCACAACCCCCTGGTTTTCTGCATGACAATTTGGATGGAATCTGGCAAATCTCCCAGAATCATGCATCTTAATAGTGGTGACATCATTCAGGCTGCTGATCCGCTTCTGCTCAACACCCGGCTGTCTGCAAATAGACCGTTAAACAAGCATTTGGGAAACTAAAGCATGATTTGTTCTCTTGTTAATTGGTGTTAGCTATTGATTGTTCTTCTTTACATTTCTTGTGCGCTCAGATCTAATACGAACTGGGAGCCATGCACTCTTCTTTCTCTACCTCCCCATTAAACAGTGATGGAATGGAGAGATCGCACACAGAGAAAGGAGCGCCATTTAACCAGTGGAACAATAGGAAGCTCCAGAGATTTTTGTCAAGGAACCCGATTATTTCTGAATGCCAAAATCCTATCCGGCCTTAATGTCCATCAAACAACCAATTGTTATATTGCCACTTTTAATTTTTCCTAACATTGCTATGCTGTTGGTAAGAAAGAAAACTCAACTCATTTGGAAAGAGATAAATGCCTTTTAGCATCATCAATATGAAATAACATAATGGGGACAGGGTGCTAAGCAACACATATTCTGTATTTATTTTTCTTGATTGGGCTACTTTTAGTAATTTTAGCTAATAGTTTTATCCGCATATTGAATCAGTGATTATTTTCGAGTGCTAGCCCATTATGAACAATAGGGCTCCCACCGTTTTCTATGCATTTATCTGAGAACATTTTAAAGATTTCATTTGCTGTTGGTGTATCATTGCTACAATGTACATGGCTGAGGTGATGATGTCGTTGTAATACGCTTAAACGTGTTTGTGCTGCTCTCTGACGTGATATTCACACCTGTATAGTTTGTGTCTAGCTGTCTTTTAAAAATATTATGAAAATTGGCTATGTAGATAAGGCAGGGAGTGCAGCTGTCCATTCAATCCAGCCGCAAAAGGTGGAGCTTGGTTTGCAGTGATTTTTTTGGTGTCCTCATGTTATTAGTGTAAGCAGGGAATTCCACAAATTTGATTTAGCCATCAAACCATTATCAAAACAAGAAAAATAATACAAATATTACACACATACAAACATTACTCAATTTGTCAGTTTATGCTGTACTGGCATCTCTGTTCATGGTTTTTTTATCTTACACCTAGCTTTATCAAAAAAACATAATCACAAATAAAGTAATTTATCTTGCCTGGAACAAAAAGAATTCCTGGCTTTCTCGTGCCTTTAATTGATCTTCTGTAATCTCTCAACCCGTCTAGGTGCAAGAACTGTGAAGCAAACTGTGCTCTACTCTGTCACCTTCTGTGAGGGAACACATGGAAAAAGTATCTGGTCTTCAGAGGCCTTTTCTATACACCTTATGGAGCATTTGTAGAAACCTCAGAGTGTGGAATGCAGTGAGACGGGTAGAATGAAAAAACGCAAAGAGAAACATGGTTAACAAGCCTGCTTCTCTGAATGTCATGGAGGCAGCACTTGTCTGGCGGGAAACAGCTTCCTTGAAGGAGACCTCTTCTCTTTGTTGCCTGCCCTGGTGCCACTGCTGCACAGAGAGGGCTTAGATTCTTATGGAGTAGGATCTTATTAGCTGAACATTTTTAAGTACTCATTTACACTGGCTAATGAGCATGGAGTCTGGGCAATTTAATAAGGCAGTCATTCGTCAAAAGGTGGGAGTGGGTACAAGGCTGGGAAGATGGAGGACTTCGGGAGGAGCAGAAATACCCATGGAGTCGTGAAAGAGACCGTAGAGGAGAACAGGCAGTGGATTTCTCATGAGCAGAAACGCCCCTCTGTTGCACAGTCTGAAGACATCATTATGAACTTAATGCCTGTGTTGTTTTCTTCCAAATTGGATAAGAGATGCTTGTTTTTGGATGTCCTTTTTCAACATGCAGCACTAACAGTGCTGAAACCGAACGAGCCCACCATGAGCTTCTCAGTGGTGTTTGATTTTAAGAAAACTCCTGCTCTAAGATCAGGTTTTTAGCCTACTGTGCCACCATGTCACTATTTCCTGGGCTTGCAAAAAAGAAAGTTAAGCCCATGGCATTTTCTGCTTGCTGTAATTGCTGCTGGCATAACTCGCCTGGTCAATTGCTTGGTACATTCCTGTTGGGAGGAGTAAGATCAAGGAAGGGAGCTTTAAGCAGGATAATGTAAAGCATTTTGAGACAATGCGATGTTGTGAAAATGTGCTATACAAAATAAAATTGATTGAAATTGAAACAAAATAAGAAGCAGAGAGAAAACAAAAATGATGGATTCTACTTACTGAATGACGATTCAGTGAAACTTAAACTCCTCCTTCTTAAAAATCCACATTTTCAAAATTTCATTGAAAGCTGCTGCATCTTGTTGTGCAGTTTCAATCACAAAAATGTTAGTGGCAACTGAACTCTTCAACCCACTTTCAACCCCATTTTGCTGTCATATGAATATATTAGGGGGGTTATTGGTTCTGAAACCAATCCCCCCTAGTGCCAACTGGATGCTGCAGGTGCAGCCTGTTCATCTCTCGATGGATGTATACCCCCAGTGTTGTATATTCTGAGGTGACATGCCCCCAGTGCTGTATATTCTGAGGTGACATACCCTCAGTGCTATATATTCTGAGGTGACGTGCCCCCAGTGCTGTATATTCTGAGGTGACGTGCCCCCAGTGCTGTATATTCTGAGGTGACGTGCCCCCAGTGCTGTATATTCTGAGGTGACATGCCAGTCATAGAAATGGAGAAAAATGGTCATTTTTCATTTTGCAATTAACACTATTAGACATGTAAACCATGAAATTATTATGCTATTTAAAGGCAAACTGTACATTTTGTAAATATTACACATTACATCTTTTATAGTCTTCCAACTCCATGTGTCACATGGCTTTTTGTCCACTGGTTATTGGGTGATCATGCCTGTGCTAAAAGCTAGGCTAGTTCATTAGCCCAAGATGAATGTGAGGAGCTGCAGTCTCAGGGATATTATTCATGTCAACGGTGTGGGATCATTTTGGTTATCCAGTAGGGTGTAACACCAACCGCCACCACTGACTGCCAATGTTTTTTTTTCCAGAAATGTTGTTCTGCTGATTTCTATAAATCTATGTATATATATATCCTGTGTGTTTATTTGGGGGTCATGCCTGCCATACAGTAATGTGCCAGACTAGTTTGTCTATGGTTCTGGTTATTTTTTGAGTATCCACTAACAGGACGTTTATCATTCATTGCAGCTACATCGAACGGGACCTTGGAAGGGCTAGAGAACAGGGAAGGCGGAGTGTGCAGCAGCCACTCCATGAAGATCATCATGAAAGTTGGCCAGGGTGAGTTACTCCTCCTATTTGAAATCAGTGAAATATGAGTGACTATGGCTGTGAGTAGCTGTATTTAACCATGAATTTATTACTGTTATCTGTAAATCCTTGCAGGATATCTAAAGTCATTGTGTATTATTATTTATTTAATCCTTAACGCATGCAGTAATTAGATTCCCAAATAGGAGAATTGTATGAGCACAGATTTTTAAGAGGGACCTATAATATTCCTTTCTGGTTGTAAACAATGTAGGAGTTTAGGTAGTGACATTACACAGAATCCCAGAATTCAAAGCTAAAATCAAAACATGCAGGCTCCTTCACTCCCTCCCTGAATGACTTGTTGTCTAAATTTAAAAGTTCATGAAGCTGATGAGGGAAGGAACAAGTGACTGAGTGAGAAAAGTAGCACAGACAAAAAGCGTATTGGGCCACACTTGCATC
>JAODLC010000042.1:4605939-4634994 GCA_026781145.1 Hippopotamyrus pictus | reverse complement strand
TATATATATAGTTTTTAGTTTGGAAACTGGAGTCAACTAGTAATCTTACATCAAGTAATCTAAAAAATCAGTTCAGAGGTTGGAACAGCAAATTCATATCCATTTATTTTCAGATTTGGAAAATTCCCCTTTGTTAACAAACACAGCTACAATTTATATTCTTAAATAGCCTAACAAATCCAAATGTATTAGTGAATCTTTCTTGTTGACCTTCTAAATATGCCAGGAGGCTGTGATGTCATGTTGTTTCAGTCTCAGTGAGTTTTTCTGTTCTTTAACCACCTCAATCACTGTCCCCCAAAGACTAAGCGAGGCAAACTGCTGTGATAAGAAATATCTGTCAGTTGAAGCCTAGCTACTGTTCTGAATTCATTTTAAAATCACATTTAATTGTAAACAAATAAATATGTCAATACTAACAGAAAACTTATTGGAGCAGAAATTTTTATCAAAGAGAATGGAGCCTCCATTTAAAACATCACATTAAAAATACTTTAACATATATTACCTCCAACACTGTTTATATCCTTTGTCTCATCACAAGTCAGATAATCTGCATTGTGAAATTGCAATCCATACCATCCAGGGTAATCTGTTTTCATTGTAATCTGGCTCCTGATTTACATTCTTTTGGCTTCACTTGTATTGATGAATCAAATGGTTATTTTGGCTATGTAGAAAGATATGGTAATATTTAGTGTTATATTTTATGCAAAATAAACATATAAAATACAAATAATTATAAATAAATGAAACTATGGAGAATGTCAATATTTTGTAGTATGCTTATATGATGTGCTCATTCAAGAGGATAGTGGCAAGGTTATTGGTTGATCTATGAATTTAGAAGTACTATGTGTCATAAACTTGCCCGTCTCCTCCCTGTCATGGCCCTAATAAGCTACGCCTATCCCTCTCGTTCGTAACCCTCATGTGGAAATCACTCCCAGCTGCCTCTTGTTAGTTCTCTGATTAGTCCCATATATACGTGCTTCCCAGTCCTGTGTTCCCCAGTCCAGTCATTGACTCTCTTGTTGCTTGTGCCCTTCCTTGTTCCACTCCTCCCATTTTGTGATCCCCACAATCCCATTTATTTCCAGCCTCTGTTCTTTTGAGTTCAGTAACCCCACTTTTGTTTTGCTACAACCCCTGACCTCGAGTCCTTCGTTCTTCAAGTCATGACACTATGGAAGCTGAAAAGGATTTTTCAAGAGGAGTGGGTCAAATTTATTATTCATCCCCATTATCCTTTTAATTCATGGGTCTAAAATACAGGCTGAAATAAATTACATTTAAATGCATTATTTTAGGTTTATTTATTTAGTTATTTTAGGTTTTATGGTTATTATATTTTTGTGTTGATATATTTTCTTATAACACTCTTATAATACTTAATACTTCAAGCTCTTTACTGCAAATTATAGCATTTGCAATTGCATCAAAAAGCACTGCACTTGATTTATAATGCTGCTGAAATTAATGGTATATACTGCACTTTAAGTTTAACTATGTCCATACATAAAGCAAAAAGCATGCATCGATTGCAATAATTTTTTATTGTTGCAGACCCCAACACAGTACTCCCAGACCCAGTGAACACTGAAAGGCCGAGGAAAGATCACGAAAGCAAAACAAAGGACTCCACCAGCAGCCCAGCCAAGAAAAGACAGAAGGATATGTCAGCAGATCAGGGCAATAAAGGTGAGAACGTCATTTTTTTGAAGGATGGCCCACTTTCCAAGGGATACGTCTGGAAGCACTTACAATGTATAGCTCTGATTAAAACTGAATATCCAGCTTTTATTGAGACATCATTATTGTAACAGAGGAGAGGATATAATGTAGGTGTGGTTATACAGACACACAAATATATTAGTTACATGAGCTACATTTCTCGGCTGAGGGAATAAAGGCCTGGATCTGCTCAGCATTCCTAAGTAAAAAGCCTCTCATTTGAACCGTTCGCTCCATTCACCTCGTTACACTGTAGCTGTCATTCTTCTACGACCTTGTGCATTTTGTTTTTTGGACCCATCAGTCACATCAGTGTCAGCATTCTTTGATTTTATAATTATGACCATGAAGCACATAATGAGTCCTTTTTTATTTGATGTGTGAACTTCACATAATTTACTGGTCACAAGAATGTCTGCTGCTGCAGTTTTTGTAATTAGTTTGACTGATAATCCGTATTGACATGCTACTCGAGTCTGGTGAAGAAAAAATTAAAATTCATAGCAGTGGTGCAAAGATGGGGTTATGGATAAGATTATCAGGCACCATTAGAGTCATTCAGGAAAATAAGGTATTCCTGGCATTTGCATTCTGGGCATATTCATTTCTGTGTATGCTCTCCAAGGTTAATTTACTAAGCGAGAACTTTTTTGTCAGACTAAGAATAAAAATGTTGAAGTTGATGAAGGTTTTTAAAAAATCATTCTTCCCCAAACTCTGGGAAATCTGGGGGACAAATGAAAATCAGATGTGTAAAATGTTCCCTCTTTCCTCTCTTGGGATTTTGCCAAGATTCTCTGAGTGTGGTTCACTTTTGAATCAAAGGTTTCTGCAGCCATTTTTATTGATGTTCCGCATGTTTTGAACTGTCCTATGTGTCCAGTTACTCTTAGGGAAGTGAAATGTTGCTGCAACAGGCAGTGAGGTAGAACTTGCCTAAGTTCCTTCATACCTCTGGGTGGAGTGGAATGTAATAAAACGGTACAGTTCATCATGCCTGTCTGCAAGGTCCTGGTATTGAAAAGCAGCCAAATGCATGCAAAGTCTCTTTAACCAGTTAAACCGCCAAAAATGTGCATACAAAATTGTTAATTGTTAAAAGAAAGAAAAAAACAGGATATTCCTACAGTTTTTGTGGTGATGAGTGCAGTGAGCAACATGCTAGAGACTTTTGTCAGTCTGCTTTTCATACGCAACAAAAAAAGGCTGGAAACTCAGCCGTGATCAAAATAAAATGCATATACATAAAACACATTAATAGTTATATAGTACTGGCATCTCAGTACATTTATGGAGTAAGTTTCTGTGACAAATAGCTGAAGTAGATTACACCCCTTTTACAATGACCCACAGGGTTAGGGTCAGGAGAGATAATGAATGTCTCTATTTTATCTTTATTGTTTGAAGTAAATTAAATATAAGGGACATATTGCTGTTTAAAACAGAAATATCAGTTAACAATAATTGAAATTTAATACTGAAATTATGCATTTAATCAATTGCATTGGGAAGAAGAGGCTGTTTACATGAATAATCTAATTACAAGGTATCCTGCAGTGAAGATAAAGCCTCAGCTAAGATCTGTCTTTTAGATCAAGCTGAGTTTCTGTGAGAATTTCAAAGGTAATTTCCCTTGGGAGCGTAATGGCGTCCATCTTAGCATCTCATCTGTGTTATATATTTTTTTCTAGCAGAAATAGATAAACAAAAAAAATAGAAACATCAAGACATTTGCTTTAATATCAGATGCAAAAATAACCACTTGACAGCTGCCAAAGACTAAAGCATGCTAGTAAAGTACTGAAGAGTATAATGTAGCATGTATAATGTGTCACGAGCACAACCAAAGCATGCTAGTAAAGTACTGAAAAGTATAATGTAGCATGTATAATGTGTCACGATCACAACCTCCAGCTCATGAACCTGTAGGTGATATAACTTTCTATCAAGCTCAAATGAGAAAAACATACAGGTGTGGCTGATGATGGATGGATGGATTTATTTATTGACTGATTAATTAAAACATACTACTGAATTCAATCCATGATTTAATTGCTTTCTGGATGAAATTACAATGCAAATCTGCATGACTCTGGCCATGATAGATGGTTAGAAGATTGATGGATGAATTTTAACGCACATCCTTGTCATTTAAGAGAGTTTAACCTTCATTGTGATAATAAATTGTTCTGTACTGTATGTAATCTTTGTTAATATATAAATACAATTTTAGAATCGGCTAGTGACAGATCATAATATACTTGAGTTGCATACAGAAATGAGTTTGAATAAGGAAAGATCTTGAAGGAAATCAATTTAATGAATGCCTTCTTTTGTACTTTTTTCAACTATTTGCAGTTTTATTTGCTAGTTGGAGTTATTTTGTTTTCCATTTTTCCAAAATAAATCATGATTATATGGCTCATATGTCAATAAAACTAACTCTTTCATTCTTTCTTTTCTCCAAATAGATACTACCAACCAGGATAATAAGTCCAAGACTGCAGAGAGCATCTTTGGTTCCAAGCCTGCACTGTTTGCTGCCATTGGGGCAGGCTGTGTGATTTTCCTCCTATTCATCATCATCCTGATCATTCTGGTCATCAAGATCAGGAAGCGGGCAAGAAAGCACACTCAGCAACGTACAGCGGCCTTGTCGCTCAGCTCGCTTGCTAGTCCCAAGTGCTCAGGGAATGCTGGCTCAGAGCCGAGTGATATTATCATCCCATTACGGACTACAGAACACAACTACTGCCCCCATTATGAGAAGCTGAGCGGTGACTATGGCCATCCAGTCTACATTGTCCAAGAGATGCCCCCACAGAGCCCAGCGAACATCTACTATAAAGTCTGAAGTTTTTAGCAATGGTCCATATTCTTTCAAGGAACTTTCTACCTATAACCTCTGTAAAGTGATGGACGTTTCTGACAGCGAGGAGAGACAGCTAAAAATCTTGATATGACAGATATAGTAAAGACTCTTTCACATTATTCTGGAAGTCAGAGAAAGGTTGTTTGGCCCTCCACATCCTTTTCTTGTCTGGTTTCTTGCTGCATTATATCTGCAGATGGAACACCAGGATGGTTCAGCCTTTGAAACTACGTAGCCTTCTTTGTTGCCCATGTGGAGACTAGATATGTGAACAGGGTATTTAAAAAGACAAAGCCCTAAAATAAATGAGCTGTATGTAATGGGATTCATAGCTGAAGTGCAGCTTTCACAGGTCGCTCAGGGAGCTGGGCGCAGTGCGATGACAAACACCATTTCTTTCACACTACAATATTTACCTTTGTTATATGTCATTTCATGGTCCTTCATCACAGTAGCTTTTTTAAAAATGACTTAGTTTTTTTCCATGTTTCCTCCGCACTGCTTTTTTTCCCTCAAAACATCTTATTAACAATTACTGAGATTTCCTTTGTGTACCAGATGTACATCTAACAATCCGTAAAGTGCAGACAAATGTATCATCGGTACATGCTGCCTGCTGCTAGAGAAGACGACGTTTGTGTCCCAACAGGCATGTAACTCAGGAAGCACTTACTAGGTGTGTCATGTGATCACCTCTTCCTGAAAATTCATTAATAAAATGTAATTTGTTCACACTAGGTTCTTGGGTGCAATTAATTTGAATAGCAATTACAAAACATTTCACAGCTGAACACCCAAATGCCAAAACCATTAATGTCCTTAATTTTTTTTTTGTTTCTTATGTTAAAATGTTACCCATGAGAAAGATTCTTTCATTCAAGATTGAGAAACATTCATTCATTCATGTTTCATTCATTCTTTCATTGACTATAGGCTTTCCAAGTTGTGTCTGACATGAAACAGCACTCAACTAGAGTATTTGCACTACATGAATGGGGTATTTCTTTATACTTTTAGAATTAAGAACCATCATTTGTTCACATACAGTATATGATATAGACTGTTTCAAAGGGCACATATTCAGTCGATAAGTGTTATTTTTCAAGTTCAAAGTTTGATTCACTGGAAACTGAGGGGTGTACTGTAGATGGTTGTTGGCCATGCTGGCCAGATTCAGCCTGGGACAGCAGGCTCCTGTCGGACAGAATTGGCACGCTTTAATATGTACGCAGCTGCAAGGAGGACACAGGAAATGCAAAACATGTGTTCGGTGCCTCTCAGTGAAGAAAGAGAGTGATAAAGAAGAAGAAATGAAAATAGTTTTCTGGCTCAATTCCAGTTCAAAGCCTTTTCAGCTTCTTGGGTAATTCCTAACTTTTCAGTGTCCAGGATTCATTTGGCAGGAAGGTTATTTCCTCAGTGTGAACATATAATATATACAGTGAATCCACCCACAAAAATGCAGTTATCAGCCAATTCTCTCTTGTAACCTGTTTCAGCCAATTTAAGAGGGAATTGGAATTAAGTACCACAATTTAAAAATTTGAGAGCAATGTTATAATTAGGATTTTAAAGTAAGCTTAAAATAAACTTTAAAGCATATATAAACATCTAGGTCTTTTTAATTCCATCTGCTTACAAATATGTTGTAATTGTGTGTAGAGACGGCATTGTTTATAGAATTTATAAACCTCATCTTAGTTCTATCATAGAAAGCATTGCTCTAATGATCGTTTCTTTGTTAACACCTGTTCTGTTTTAGTTCATCATTAACAAGACCATCTGGTTGCTTCAGGAAAAATGACCCTTATTTTCTTTGTCATAGTTCATTGAGCAGTCTCAGAAATTGTCCTTAAATTTTCTTAGAAGTCAAACATTTCTTTTATCTTTCCTGTGACAAGGTAATTCTCTGTTAAGATTTTAGTTTGTTCTTCTGATTGCAAAGTGAGTAGATCAATGGCGTATGAACTGCTTTGGGTTCTCACCCTGGGTACAATGTCAAATGGAGACTTTTCTCACTCAAGATGAAAATAAATAATAATAATAATAATAATTATTATTATTATTAGTATTATTATTATTATTATTATTACTATTATTCATAATAATAAAAATAAAAGGATCTGGAAGTCTAGTAGATTCAAACTTGCTAAGCTGTTGGACTTTAAATGCTTATTAGGTTACAGTAGAGTGGAATGCTCTACTTAAAAATACTGCATTTCATTCTCATCAGTGTGAGAAATTTATTGGGTTAAAATCTGCTGGTACACATATGGAAGGTGAAGCTATGTTTCCTAAACACTTACATAACCTATATAAACTTAAGTATTTCATTAATGTGGCACCTCCTGCAGAAGTTTTACTTGTTTAAATACATCAGAAATCTATTTTAATATGTGTTGTTTTACCAGAATTTAAACTATTTTCACGTTCACATTTTTTTCTAATGTATTACATGTAATGTGAAAGTGGAAAAAGGTTTGTAATACATTTATCATGTAAATCTTAATTTCATAATTTCAAAATTCCTTGATTTTAAGATTCATCATGAAATATAAAATACAGGGCAAAACAATTCATACAATTGTACAGCTTATTGAAAATGTGCAAGTAACATTTTCATTAAAAAAATTAAAATTATTTGAAATTTTGGTAACACTTGCAATCTTCATAATGCATTCTAGATACCTTGATAATGCATTATAATGCATTCATAAAGTATCATAATGGTCAGTATAAGCCATTATACTGTATTACGAAGGTATTTATAGTGCATTATAGATAAGAGCTTCACAGAGCATTCATAATGTATAATAAACATGGTTATAACGTTATGTCTTTTTATAAATAGTTATAGCTATGTCTGTAATACCATATGAATGTATTATAATGCATTATGAAGGTATCTAATCCATTATACATGAGTACTTTAAGTGTTACTGAAATTTTCAAGGGTAGTATTTGTGATTTAGTTTTTGCTTTTTATTTTTTCATGTATGTTTCTTGAGTGAAAAGCCTGCATTGTAAAATAATTTACAGTCTGGCTCAATACATTGAAATAATGTAAATATGTGGAAAAAACTGAAATAAAATTACATTTATTAGAGCCCCATTTATGAAAGTTATCTAATTAGGTTTTTTTAATGATGAATTTTGTAAATAACTGTCTTTTATAAAAGACGTTTTGTATAAACTTTTGAATTATTTTCTTGAAAACATTTTTGTTAATAAAAGAAAAGATTTCTTAGAATATGTGTACAAGTGCCATGCCAGTTATTGCCATACTTAGAGAATTTGCACTACCTAGGAGCGATTTTTCACTTCTGTTCTAAATGACACGAGTCGTTTTGTCTGGGCCCAGCCTCCATACTGCTCTATACAGTATAAGCAATTAAACGTTTTTTTTTATCACACTGTAATGATGGACAGGTTAAGTGAACAACCAGTGGGAGTTATCCAGTTCCTTTCAGTAGTAACCTAATCAGCATTGCTTCGGATCTCACCAATGAGTTATATTCAGCATTTCTGTTAAATACTATTATTAGCTTGAATGTTGTACCGTATCATACCATAGAAGACAGACATCATCGCCTGCCATTGTAACACAGTGCTGCCTGAAGATCTGTACTGTAGCTTTACTTTTGTCTATGTTCTGATATTAACTGAACTGGTTCCCTCAACATCAAAAGCTACAAAAAACTGCCAAAATGCAACCACAACCTTTATATTGATGTTGCTTGTTGGGCTGCCAGAGTGAAGCATTGCCACATACACATTTAAATTTTTTAAACTGGTTGTCCACTTTTCTTGAACTAAGTAAACCTTTGTATGTTATCCAAACTCTGTTCAAGGTAAAGGAATGTTATGTTTAATGGATTTTTATGAAAGCCCAGTTAATTTGTGTTCCTTTGTATCTGCTCCATAAATAGCTGTGCCTATATTTTATTTTTCATGTCACTTTCTACCCAACTTAACTTTATACCAATTATAATGGAAAATTTTTCCATGATCTAGCTTCAAAATCTGATATTACATATTGATAAATACATTTTTCCTATGGATTTTCTTGTGTTCAAAAGTTTTGAGGACTACTTTTCAGTGTCAGCAGAAGGAGAATCATGTGATCAAAATGGGGCTTCAGTCACACAATGGTCTACAATAGGGTATCAAGTTGGGTATTAAGTTGGGCATCATGATGTGTTCCTTGGAGCAATAAAAACATAACTGAATCTATACAGTGGATTCAGTTAGTATTCAGACTCTTTTACTGTTTTGCACACTTTTTATTGTGGATTTAATTTTGACTGGACAGAATTGCCATTTTTACCTAAAAACATACATATAATGATGATGGGAAAACATGTTTTTAGAGATTTTTGCAAATTAATTATATATTAGTAACCTATATAATCTGTTATTTAGAAAAGTATTCTGTGGTTAGGTGCATCCTGTTTGCTTTAATTCCCTTTGAGATATGTCTTGAACATGGAGTCCACCTATTGCAAACTGAATTGACTGGAAATAGTTTGAAAAGGCACACATTGGGTATATAAGGGCCCATAATTTACACTGTATTGTCTGGACAAAAACAAAACCATGATTTCCAAGGAACTCTCTTTAGATTTCTGCGATAAAATTGTGGCACGGCACAAATCAGGTCAAGGATATAAAATTATTTCTAAGGCTTTGAGTTTTTCCAGAACCACGGTGGCCTCAATATCTTTGAAAGCTTGGCAGAACCCTGACCCTAACCCTAACCCTGACCCTTTCCATAGCTGGCCGTCCAGCTGAACTGGGCATCTGGGTAAGGAAGGCCTTAGTCAAGGAGACGAGAAAGAACAGTTACTCCAAATGTTAACTACTCTCTGGACTGTTTTTTTTCCCTTTTTCTTTTTTTTTTTGCTGTTCCACTTTCTGTTGTTCCTTGTCTTCCCTTTTCCCAGATGTTCTTGCCTGTCTTTCCACTGATGTATTTGTGCTGTAATAAAACTTCAACAAAAAAACATTGATGAAAAAAAAGAGCTCCAACCATCCTGTGCAGAGAGGAGAGAACCTGCTAGAAAGACAACCATCTTAGGAGCTCCCTACATCAGACCGTTATGGCAGAGTGACAGGATGGGAACCTCTGTATGGTAGCCGGCTTGGAGTTTGCTAAACAGCACTTAAAGTACTCTGACATCATGATGAAGAGGATTCTCTGGTCTGATGAGACAAAAATTGAATTGCTTAGACAGAACAGCAAGTACTATACCTGGTGAAGACCAGGCACTGCAGATCAGCTGGCCAATAGCGTCCCTACAGGGAACATGGCGGTGACAGCATCGTGCTATGGGGGTGCTTCTCAGTGACAGAGAGAGCAGACTGATCAGAATTGAATGAAGGATAAATGCAGCCAAATACAGGAACATGCATGACGAAAAGCTCCAGAGTACTGACTGGGGAGCATACAGTCAAAACAAGAGACAAGTCTCTGAATGTGCCTAAGTGGCCCAGCCAAAGCACAGACAAACTCCTTCAGGCATCTGTGGAGACACCTGAAGACGGCAGTTCACAGATGACTATGATCCAGTCTGATGGAGATGAAAAGAACCTGCCATGAAGAATGGGATTAACTGCTCAAATGTAGGTGTGCAAAGCTTAGACAGCGAAGACTTGAAGCTGCAGTTGCGGCCCATGGAGCTTCTCCTGAATGAAGGGTCTGAATACTTTTATAAAGATGATCTCTAAAAACATGCTTTCACTTTGTCGTTATGTGTGAGTAAGCGTAGATCTATGGGAAAAATTGCAATTATACCAAAATGAAATCCACAGCACAATAAAATATGCAAGAAGTAAAGGGGAAAGAACAAAAGCCACACAAATACAAGAGCAATAAAACTCTACTCACACAGAGCCGTGTCTGAAACAGGCAGGAATTAACCCTCAGCCTAGGAGGTTAGATTCAATTAGTGAAATCATGATTCCTTGTGAGCAAAAAAAAGTCAAATCAACATGTAATATTGCTAGCTCTGAAATGAATACTAACATGGTTTTTAACATAAATGTAGTTCTTTTATTATTATTAAGAAGTCTAAGATGATTAGCTTTCTGGTATGTTGTTATCAGTTCAATTAAAAAAAAATATAACATCTTAGTAGCCTTAAGATATGTGCTCTATTTTTCGAGATGCATAAATCAGGTTACATGCAGTGTGATCAGAAGGACAAAGATTTTTTTGTTGTAAAATGCAGTATCAAGAGAGCATGGGACCACCTTAAAATCTCTTTTGGTGCCAAAATATTCTTGTAGTCAAAGTTGTTATTACATCTGGATCATCAATGCAGAGCTGTATTTATGAAACCACACACATTCAAAAATCCTTTCACAAAGGATATCTAAAAACAATTTTTTAGTCCAAAGATGACAACATTGCTGAAAAAACCGGTCCATTAGGCACCCTGCTCAGCCAAGAGCTTGCCATAACTCAGCAGAGAGAAGGTGCTGAGCCAAGAGAATCCCACCCAGCCCCCATGGCTCAGTTAGGCTTGGCCAAGGATACAGCCTGGGTTTAAGTCAGCAACCTACAAACTGCCCAGAGTTCAGTAAGGTGTCTCAATGAAGGGGTCGGTTTGCAACCCACGTTTACTGAAACGAGTTGGACAACCTGTTTCCATGCTTTCCTTGTTTGTTTCAAAGTGAATATGTGAAAAACAAAGGGGAAAATAGTCTTTATGCTGAAACCTAATATTTAAAATGTTTATGATCAAGTATTAAATTGCTCATTATTTAATTTGTTTTGAGTTGAAACTGAAATGATGATTTCTTGCTAGCTGATAACATGTAATGCCTTATTTTACTGTCTCATGAACTTAATACTTCAGACAAGTGGTGTCCTATTCATTTTTAGCAGAACATGTAATATATGAGAAGGCTAGTTGTAAGATTTTCTTTTTATGGAGTTACCATTTTCAGTGAATTCCCTGTCAGGCTTCCAAAAGTCATAGAAGCTACATCTGGATCTATAACAATATGACATTTAGGCTGCAGCTGTTTCTTGCTTTCTTTAACATACCAATGGGCTGTCTCATTGGACATAAATTAAATAGGAAGAAGTTTGATGTTTACATTTAAAATAGGCAACTTGCTATAAACATTGATAAAACATTTGGCAAATAACTGCAAACAGCTAGACACCATGTGGACTGTGACAGTCATCCTAGAATCTGATTTCCAGTCACTAGCTAAGAAAAAAAGAAAATAATATAAAAGAATTGCAATATAAGCAATAACCAGAGGGCAAATAAGCTCATTGAACTTTTTCTTAATCACCATTAAATCTCTTGAAGGAAAGGATACCATACTGTAGGTCTCTTCCCCGCATGCCAAAATCAAGGTTATTCATTTGCTTTATAGGGCATAGAGCTTATTACACACAAGCCATTATACATTTATATTCTTCTCAATATAATAGGTCTCTGGATTTTTGTCTTTATCTGAAGAAAATCAGACAATGTTACATTTTTAAGTTTCTTTTTTTGGACTTCCACTGGATTTCCTTACATTAATAAGCTAGAGACACTGTCCTCAGAAAAGTGGTTATTCCCTAAAACAGAAAGCTATATACAATATGTATTATATAACGATATTATAACATAACGTTCTGGGATAGGCTCCGGACCACCCGCGACCCAGTAGGATAAGCGGTTTGGAAAATGGATGGATGGATATTACATACTGTATGATTTTATATTATATTATATATATATATATATATATATATATATATATATAGCAGTACAATTATTACTTGTCACGTGGTCAGCCATTTTGACTTGTCTTCTCCTAGCAAAATATCAAGCAACAAAGAACAAATAGTTTACACCAAACGTCTATGTCAAATTTATCCCTTTCTTTAAGTTTTCCTTAGACTCGGGCCTGCCAGATCGAGAACATGACGAAATCATAAAGAACTACTTGCTCGTAAATGATGCGAGTTACTGAAGCAGACGTCATGATAATGTAGATTTACACTCTGTACAATGATGTGAGGCCAGCCTGTGAAATATTTATGTTTTGGCGAGTTCAATAAGTAAAATTAAATGCAATCAGTTGTTTCTGTTCTGCCTTCCTTTCTATCTATTGGCTGCACCATCTATCGAAGGCTTCACTGCATGGTCTTGTTCCGGCCCGGAGCCACAAGGGTTGTTGGAAATGCTGAAATGATGAGCACATTTGTCTCAAACCTGCTTTATTGCATTACTTGCTGGCATCAATCCCATTAAACCTTTCCAGGTCAGAAAAAATATCACACAATATCCATTTATGTTGGATATGGGAAATTTACCTGGAGATGATTTATGATGACTATTTGTTCAAGGGACCTTGAGAGAATAAAGATAGAACAAAGGATATTTTTAAAATGTAATTCATTGTTATGCACAAACAGCCAGTTACAATTAAACTGTCTATGAAATTAAAAAATGTATTTTTTATATTCTATGTATTTAAGTATATGAATAATTACATGCATACAAGGCTGGAAGAAGCTATCATACAGTAGGTTTTACCTAAATATAAATTATTAGTACTCGCTTGTGCTTTTCAGTAACTGTAATTCCATCCATCTATATTTCAACCATTTATGCTGGTCAGAGTCAATTTAAATGCAATTTACAGTATAGACTTAAGAATGTACATATACTTCATTAAATGTCAAATAAACGTTATAGATTTTACTTTTATTTTTTACATAGTCAATTTCTTACATAGCCAGTTATACTGGAGAGAGAAGATATGCAGTTTAGCACACACAACTGCCTGTCCTTGGGACAGAAATGGTGCTTTTTGTCAGGTTCTAAAAAGCATGTAACTAGGGACACTGTCAGAAAAGAGAAAGGTATAAATAAAACAGGACGACTTTTAGGGGTTTCTGAGGAATCCACCTGTTCTGAAGGGAATCACATAAAATACGTCACATATTCCCTTCAAACTGAATGTGAAAGCGAGCACAGCTAACTGTCTTAGTCCTGCAACTTTAATTAGCATCACTAAGAATGCCTGGGTGTTTTGGGAATCAGATGTAAAGGGTCTTTTCCCGATTTTTCTTTACCTTCCCTTTCAAGGTGAAAGCTACTGAAGAACTGAATGCAGATTTCAGGGTGGAATTCAATTCACAGGAGGCCTGCAGCTTCCCTGTCTTTCTGATGATGTGCTGTCAGGAACATGAATGCTAAATGACTTATGTAAAGGGGTTCTCAGAGATTCAAGGGGGTCACACACCACAGGAGAGACACTTCATGAAGACGCTGAATATTAATGCCAGAAATGATTTCTAATGTGCATATGATCCTAAAATGTAGCCAGATGCATCTGGGTAGGAGACGTACAGCTTTCAGTTTGTCTTCTAAAGATCTCGGGTACCGTTAATCAGCCATGAACTGGGGTGAGACACTGGAACCACATAAATCTGAAGAATCATATGAATAAATCAGTAGAATGGTAGTGAAATCAGAAGTAATCCAAACTGAAATAAATATTTTAAAAGATTTTTTTAGATAAATAATATATTTTGTTTGAATCACATATTTCCACCCACATATTTGTTTTATGATGGAAAAAATAACATGCTTGTAGTAAATACAATATCTTACTTCTTGCAACTCCCAATTGTAGCTTTCCTGAGACTGTCCAAAAAGATAAAACCTGTTCACAAATTCTGGTTAGCTGAGACATGCTGTCAAGCTACTACTTAAATTTACAATGGAAACATTTTTCTTCGAAGAGTTTATGCTGTCTGCTGCTACATTTCATCACAAAGTCATACTGACACTATAGTTCCTCTCTATGCCACAGATGACATTTCAGCTCTCCTACCACTCTGAAGCTCAATACAAATCACACAAGTTTAGTCAGTAACTTAAATTAAGAAATGGACCACTTCCCATCTGCTTTACAATAGATAATCTGACATATACTGTACTTAATATATATACAGACAATCTGTCATACTCCCTGACAATTATGTATCCATAATGAATTATGATGACTGCATCAAGTATTACCAGTAATTTTTATATTTTAAGTATATATATTTGTGTGTGTGTGTGTGTTTGTCAGGGAGAGGCATCTGAAGGTACGTTTGTATGCATTTACCTTGTTGGTATATTGTAATTTTACTCAATGCTGCACACACAGCTTTAACTTGCTGCAATTTCAGCCAATATGTTGATGGTGGCTACGTTGTTGGGATTATGTGGCATTTATGGAGTACATCCCAGCCCCTGCTATCTAAATATAGGTGGGATTCAATCCCCTGACCCTGGAGGAGTGAAACACAAAATTACACAATGTTTTGAATCTTTCAAATTTATTGCATGTAATCCCCAACAATCAATCAATATGCAGGATGTATATTTTTTTCTCAATTTTTTTGTTCTCATCTGTATAGCTCTTGCCCTGGATTTGATTAAATTATTTGGTTTATTCCTGTCCTGCGCCCACAGTCTCTAGGATAGGCTCCAGGCCCCTCCGTATCATGTACCACATTAAAAGAGGTATAATAGCTATAGCTGAAAATGCCACCTGTACCACTTTATAATCTTACATCCTACGCCTCTACTTCTTGAGGAGGGTGAAGCACGCTGGCCTTGGCACCTCAGTCCTCACATCCTTCTACAGGTGTGTGGTGGAGAGCCTCCTCACTTCCAGCATCACTCTGTGGTACAGTAACTGCTCTGCTGCAGTGGACCTGCAGTGTGTTGGGTGGTAAAGATTGCACAAGGGATCACGGGTACCAGCCTACCCACCATCAGTTTGATTTACAAGAGCAGAAGCAGGATTCCTGTATCATGATGGACCCCACACACTCTGCTCATGGACTGTCTGCCCTCCTTCCTGTATCATAAGGGTCCCTACCCACCCTGCTCATGGACTGTCTGCCCTCCTTCCTGTCTCATGAGGGTCCCTACCCACCCTGCTCATGGACTGTCTGCCCTCCTTCCTGTCTCATGACGGTCCCTACCCACCCTGCTCATGGACTGTCTGCCCTCCTTCCTGTATCTTGATGGACCCTACACACCCTGCTCATGGACTGTTTGCCCTCCTTCCCTCAGGCAGGAGGCCACGCAGCATCAGGACCAGAACCTCCAGACTGAGGAACAGCTTTTTCCCAGAGGCTGTGGGCTGTTAAACTCTGTATCTCATCCATGGTACACGCTGCTATAAATCATCAGTGGTACATGTCAGGGCATTGCTGCAGTAGTTAACCTCCATGCTGCACTTTATTACTGTGATTTTGCACACACATGTTGCTACTTCCACAACCAGTATCACACATACTTTATTGTGCACAGACCTCAATAATCTCTACAACACTCACTCAAATTGTTCTGACACAGGAGATATTCCTTGAGTTCAAACTAAAATGACTAAAGTGACTTGGTGGCTCTCGGCTTTTGGCTTCTCTTTATTTTTAAGTTTTTACTGTCAGTTAAACCACTCAAAGCATTTATCCAGTATGGAAGGGCTGATTTAGTTAATAAAGGGAAGGGTTCGAGTTTCACGCATCCCCGAGGCTGGATTTTATTCCACCAGAGGTACGGCGGACTACTGAGGCTTTTACATTCCCTCTCTGTGGCCGAGACGGTGGAGGAGACTTCGTAAACAGAAGCGGGGCAGAAAGAGCGGCATACATGTTAGCCTACGTGCTAACCCATTCAGACCGGTGTTCTGACGAGCTGAGCTACTGTACCTACAGTATCTAGACGTGCTATTGAGCCTTTCTGCACATGTGCAGTTCCACCATCTTGGGATTGGGGTTAGGGTTAGGGTAAGGGTTAGGTCTATCGATTAGCACTACAGTAGCCTAACTGGACAAAATAGCTCAACTCGACAGAACACCAACTCATCCTAGTCTCTACCTCACGAACACAAGGTCTCTCACCAATAAGATGGGTGAGATTTGGCTGAGGTTCGCCACACGTAGGGTAGAGTGCTGTGCGGCAGTTATTACCAAGATCTGGCTGGATAATAACATTAGTGCCTAAAAAATCAGCGGTCGCCTACCTTAATGGTTACTGCTCTGTGGCTCTGACCCCAGTAATAATGAAGTGCTTTGAGAGAATCCTCCTAAAGTACATCATGGATGCCATCCCTGTTGGATTTGACAACCATCAGTTCGCCTACAGGAAAAACAGATTTACAGATGATGCCATCTCAATAGCACTTCACACAGCCCTGACTCATCTGCAGTCCCCTAACACTTATGTTAGGATGCTATTCGTCGATTTCAGTTCAGCGTTTAACACCGTAATCCTGAACAAACTGGTACAAAAGCTTTATAATCTGGGTTTGTCCGCATCGTTGTCTCTCTGGATCCGGGACTTTCTTACCAACAGGCCTCAGGTGGTTAGAATTGGAGATCGTACATCAGCCACACTGGTTCTGAACACAGGCCACACTGGTTCTGAACACAGGCACGCCAGAGGGTTGTGTGTTCAGCCCAGCACTCTTTACGTTATTCACACACGATTGCTCTGCCATCCATGACACAAATATGGTTGTGAAGTTTGCAGAAGATACGACCGTGGTGGGTCTCATATCAGACAATGATGAGAGTCACTACAGAGAGCAGATACAACACCTAGCACATTGATGCTCGGTTAACAACCTCTTTTTGAACACCAGGAGGTCCAGAAGAACAGAACATGCTCTTATACGTGAGGAGGCTGTAATGTGTGTTCAGAATCAGTATGGTTTTTGGGTTTACACATCACATCGGATCTCACCTGGTCTTTGAACACATCTCATCTGGTAAAGAAGACATTCTTCTTCAGGAAGATGAGAAGTGCTGGATTCTCCTCTCGGCTGGTCACAAAGAGGGCCAAATGTATAGCTGCGGATCTCACCCATCCAGGAAATGGACTGTTTGTACTACTGCCTTCGGGAAAGCAGTACAGGAGCATAAAAACATGTACCAGTAGCTGAAAGACAGCTCCTCGTCTCGTCACTGAGTGTAGGACTGACCTCCCCAGCTTTATATATCGAAGAACATCCGGAGCGCTTTACAGAGGAGACAGCCCGGGTTCGTTTCTTTATCTCGCTCCTCACCAGACACACACGAGATTGGGCTACAGCGCTCTGGATGGACGACCCACTCCTGGATTCGGCACATGATTTCCAGCAGGCTTTTAAAGGGATATCTGATCATCCCGCCGTCAGACGCAGCCTTGGGGAGAGACTGTTCGATGTGACGCAAGGGGCCCGGAACATCGCTGAAATCACCTTGGAGTTCCGAACATTTGCAGAGAGGCTCCGCCGCTGGAGAGGGACAGCACACACGAGCATTGATTGATTCAGGGGCAACTGGGAACTTCATGGATCTCATACTGGCACGCAAGCTTCAGATCCCTCTACAGGCACTCTCCAACCCCGTCGCAGTACTGTGTGTCAGTGGCGAGCCCCCCCAAGGAGGGCAGGTGAGCCATTGTACTGGTCTGGTCACGCTTCACATGGGAATGTTTCACATTGAGACCCTCGACTTCCTGGTCCTTCCCAAAATAAAGGATCCCATGATCCTCGGTCATCCATGGCCCCAGAGAACCAGAGGCAACAGGCAGCCGACCCCAGGGCCCCTAGGATGCCAGGCGGCCGGGGCCGACCAGCCCCCGGTAGAGAGCCCTGCCCACGCCGGAGAGGCCCGAGCCCCCACCCCCCTCCCCGGGCCACCACACCAAGGAAAGGGGCCAGCAACCATGCCCAGGAGGCCAACCGTGCCCAGGATGGAGCAGTAAGCCCTGGACTCAGGTCCACACCGACCACACAGACACCCCGCATACACACCTCTCAGCCATGCACATAGACCATACACACATCCCCACAACATACAGACACCCACACACAGAGACAAAGAGACATAAGCCCATCCACTCCAGACTGCCCTCTAACGTGCGGGAGAACGGACGCGACCTCCGGCGCCAGCTGAGCGACCACCCAAGCCCCTCCCCCACCATCTCCAGCAGGGAGCAGGGGTGTAGGAAGACCCACCCACTCTCCTCCCCTCTGTGTGAGAGGTAGAGTGATTGATGCGTGTGGTGATGTATGTGACTGTATGTAGTGTAGGGGGTGAGTATGACTGTTGAGAAACTAAGGTGAATTTAAAATTGACGGGGAAAGTGCAGGGGAGCGCTGCTTGTGAACAGCTCTCCTCCACCCCCCATCCCCCATCAAGACCCTCAATGTAGCTGGTGTGAGTAAAACTGGGGGGCAGCAGCAGTGCAGAGGCGAACGAGACCACCAGCATTTTTGGGTCTTTTTGGCGTGGAGATGATGACTCACATGTGGAATCCTTTGAAAATAAATAACTTTTTAATAAAAGAATGTAACACTTGATTTTACACAGTAGTATTTGAGCAATTAACATGACATTTCTTTTATTTAAATTATATGTTTGGGTATGGATACATATAATTATTCTCCTAAACTCAAACACATACACGTTGCTCTTTATATTTTCCTGATATGGTGTTGAATGTATTGAAATCATTTGTTTTGCAGACACTTTAAAAGAAAGTGCACTGGCTTTGTGTTTTCATGTGCTTGTAAAGAAGATTAAATTGTTTATGTTATTCTGGATTGAGTAAACTTTAGCTTTATTAAAATTTAAAATACCTTTTATACTGAAGTCCTGTGTTTTATAGCACTGGAGGCTGTTGTGTGAGCAGGTTTTTTCCTCCTTCCTTCCTTGTGTTTCTCCACAGTCCCAGTTCCCCAAGGCTGCCCTCTATTTAGACAAACACACAATTTGGTGGTTTGGGAAGAGATCCGTAAAACTGTTTCACGCCAAAGGTCCACTATGTGCAGAGAGTTGGGCTGTTTCTTTGTCTGCATGAGTAAATGAGAAACAAAAATGCAGCAAAAGTAAATAATTGGAGTACACTTATAAACATATGGGCAGGGCAGAATGTGCCTGAGATCAGACTTCTGAAAAATGCAAATAAATTAGAAACGAGATCACCTTAAGAGAACCCTATTATTTAACAGAAAAAGAGTCCAAAATATCCATGGTGTCCCAAAACAACATTCACTATTTAATTGTGTGGAGTGTTGCACAGTGGACTACAGCTCTGTGCCTGTGCTCAGGTGGTCGGTAGTTCAAGCCTGGCCTCGGCAAACAGTCTGTGGGCCCCTGAGGGAGGTTCCCAACCCCCCCCCCCCCCAGCTCAGTGGCTGCTGCTTTACTGTGATCACCAAGCTTTCGCTCACCTGTGTGGAGAGCAAGATAGGGCAGAGAGAATGTCTCCACAGGGATTAATAAAGCATCAGCTTCATTGCTTCCTATATTTCAGATAATATAATAACATTTTATTTGTCTAGCCAACATAAATTAATTTTTTCACAATGTTTATAATGAAACTCATATATCAAAACAACTCTGAAAATAAGACAAAACTAAGAAGAAAAAAAAAACAAATTTAGTGCATTCAAAGATGCTCTTCTTGGCTGTACTGCCTTCAGTGCCATTTGGAGATGGATTTATGCGATTAACAATGTCATTGGGTGTAAGGATATAACAATGTCTTTACGTTAGTATTGGCATTTAGAGAACGTCTGAGCTAATGACAGACTCATTTTTCAAGATTAACCCTGAAGAGTCACCACATTTTAGGGCATTTTTTTAACTGAAAAATTAGTATTATTTGGATTTCCATAAATCTTCTGCATAGGGTTCTTTGGTCAGTCCTCCAGATCCACGTAGACCTTCACATGCTGTGTGCTGGTTATGCAGAGTCTGCTCTGGCCTGCAGCCCTGTCACACGGCATCACCACCTGTCATCACCCAGACGATTCCCTGCAGCTCCTCATTTCCACATATTCCTTCACACTGTGTTTACTAGGACACTGATGCAAAGACAAAAGGGGATCATGCAGTGTATAAAAAAAAATGTTTTATCTCTAAAGTCAATTCTAAGCAAAACTACTTGTACCATAATTTCAGTGAGCAAACTACTGTATGAGTGTTGCTATTAGGCAGCTTTTAGCAAAAACTATGTACTAAAATAAATCAGAATGAAATCTTTAAATCAGCCCTTGAAAAATGTGTACCTTGACAAATTTAATGCAATCAGATATATATATCATCTTGAGACTGGTTCTCTTTCTATTCTAAAAAAAGCTTAAACTAAAAGAGGCATCCTATAAGAATTAACATGGGGATGTCTTAAAGATTGTACATCCAGGGGATAATATAGCGTTCGCTTATTTATAAATCCTGAATATTTTAGTATCCTGTGGAAAGGAAACTCAAACTGATGTGACTATAGCCCTTCCAACTGTGCCAGGGAAAATTGGTTTCATGTTTTTTTTTTTTTTTTTAATTGGTTCCATGTTGATGGGAAGGTTGAATGGTCCTGACACTGATCCATGTGGTACACCTGGAATGACAGACACAGGCGGGTGGCCTTTTGCTGTACAATCAGTCCTTTGGAATATGCAAGAAGGTGATTAAGGCTGGCATCCTATGTCTAAATATGATAAATATCATCATGATTAGCATTTATAGTCAATCAGTCCTTTGGAATACTCGAGAAGGTGAATAGGTTAGCATCCTCTGTCTAGATCTGGTAAATATCAGCATGATAAATATTTATAACTTTTTCTGCTTAGCTGACACTTTTATCTTGAATTCCAAATTCACTTGTTTATACAAGTGAAATTGATCACTATAAGTGGATGATCATTATAACTGGGGCGATGCTGGCGCAGGAGGTAGTGCTATTGTTCGGCAACCAGAGGGTTGCCGGTTTGAGCCTCAATTCCTCCTGAACCCCTCAAAGTGTCCTTGAGCAAGACACTGAACCCCAAATCGCTCCCAGTCGGCAAGTTGGTGCCTTGCATGGTAGCCTCCGCCACCAGTGTATGAATGGGTGAATGTGAGGCATGAATTGTAAAACGCTTTGAGTACTCGTAAGAGTAAAAAAGCACTATATACAGTAAATACAATCCATTTACTGTAGTTTTAATTTTTTCCAAATGTTGTCAGGTATAAAAAGACCCAATATGAACACTGTAATTGGACTACTTGATTACTATAAGCAAAGTATTTAAACAGTATTTGTATAGGAATGATTCTGTCTACTGAGTAGAAAACCAGACTCAAGCCTCCACACATGCAAGTCTGAGGCAACACTGAATCACTTTTCCACTACTAGCAACAGAATACAGAATCATACAATGTAGTTGACATCATGTGCAAACCCTCCTTAGTGCTTGAATGTCTCATGGAGAGCAAAATAGGATAAGTGAAAAAGTATCCCCATTCTACTTAAAAGTAAACTTCTTCGAAAAACTGATTTAGCATTCTATAAACTGAGGAGAATAGCAGAGACTTCCATGAACCTTAATGAAATACCTCTGGGCTGGGTTATTAGGGTTAGTATAGATCTAATTATGTTAGGTAGTTGGGGGAGGGGTGATTTAGAGCCTGAGTTGTTCTGTGTGTGATAATGTGCTCAGGTCTTTTATGTCTGAGGTTGTACCCAGACTTATCATTCCTGCACATTGTGCATCCTAGAAAAATGGCATCTTTGAATGGCCCTTCAATTTATTCCTGCAGCGGTGGGTGTACAGAGTCTCCATGGAGGGCAGATGTGAACCAGTAATCCTCTCTGCAGGTTTTGTAGAGCTTCATGTAGTGTTTCTAAACCACACAGTGATGCCTCTGCTCAGGATGTTCTCTATAGAGGTATTGCTGAGATCTTTAAAATGGCTATGGGGTGTTTCTCAATATGCGTACTTGACTGTACTTGTGTTCTCATGTACCCATTTTACATCATCTCCCATTGCCCAAGACCAGTTGCAAAACTCATGAACAGAAGTATAGAGCACAGTAAAAATCCATGGATGTCATTCTTGTCCTGCTCCAAATATCAAGTATGCATCAGCTGCATTCTTGCCAAATGAGGCCAATTCCATGATTCACTGCACTTCAAGTTCATTCTTGGGAGGCAAGTTAGCAAGACCAGTCTTGCCAAGACAAAGTATCATCATTGTGTTCTTGGTATTCAGAAACACCCATGGAGTTTGTTGATCAGCTCAGGTTGTTAGAGATATGTAGGCCAGGGAACTTGAAGCTATCATCCAGCTCTACCACAGTGGTTTCTATGCGGAGTGGCCCAAAATATGTCCAAGATATCCTGAACACAGATAAGAGCATAAGATCATTTTCCTCTCTGTGATGTCATCCGCTAAGTGCCAGTATGAATTACTGCTGTTCTAAAGTCCAAGTATGGTTGTATCATCTGACAATTATAAAATGAGGTTGTGCTTTTGAGTGTATGATCAATCCTATGTGTTTGGAGGGAAAATAGTTTTGGACTGAGTCAGCAGCCCTGGGGGTACCAGTGTGTGTTGTACATTCAGCAAACATTTTATTGCCAAACCTCACCACCTGTAGTCTGTCAGTTAGAAAATCCAATATCCAGATACAGGCGATGTGGGCAATCCAAGATCTACTGGTTTTACCACCAACTTCATTTTTTAGATAGCATTAAAGGCTGGGTTATAATCCAGGGAGATTCTCCAGGGCAGAATGAAGAGCTACTGCATCGTCTACTCACCTGTGTGTGATAGACAAACTGCAGGAGGTCAACAGATTGGGGGATTGTAGAAAGAATGAATTTTATACCCAGTTTCTCCAGAGATTTCATGGTGACTGGTGTGAGTGCCACAGAACAGAAGTCATTCAATAAATGGCATAATGTCAGAATATCGTGTAACTAACTGAGTCAGCGAGGTGTTGAGGATGTTTGTGCATTCATCTGCTAGGTTCCCAGCACAGGATTTCAGTACTCTTGGTAAAACAGCGTCTGACCCTGCTGTCTTACGAGGATTAACCTGCTACAGGGTCCTAAGAACCTCTGTTTGTGCTATCTGCAGGGCTCTCTCACTAGGAACACAGGCTGATTTTAAGGGGGCGCCATGTAAAGTACTAGTTAAGTGCAGAACAACAGTGTGCGATTGAAAGTGGTGGGTGGACAGATGCAGGTCACTGGATGCTTGTCAGCTGAGTGGCTTGGAGAATGAAGCTCTCACCAAAACGATTGGTGCAGGTGGCAATGCTCTACTAGCACTTTCCAAAAAGTAGGAGTGTAAAGAAGTCATTCTTCACTGAAGTCCTTCATTCACTAAAACAGCCTTCTGGAAATATTTAACAATTACTTTGCTTATCTTACAGTCAGCTGGCTAGTCTGCATTTACTGTCAGCTGACTGTAAGATAAGCAAAGTAATCATACGCAACTCCAAAAAATTTAGTGTTGAATTTGCTCAGGTAAAATGTGAGTTTTAGACAGCCCAATCATAGTCTTAAGTACAATTATGCCACACGCGTGAAATGAGACTGTCAATGTGATGTTTATGCCTTCACAATGCACGAGCAAGTCTTTAAAATATATGCCTAAACTAGAAATATCCATTTGGCTGTTTGGCCAGTCGGGGTCACTGGCCATCTGATTCTCTGTTCTCCTAGTCTTGCGTGCTTCACAGGTCCTAGGCTGTTCCCCTGCTTGTTTTTGTACTATTATTTAGCATTTTTCCCTGTTTACCACTTTTTATACATTTGACGGAGTACATCTGTTCCAGAAAACAAAATATTTCATTATGTTTATATGTATGCATGCAATGGACACGCTGGGTCCAAATGTGATATTGAGCATAATACAAAAGCTGCACAATTAGCGGCAACCCTTAAGAATGTATATAAAATCTTAGATATGAACAAGATAACCTTCCTTATTTAAAAGCCTATATGTTAGCAAAATAACGACTTTAATGTTCTGCTGGTACAGAATTCAAGCAATGGAATACAGGAGGACCATACATAAGAATTAGAAAATGAGCTCATCTTTGACTCCTCAACCGCTAATGAAGCCATCAACTTAACTCCTGATGGCATCCAATTTCCTCTCAAGGACATCCCCTAAATTTGGCTGACTGCACCTCCCATGCAACTGATGATCTGACACACTTAAATTGCTATGCCTCCAGGGTGTAATTGACTACTCTAACGTGAATTTACAACAGAAAAATTTCCCTTCTACTAGACTGAACGCATGAAAATCTCAATTTTTAGCATTTTTTCATCTTTTGCCCACACATCATTCGGCTTGTAAAAATAAAAACATTGTAAGTGTCATTGTACTAGACACACAAATACACAAATACACACACGTTCACTGCAGTTTCATTACCCCTTCCATCATTTGAAAGGAGCCAAACAGCCAAAACGTCTTCAGAATACTTTTGAAAAATGTGCAACAGTGGTGCAAAAATAAAACACAGTTAACAAAAAGGAATAACACAGGAAGTGAAGACCTTTATCTAATGTTCAATCAATCTGTCAGATTCCCCATAACCACTACAGTTTTTATCCTACCAGCCATGTGCCACAGAACCTTTTCATTCACATACACATTGTAAGAAGGAAGCAGGGCATGCTGAGAGACGTCACAAGCAGAAGGGCAAGCAGGCCAGAAAGACATCACAGGTAGTAGAGGTGTTGCAGGCAGCAGGATGGGTAGGTATCTTGATAATTTTGGCTCTCCAGGCAGCACAGCCCAGGAGGGGTAGAGGAAGTAAAATGTGCATTAGCCAAATGTTACATATCCATACCACCTGTGTATGACCAATGCATAATAATCATTTACTCTTGTTTTTATAGACAATGAACATATGTTTTGAAGGTATCTTGAAGATAAAATCATCCCAATTATGAATAGATTACCTTTCTGAACCTACATTGCATATATCCTGTGTAAACTGCAGAATAATGCATGAGAAATGGGGCTTTTTCATCTAGGCTCAGTTATCATTAGGGTCACAGCTGCCTTAACATCACATGTGATTGTGGGACTTCTGGCAGGAGAAGAGTGCCTGCGGATGGTCAGCCTGGAGGGTGGCGAGGCACTCAAGGACACCGCGGTCACTAGGCTCCCATGGCATCTGTGATGACCCGTGCTGGCACAACCTGTAAGTTTCGCTTTAGTTGGGCTTTAGTTACGGTTAACAGATCTGCGTGACAAAGTGGTTGGAGGAAGAAATGGGATTGGATTTGCAAAGAGGCTGGATTCACAAAGGCGAAACTGAGACAAAAGCAAAGGGAAAAGGTAGGAAAAACTGGAATGGCTACAAAGTAACGTTTAATGTTAAGGGGGCTTGGTACTTAACTTCACCCCTTAAGATTTCATTACTTCCTTGGTATTTATCATTGATATTTCAAAAACCTAAATATGACCACAGTTTAATGTAACTTGCAGTAATTTATCTACTTTATTACGCTAATTATTATTATATTATGGCTTTATTCCACCTCACTAAAAGAATTTTTGACCAAAGATTTTTTAATGCTCTGAATCCACGTAAGAAGCCTTTTTGAAAACTAAAGAGAAATTATATTTATAAATATATGGCCTCCCATTAACACATAAGAAAAATGAAAGTTAAATACATAGTTATATTGATCAAAATGATGTACTTAACAGCTTTTTTTTATAGAATAAACATAACCACAGGGAAGAGTAATTTGGTTTTCCATGAGTTAAAGTCAAAATCTTACCAAATTAGATCAATCCTGTAATTTCTTTAGCACACTGCTAAGACAGAATAAGCAACAATAAGTTTTATTATTTTTGGGCTTGCTGTATTTTCAAAGTGGTACTTTTACAGGTCGCTTTAGGTTATGACAAGCGTATTCTATAACTTTGATTTATAAATGGTAATATATGTGTAACTATTTCTCATCAGAAATCGTAGGAATAGTAGCAAGCAGCATTGCGTGTATTTCTGGCAAAATATTAAGGAAGAGACCAAACCCAGGCACTTAAATACACTACTAACAAAATACAACGCAGTACAGGTGAGAACTATAACCTAATAAGGAACAGGTGCGGTTTATTGCAATTAACAGGCACCAGAGAGTAGGAAACATTAACAAACTCTGAGGGCTATCTACACAAGGAAAGACTAGGAACACAAGTAAAACGTATCATAACTAAGCAAGGTACAGGCAGGGTAACCTTAAACAAGGACACAGTAATAAAGACATAAATTAACCATACCAGAAACTAATGGAGAAAATCAAACTAAAACAATACAAAGTGAGACTGGCCTCAGGTCAGCCTTGAACTCACGATGAAGGTGATATCTGCTTCGAAGCCACATGCTCAGCTCATTGAGCCAGACAGCAGGCTGAAGACCAGGAAAAGACATATTAGGGCAACCCCAAATGGGACAGCCACCGGGATCTAGTGACCATACAGGGAAAAGGCACAGGGAGAGGGCCTGACAGGCACCAACCCTGAGAGAAATATCTCCAGAAGCACCAACAAATCCAAATTTGTCATCTTCATCTTAGCATAAGGTAATATCTTCAGTAGGATACCTGGAAAAGCATATGGTCACCGGCAGCCAATCAGATTTGTGCAGATGTTGTGCATGCCATTTCCTGGACAGTCAGGGTCAAATATGGGCAGTGGACTCCTACGTGGACCCTGTGCTAAAGCATGAATTTTGTCTTTAGTCAGCTGAGAGGCCTCTGCTAGTCCACATGTTTGCACCCTTCTGACCACTGCTTAGGGTTAAAGGCACTTATTGCCTTTAACCCTTATTGTCTTGGGGCTGTAAGAGGAAATCCATGCGCGCACACACACACACACACACCAACACACACAGACCTATACTCATACCTTTGTGGGGACTGTCTATTCATTTCTATGGGCGAAACCCTAATCCAAACAACGTCAACCCTAACTCCTACCTACCCCACCCTTAACCTTAACCATACATAAGTAACCAAACTAAATTCAAGGCTTTTGGCATTTTTAGTTTTTTTTTATTGCAGTCACAGATTTTTATAAAATAGAATTTACCCTTGTGGGGACTGAAAAAAATGGCCTCCTCAATGTCAAAATAACAGATTTTTATCTATCTATTTATTATTGCAGGGACATGTGGACCCCACAAAGTAATATATACCTGGACTATACACGCACATACAGAGTGGAATTCTGTTTTGGTATAATATGGTTTGGTATACTTCAGTGTGATATGCACTGTAGCTGAGCACACCACATAATTCTGTTCTGGTATAATATAGTTTGGTATACTCCAGTGTGATATCCACTGTAGCTGAGCACACCACATAATTCTGTTTTGGTATAATATAGTTTGGTATACTCCAGTGTGATATCCACTGTAGCTGAGCACACCACATAATTCTGTTTTGGTATAATATAGTTTGGTATACTCCAGTGCAATGCATTCCATGTGACTGAAATTTTCCTTTTCTATATCAGGGAAAGGATCAAGATGGCAATAGAACAAAGAAAACAATGGAAAGACATACAAAGGTTTACTTTTAATAAGAAAAATTAAGGACAGGTTAGAGTGGAAAATTGGAAAGTATATATTGCATCCTCTAGCACTGCTTGAACCCAAAGATGCTCATATCTTCAATTCCTGAATCCCTTAATCACTTGTCCTATGAGAGGAAGATACAATTCCACATAACAGCTTTTTATGGAACAGTCTGTGGAGCCTTTGGCATTCAACACAGTCGGGAATACTTGATGTTCATACTGTTCTGAAGTAATTATTTCATCAGGTTTCTCCTTCAGGCACCTGAGACAGAAAATTCCTAAGCTTAATTGTAGTATTTTTACTGTTTAGATGATGATCAGTTGCGACAGGGAGTCTACTGTAACAGGAGCTGTGTGCTCTTAAAGAACCTGGAAATCTAGTTCAGGTTGGGGCCCCCAGGTGAAGGGAAGGCCTTATTTGGGACGTGTGTGTCTTTTTTAAAAAGTGAAAGAGCCACTTGATGGAACATGTACACATTGAAGTCATGGAACTTATTCTGAAGATGGGAATATAAAGTCTAGTGCAGAAGTGTTGCTTGCTCATCACGATAAAGCTGAAATTATTTAAGGCAGATTTCTATGCCACTATTTTCCTATTATCTATACGACGTCTTAAATAGATACTTTACTTAAACCAAGTGAGGATTACTGTTACATCCCTGTGGGGAGTCTTCTTTTTTGTAAAAGGTGGAGGTGTCCTATTGAGGTAGGGAGCTGTCACTCTGCATTGGCCGATCACTGCCCTGGCCAATCAAAAACTTGCCTCCTCAATCAACCTTCTATAAAAGAACTTTTTGCCAGGTAATAGAGAGTTATGTGCTAAGTAAGTTCTTGGTTGACTATATCTAGTTCAGGGTGGTAGCAATCACAGTTTAAATAAATGGTTATAAAAAAGATCTACAGGTAACACATATTCGCACACCTATGGCTATGCCTGCAGTCTAAAAACATTCCTTTAGAAGAAATGGCATCTTTAAAATTGCCCAGAGGTGGAAAGTAACGAATTACATTTACTCGCGTTACTGTAATTGAGTAGGTTTTTTGTGTATTTGTACTTTTTG
>JAODLC010000042.1:4575463-4594994 GCA_026781145.1 Hippopotamyrus pictus | reverse complement strand
AGGTCTCTGCTTTTTGCAGATGATGTGGTTCTGTTGGCTTCATCGGACCGTGACCTTTGGCTCTCACTGGAGCAGTTCGCAGCTGAGTATGAAGTAGCTGGAGACACCTCCAAATCTGAGACCATGGTCCTCAGCCGGAAAAGGGTGGAGTGCTCTCTCCGGGTTAGGGAGGGGGTCCTTCCCCAAGTGGAGGAGTTTAAGTATCTTGGGGTCTTGTTTAATGAGTGAGAGAAGGATGGAGTGGGAGATCGACAGGCGGATCGGTGCGGTGTCAGCAGTGATGCGGGCGCTGCATTGGTCTGTCATGGTGAAGAAGGAGCTGAGCCAAAAGGCAAAGCTCTCAATTTACCAGTCGATCTACGTTCCTACCCTCACCTATAGTCATGAGCTGTGGGTAGTGACCGAAAGAACGAGGTCGTGAGTACAAGCGGCCGAAATAGGTTTCCTCCACAGGGTGGCTGGGCTCTCCCTTAGAGATAAGATGAGGAGCTCGGTCATTTGGGAGGGACTCAGAGTAGAGCTGCTGCTCCTCCACATCGAGAGGAGCCAGATGAGGTGGCTCGGGCATCTGGTTAGGATGCCTCCTGAATGCCTCCCTGGTGAGGTGTTCCAGGCATGTCCCACTGGGAGGAGGCCCCGGGGGAGACCCAGGACATGCTGGAGACACTACAATATGTCTCCCAGCTGGGCTGGGAACACCTCGGGATTCCCCCAGAAGAGCTGGACGAAGTGGCCGGGGAGAGGGAAGTCTGGGTCTCTCTGCTTAGACTGCTGCCCCCACGACCCGACCTGGAAAAGCGGTAGATGATGGATGGATGGATGGATGGATGGATGGAGTAACAAATATAGTAACTTCTTCAGATAAAAATGCATCACGATTCATTAGTGATGAATCAACCTGAGATTAGTATATAACTAAGACTTAGCTTGTGGTTAATTAATATGTAAGTAATAGTATAATACTATGTTATTTGTGCCCCATCAAGTGAAATGTTACCATGTACATTATAGCTCTGATTTAATGATCTCTCAACTATCTTCCCAAAATAGGCACTACCATTGCAGTACTAAAATCAAATAACACAAAACTTTATGAAATGTTTTTAAATCGTCCACCTTTACTGCAAGAAACCCACAACAAACAATCACTTAGCATAAAAAAGTATCGTAGCGCCAGGCATTGCGGGGGTGGGGAAAAATTAAGATTTATGCGTGTGGTGGAACAACAGGCTCATTTATTGCAGTCCTTACAAGGACTGAACACAGGCACCAAATGAGCACTGAATAGAACAGAGGAAACACAAGGAGCTCAGACGCCAGACTGTAAGGTACACACACAGTGGAAGATTTTACAAAGTTAAGGACATGCGAGGATCGATTCAGGAATAAGTAATAACACTAACTACAAACAACAGCACTACAAGGGGTTATGTATGATGACCCAGCATGCTCAGCGCATCTTGCCGGAACTACACTGCCCCCCCCCCCCAAAGGTTGACCATCCCGGGGACCACCACCCCTAGTTCACACCTCAGCTTTGAAGCAAGTCCCAGTGGTCCGGTGGCAGCTGCCGGTGTGTCTCCTCCATGAAATTCTTTTTTGATCTTAGATACTCTTCAGGACTACACCATTTTTTCTAAATACTCTGGCAGTGTCAGGCTCCTGTTAGATAGCATCTGACTTGCCTGCTTATTTATATGCAGCTTTGCTATGAACTATGATATCCCAGTGCAACACAATAGGGCCACACAAATAATGACCATAACAACAGTTATTGTATCAGGGGAATAGAAGGCCTTGCAGATGTACTTTGCTGTAAAATATATTGAACCACACTACTTTAGTGCTGCTCATATGGGGAAAAAATCCATTCAATTATCTGAAACGTAAGAGCTATACATTTGAATGAAAAAGCGAAAACCAAGTGTTTAAAACATTCAGTCTCACATGCTTTCAGATCTATTCCTACTAAATTTAGTAATTGGGCTGGTATTTGATATACCATATACTTATATGATATACTTGTTGATACTATGTATATAAAATAGGGGATTGAATGAATTATGTAATTCAATGAAACATATACCCAAAAAATGCCATATAAACTATAAAACCATATAAATTATTAAACATAAAAGTAACACTGAACATGCTTCAGAAACATAATAACACAAAACTGATTTTATTTTAATACTTTTAACTCTCATCAGCTTAAAGTCTTTTGGTGCATTGTTCGATTCAATATGGCTATTTCACTCCTTTTTTATATTTAAATATGAGACAATGAAGGAGGTCACCCCCTGTATTCTGGCAGTGGATTTCTTTGTGCTCATTGAAGCCCACCAGGACCTGATGAGGAAGCCCTCAGTACGGAGGTCACCCGAGGCTGTCACCCTGCTCCAGCAGATAGGGAAGAGGCTGATGGGATTCTCGCCTACATTGGATCCCTGGGAAGTGGTTCAGATTGGAGACGTGTTACTGGAGGAGCAATGGCCAGGTAAGTAAGGTATCTCCTGAGGACGGAACGTTGCCTCCTAAGAAGATTGTGTCCCCCTTTTTGCCAAGACCCAGAGATGGAAGAGGACCGAAACTCCAGTCCCCAGTCAAGAGGAGTCCACATGTCCAGTCCAGAGGAGCCCATGTCTGAAGTCTCTGTTCCAAAGGAGCCTTGTGTCTCCAGTCCCGAGTCCAGAGGAGCCCGTGTCTTCAGTCCCTGGACCAGAGGAGCCTGCGTCTCCAGTCCCCAGTCCAGAGGAGCCCGCGTCTCCCATGCCCAATCCAGAAAAGCCTGTGTCTCCAGTCCCTGGTCCAGAGGAGCCTGCATCTCCAGTCCCTGGTCCAGAGGAGCCCATGTCTCCAATCCACAGTCCAGCGGAGCCTGTGTCTCCCATCCCCAGTCCAGAGGACCCCATGTCTCCAGTCCCCAGTTCAGAGGAATGAGCATCTCCAGTCCAAAGGAGGCCTGTCTGTGTTTCCAATCCCCGGCACAGACAAGACCCTGTCTCACCAGGCCCTGTGGAGGTTGCTTAGCCCATTCAAGGCCCTGAGGAGGCCCCATCTGCAGAGCCTGCTTCAGGCCCTAAGGAGGCCCCATCCAGGTCTTCTGTCTCTGGCCCCTCTAGCACCCAGCCCGCAAGAGGCCACTCTGTCGGGTCTCCTGTGGCTGGCCCAGAGGATGTCGCTTCACCCGAATCTCCAACACATGACCCAGAGGAGGCCACTTTGCCTGTGCCAGAACCACTGGATGTACCACCAGTTGCGTCTCTAGCACCCTCTTCTCCAGTGCCAGAATCTTCGGCCACCTTGACAGCCATAAATGTGCTACAGTAGCACCTGGATTCCCAACTACCATGTCCACAGAGCCTGAATATTCAGCTGCTGTGTCAGCTGTTGTTGACTCCCAGACCGCAGTGCCTGATGCATCAGTGGCTGTGTCACCAGCTCCTGCTTCACCTGCTGTCCTGATGGCCCCCACCTTGCATGCAGTCTCGCCTGCTGTCTCACCAACGCCTGCCTCACTTGCTGTCCCTCGGGCACCCGCCTCGCCTGCAGTCTCGCCTGCTGTCTCACCAGTGCATGCCTCTCTTGCTGTCCCTCGGGCACCCACCTCGCCTGCAGTCTCGCCTGCTGTCTCACCAGTGCATGCCTCAACTGCTGTCCTGCTGGCACCCACCTCGCCTGCAGTCTCGCCCGCTGTCCCACTGGTGCTTGCCTCACTTGCTGTCCCGCTGGTGCTCGCCTCACCTGCAGTCTCACTTGCTGTCCCTCTGGTGCCACTTCGCCTGCTGCCAGGTTAGAGCCCACCTTGCTCGTCCCGCCCCCGCTGTGACTTCTTTAGGCACCCGACAGCCCACCGACCTCACCTGCGCCCAACTTCCTAGCAAGCTCGGTGGGAAATAACCCAGAGGATGCCCCCCTTGAGGATCTCGAATGGGATCCCATGGGCATTTCTCTGTATCTCCAACCACCTGTCTCTGCTCCCACCTTGTGCCCCCGTTTACCCAGACACGCAGCACTGCACCAATCCCAGGTAGCACACAGCACAAGGCTGAAATACAATTTGGATGAGATGCCAGTCTATCACAGGACATCCCTTTGAACATGTGAAATTTATAAACACTCAGTTCTACCTATTAGGCATAAAACTGAAAATGTGTTGCTAAAATACTGAAGCAATGGCAGAGTTACACAGTTGACAACGAGGACGGCGATGAATTTGAAGTAGGACACTAGTGTTATCAGTCCTTCAACAGGGCGGCTGAAGCTTGGTATAGTCACACTACATTTGTTTTCACTCTAATGGTCCCATTCAGAAATTCTCCTGTTCCATTGGATTCAGAATTTGTTCTCAGAGCCGAATGCGGCCTGCTATTCCTGTGCCACTTACGTCACTGAATTGACCCATTGATAATTCAGTCCTAGGTACATTAGGCACAATAAAGCAAAGAGCCGTTACTTGATGCCCCAGTCGACCAGGCGCCATGCTCACACTGGCTCAGATCTGCTCTGTCAGCGCCATCGCTGAACCGTGAACACAGACAGAAAGCAGAAAGGAATGCTTGCAGTAGCCAAATTGACCACCCCATCTACCCGCCCCCTATTACTTTGGAAATTCAATACAATCGCATAGCTTTTTTTTGGACTTGCCTGACCAACTTATCTCTGTCTGTACTTTCTTCTTTTTACATTTGGCTTTTAGGAAAAGCAAAGGAAAGGTACTTTGCCACCCACATTCTTAAGCAATTACGTTCCTAAACTTTTATGTTTACAAAATCAGTTTTATATTTACATTGGCTAACAGTAAAAAGTCAAAAAAGCTGTGATATAACACTGTAAATTCTAGTCATGTGATGCACAAAATATAAACAATGAAACTGGAATTCTGAATCCTATTCACATTAAGGAGAAAATACATGTTTGCATTGTCAATGAATATGCTGTAATTCTACTATGAAAGTGGTCCATTATTGCATGTATCGTGTTAGGCAATAATAACCAGCAGGTTCCCCCTGGTAAAAATGCCTGAACCTCTTAAATGGCTAAGATAGCTTATATTTGGAGTTGTAATCGCATATAATTCATAGTTATATCTATTTAACTCATTTGTCCACAGCTTTCTCATTATTCTTGTGCTTCTTTTTCTGTCATTCTGTGTAAGAAGGAATACCATTTATCATCTTTTTCTAATTTTCCAATCAGTGCACCAGACTGCCAGTCATTTATAATGGCGACTTCCACTAAAAAAGGCAAATATTATTAGTTTTTTGTAAATTATAAAATAGTGGGACAAATGCAATGTTAATATGAACCAAAGTTTTTCACTTCAGTAAAGAATAAATGGATGCAAAATACCCTGTTTTTAGTGTTTTTAATACATTATCACATTATTAATTATTATTAATAATTAATACATTATTATTATTATTTTAAAGCATTTTGTTTTTTCTTTTTTTATATATATTCCTGCAGGTTTCCCTCATTCAGGTGCTAAATGTACTGCATATATTATCATAATATACACTTTACCTTTACTGGCTTAGCTAATAATTTTATATGTAGCTAAAATTTTACATGTGGAAAAATGTAATATACTCTTTTCTGCAGCCAAAGCAGCCATTAGCAAAATAATGTCAGCACTATTTACATTAACATAGTGCATTAGTAATTAGTGTAAGCACTGTACAATAGTCCTAAATATTTAATTTCCTTTTGGGGTACAGTCAGAAGAAAGAACCTTACTGTAACAACCAAGTGATTGTGCATAATTTTGGAGTAATGATTTGGACTGACATACAAACATCGTTTCTTAAATAAAAAAAACACACCACATCTTTAAGGCTACCTTTTTTTAGCTGAAATACTTTCAGATTCTACACAAGTTGTTGTCTCTCATACAGATATGGATAACAGCTGAACAACAGCAGTCCTAAATCCTTACCCAGTCACGGTGGCCATTACATTAAAGCCTTTCATAAGAATCCTTTAAAGACCACTCAGCAGGTCCTTTGTCGGGCATTAATGTTGAACGCCTTCTCTGATCCTTAGAACCTCTCTGTGAATCTATTTTAAAAGGTTAAAAGCCTGAAAAGTCTCTAACTCGATTTGCCACACTCTCCCCTTGCATCTTTCAGTTATTGTCTGGAAGCCAAAAAAAGAAAAGAAAAAAGGGAATTGTCCATCTCAATGAAATGTCAAATCATTGGATTTAGGGGAAAAAATGACCTTTAAAAGTTTTCTACTTTCTTAAAAAAGGAGTCCTATATTTTTCACTGAAAGATAATGTTAATGCAAAGTCCATGAAATACCTTTTGTCATTATGATTTTAATGATGCAAGACAGTGAACAGATCAAAGAGAGTAAATATTCCAATCCTACTACAGAAGTGCTCCATTATTGTATGCAAAGTGTCATGTCCAGCAGGTAAAATGCCCAATGCTTAATAAATACCCAGTATCATTATATTTTGATCATGTAATAACAGAGTGGTGGTAGAGCATCATTCTATACAACTAAATGTCTGACAGGAAAAAGAAGTAGCAAAAAAAGTGGGGAACACAATATCAAAGAGATGGTTTCTAAGAATCAAACAAGCTCTTGTGTTTGATCTGTGTGCATATACAGTTCATACATGCACACAGGTATCAAATAGAATCAAACAGTATCAAATCAAACAGTATCCAATGAAATAGCTTTATTGCTTGACTGTTTGCACATATTACTTCACATGTATACCTTGTGACATCTGTACCCTCCCCCGAATTGTTAGATTCCTACATGTAATTTGTCTAACTCTGTATAACCCTGCTGTATCCCATTATTGTTTTTATGTCACGGAAGGTCGTGAAATAACATGTGTATGATCGTCATGTGACAAATAAAATTTGAATTTGAATTTTAGAACGTATTTGGAATACCCAAAAACATGAAAAAGATTTTCTTTTTGGATTTTGTACGTATCATTTTCACCTTGGTGAGTAATACTAACCAGTAGCATCACTTGCAATTTAGCATGATCAACTTGTCAATCAATTAATTATACTTAATTCAGGAAACAAATTATAGCCTAATGAGAGTGTAATTACACATTAGATGAGGAAATAGAAAGCTGGTTGTTATTATTAGGTAAATGAGTAGCTGTGTAAGGCATTTTAATTGTTACCTCAAGGCTGGGAGGTTGACATCTGAACTGCAGTTAAGGTGCCGTTGAATGTCATATGATTTTATGTTTGTTTTTTTTGTTTTTTTTAAATACCCACCACATTCTCACCATTCTCATGCCTTCTGACCAAAATACTTAGAAAGGTCAAGGGGCCTTTGCATATTTTCATATAAATCAGCTGTGCATAAAATTCTTATTAATGTTTAAAACTATATATGCATTTCATTTAATTGGAGAATTTCAGGACATTTTATTACAAATTCACTTTTCATCACTGTAAAATGCTCATATTTATAATTTAGAAATTTAATTTTAAAAGCATTAAAAAAAGCTGTACAGTATAGTGATTCCATAACATAGCTGATATCATAACAGACTATAGTTATTTCAGTACCATAAAGGTATTTCAGTACCATATAACATAAGAAGAAATAACATAACATGAAATTAACATTTTTGTTATAGGTAGAAAGATATCCGTGTGGTATGATGATGGTGTATTGTATGGGACTTTCCACTGAAGTTCAGACACTTGGGTAGGATAATTGGTTTCTGTAAATTGCTCATAGTGTGTATGACTGCATGCATATTTGTCCAGCGATGGACTGTAATTTCATCCTGGCTTTGTTGTGCAGTTACATCTTCCATCTACATGGTCTCAACCATAGGTATTATTGTGACCTGTCAGCAGTTTCTGTAAACTGACTTTGAAGGAACAGCTAAATTGAGGCTGTGTCTTGGTGCTGAGAGATTGCTTCCACTTAACATGGATGGACCTGACAAAAAACACAGGCTGAAGGGAGAGATAAAATGAGAATTCTACTAAAACCATTCTTCAATTTGAGACGTCAAGGAGAATTTTTAAAATTAGTTCTCATAAGTTAAATTTGAGCAATGACTCAACTATTATGTTTGTTATATTATCTGCTTTTTTGTCTCTCAATTGCACTTGTCAAGGGTGCCATTATATATTAGGTAAGTGAACAGTCAGTTCTCAGAGTTAATGTGTTGAAAGGAAATAAAATGAGCAAGCATAAGGATCTGATCAGCTTTGACCTGGGACAAATTGTGATGGCTGGACGATTGGGTCAGAGGATCTCCAAAATGGCAGATCTTGTTGGGTGTTCCTGCTATGCAGTGGTCAGTACCTACCAAATAATCCATCCATCCATCTATCCATCCATCCATCCATCCATCCATCCATCCATCCATCCATCCATCCATCTAACACAGACAACACAAAGATGCAAATTTCACACAGCTTACTGTTATATTCATCATTATTTATACACTCAGGGATCAATTCGTTTGATCCCAGCCAGAAACCCTCAGACACCAAACACATCTGGGACATAGTGAATGTGCGCATTGCTGCTTACAATGCAGAACTAGCATTTGTAGATATGAGCAAGTACAAAGCAACTTAATACCCCATGTGACAACCAGTGAATGAAACTAGATGTTGTTACTTTTAATAAAAAAGACCATTTCAATAATAATAATAATAATAATAATAATAATAATAATAATAATAATAATAATAATAATACATCTTATTTATATAGTGCTTTTCAAGATGCAAGTGCAATCTGCAGTTGTTGCACTGTAAGGAGTGGTGTATGTACTGTATTGTCTGTATGCACTGTAAGTTCCTTTGTTTGCACTGTATGCATTGTCTGTGTCTCTGTTACTGTGAGCCCTGAAGTATGACAAATTCTGGTATGGTCACATACTGGAAATAAAGTGTTCTGAGTTCAAGATCTCAAAAACACTTACACAGAATAAAGTAAACATAAAAAACCAAACAAATTATGGATAGGGGAGGTTATATGCTTGAGCAAACAAAAAGGTTTTTAGCTTGATTTTGAAATCTGAGAGCGAGATCAACAGATGAATGGCAGTAGGGAGGGAGTTCTAAAGGTGGAGGACCTAAATGGGGAAATGCACAGTCACCATAGCCATAGAGTTTAGAAGGGGGGATGAGGAGAGCAAGAAGAGGAGGATTTAAGATTGCAAGGAGGGTTGGTAGAGGAGAAGCAGTTCAGAAAGATATGATATGGTTTGTCTTCATTCTTAATCACAGCTTATACCTGCCTTTTGCAAATATGTCCACTGTTTTCTGTTTTCAGTAATTTTAGTATGCCCAGGTGGGTGGGCAGCCAGTTGACCTTGGACCCCCAGAGGTTTTTTTCTCCTTACTTGGGAGTTTTTGGTTCTTCTCCTCCGTTGTCTTCTGGCTTTCTTTATTTAATTTCTTTCCTTCCTTTTCCCCATTCTGTATCTCTTTCTAATGATGTTTTACGTATCACAACACATCCATGTACTGTAAAGCGCTTTGGGACAACTCTTTTGTGAAAGGTGCTATATACTGTAAAAATAAATTGAATTGAAATGAAATTGAATATGATGGGGCTTGGTTATTAAGGACTTTGAATGATGAAGTATTTTAAAGTTCTTTTATAGGAAGCCAGTGAAGTATGGCCATGACGTGCTGGTAGGAGTGTGGGTGAGGAGGTGGGTGGCAGAGTTCTTGATTATTTGGACTATATGGAGAGATTTAGCAGTAATACCATTGAGTAGTGAGCTGCAGTAGTCAAGATGGCTAGAGATAAAGGCATGAATGAGGGACTCAGCAGCAGAGTTAGAAAGGCAGGGCCTAAGGTGGGCAATGTTGTGAAGATGGAAGAAAGCTGTTTTTACTATGGAACGTATGTGTGCACCAAATGAGAGTGTGGGGTCAAAGATAACACTAAGGTTGCAGACCAGAGGAGAAGGGGAGATGGTGGTGTGGTCCAATTGGAGTGTAATCAGCATAATTTTGTTGAGAGTGGACTTTTGTCCCAAACACAATTATTTCCACCTTATCACTGTTGAGTTTTAGAAATTTTTGGCTCATTCATAGCTTGATTTCAGAAAGACATAAATTGGTGTGTGCACGTGCCAGGTTGTTTATGGAGCTGGGACTGAAGTGGATCTGGGTGTCGTCAGCATAGAGATGGAAATTTAGGTTAAAGTGGCGAATGATCTGGCCTAGGGGGTGAATGATAAAGAGCAGTGGCCCCAGGACAGAGCCCTGGGGGACGCCACATGTGATAAATGATGTGTCTGATTTATGACCTGATAGGGTAATGAAATGTTTTCTGTCAGTGAGATATGAAATAAACCAGTCCAGTGCTGCCCCACAAACTCTTAGGTTGTGGAGTCTCTATTCAAAATAGGGTGTGAGACTGTCTTGACTCTCCACACTTAAATTAAGTAGAAGTAGGAGGCTTTTAACTAAAGCGGTTTCTGTGCTGTGGAAGTGGTGGAAACCAGGCTGAAGTGGTTCAAGGAGGCTGTTATTTTGAAGATAGGTAAGAAGCTGAAAGTAGACTACGCATTCCAGTGTTTTTGAAAAAAAGGAAGATTTGAAAATGGGCAGTAGTTAGCAAGGTCAGTTGGATCAAAGCCAAGCTTTTTAAGGATGGGAGTGAAAGCCGCTAATTTGAAAGCAGTAGGAACAAGACCATGGGCTAGAAATAGCTTAAAGAGGGTCGTAAGGAGAGAGCAAGGGGCAGAATTTGCAGCAGTGATTATGACACAAATCTCAGAAATACTGACAAAAGAGAAGTTATTTAGACAGTTAGTTGGAGCTGAGAGAAAACAACAGTACTGATTCTGCATTTGAGTGGTTTTTGTTCAGAGAGGCAGATGGAACTGATATTGGACATTAATGCGGAGACACGGAGGGAAGGTGAGATGGACTTGGGTAGGGGAAGATGGAGGTTCAAAGGGACATTGAGACAGAGATGCAGGGACAAAAAGAGGGGGTCCAGAACCAAAAGATTTGCCATATGCCCTCAGGGGGCAAAGTGAAGGCTGAGAGTGTGGACTATTTAAAACCACAAAAGGCAGGGTCATCCATGAGGGTGATTAATTTAGTCAATCAGCCAAATTAGAACAATTGAAACAACAGCAACCGAACTTAAACAAGAAAAAATAAAAACACATAGCTGAAACACTGTAACAACACGGAGAGCAGCCCCAGTGTCCCTCACACCGATCTTCAATGTTGTTGACTTGCCCAGGACCTTTCATCCAGGTGAACTAGGGTGTGACATCACAGAGGACACCAGTGACGTTATACCCAGAGCAATGCCCATGAGATCCCACTCTAAATCCTCCACCAGGGCATCCTCTGGGTCACTCTCTGCCAAGCTTGCTGATGAGTCGGACGCAGGCGAGGTGGCCAGGGAAGTCAAATGCAGGTGAAGTGGTCATGAGTAAGGCTCCTGAAAGAGTGACCGCAGGCGAGATAGGCAAGGTGGGTGCCAGTGAGGCAGCAGATAAGGAAGATGCCAGTGAACTAGGGTGAAGTATGATGGGTGCTGGTGAACCATTCCCAGGCACTGGAGACTTGGGTGAGGTGGGCACTGGCAAGATAGCATGTGAGATAGGTGCTGGCAGCAAGGTCAGCACCGACCTGACTGCTGGCAAAGTAGGCACTAGCAAGGCAGCAGGTGAGGTGGGCTCCATGGACACAGCAGCCTAGGAATCACTACTGGAGCCATGGCGGTCAATGATTCTGGAGATTTGAGAGAAACAAGCCCCTCAGGTCATGGAGCAAGCACTGGAGAAGCGGCTGACTGAGCGAGTGCTCGAGCAGTGACTGGTGATACAGGTGCTAGAGAAGTGACTGGAGGAACAGGCACTGGAGACGCAACTGGCGGAGCAGGCATTGCAGAAGTGACCGACAGAACAGGCACCGGAGAAGCGACTGGCGGAGCAGGCATTGCAGAAGTGATCGACAGAACAGGCACCGGAGAAGCGACTGGCGGAGCAGGCATTGCAGAAGTGATCGACAGAACAGGCACTGGAGAAGCAACCAGAGGAACAAGCATTGGAGACTTGTGCTATTTTAAAAAAGCATTTAAAGACACGTGATCTAAAGTAAATTTAAATCGTAACCTGGCCATATTGTTTATATGGACTAATGCCTTATTATTGTTTAAGTGAAAGCAAAATACTGCTGTGCTCTTTGTATTATATTCCATCAAGGTAAACAGCTGGTTGCAGTTATGTTTAATTTAAAGAAAATTAGTGTTGAAAGTGTTGTTAAGGGTAGACTGTCATGGGGAATGTTTTAACCCAAAGTGCTACAATGGGTGCTCAACTACATTTCAGCCAAATCTGAAAGCAATTTATAGCCACACAAATGTTTTGTGTTTGTGATCCTCAGCCTAATTAGAAGAGTTGTCAAGAAGATTGAATATTATACATCTGGTGAGCTAGAGCATGGAAATCAGTTTCACTTAGTTCTATCAAACATCGTCTAGTGACAATTCATTTTATGTCTATTATTGATTTTACTATATGCCAGTGTTTAAATACAAGTACAAATTATTTTATAGAAATAACAGGAGGTAGAGTTAGTGGGTTTATTTCTGGTATTACGGTTTTCCAAAAAGATCCAATTAGCTGAAATTCTGCCTCAATATTTCTGATCATCTGTGACTGTGTGTGAAAGTTACTGTGTCTATGCCCTGCAAGAGACTTGTATTCCATCTAGAGGTTTTAGTAACTCAACAAGTTTTTACAATTTCCCTCAGGATAAAAAACGTTTATCTCGTGTTTTTCTTCGGTTATAATATAAAGCCTTTTTTGATATTATGAGTTTTCATGTGCATGCATACAATGTAGAGAACTTAAAATATGTGATGCAAAATCCATCTTGTTTTGCTTTTTTGGCCATAGATTCTTGAAATGGGATTAAGGAATCACTAATCTTTAATAATTCATAGCAGAGTCTGTTGATACGTGACCAAGTTTACATGTTTTCTTGTAAACAACTTGATTATGTATTCGTTTGAAATTGAAGTGTATGGCAGATAAATGTCGGGGTCTGTACCGTCTGACCCCGCCCTCTGTGACTCTTCCATGTTTAGCCAGCAGGCAAAAGTGTTCCCCTCTCAGTCTTAGTTCTGTTCTTCCCGAGCATCCTCAAACTACTGCATAGGTCTGGGGGCTAAGTGTGTGGTTCCCTTCCTGTTGTGGGTTCAAGGCTGGCTTGAAACCAGTTTCACCCAGTTTGTTTTCAGATTTTTGTTCTCTAGTGTTTATTTCGTGTTTTCTTATTCTATAATTTCCCCGGGTTTATTGTGATTATTTCTGTGTATTCTTGTTTCTGTTTTTTTTGTCTAGTCCTTGTGGTGTTTCCCTTAGTCCTTGCTGTAGATTCTTAGTCTTTAGTGTTTATTAATTCTCTTAGTTCTGTGTGTTTCTTGTTGCTCCTGTGTCTCCCTTGATTGGTTCATTGATTAGGTTACACCTCTTCCTTGTTTTCCCTGGATGTCTTCTGTGCTTTCTCTCCCTCTGTGCTTCAGTCTGCCAATGTAATATCATGGTGCAATTTTGCCATGCGTTTTGGTCCTTGTTACTTGTTCCTGGTTCTGCTCCCTGTGTTGCCCTGCTCCCTGGTTGTGTCTCCCTTATGGTTTTTGTAGACTGTTTTGGCTTTCAGGCATTCCCCATTTATCAAACATAGAGAGACCCCTAGTGGGTTTTGGCAACACTTTGAACAATTTGAGAATGAAGTCTATGAAGTGCGTTTGTATCAAATGAAAAATTTGGCTGGTGTGACAGCAGGGTATGACTGTGTTACGCTAAATATAATCTAAAAAATACTATGTTTATTTCAGTTTACTTATATGTATTTATGAGGATGTGTAATTGGCGTATAAACTTGGGCAGTACATCAATGATAAATAATACGAATATAATCATTTGCATTTATTCATTTGGCAGATGCTTTTATTACAACAAGGAAATGGAAACCCATTAGGCCAACTGAACAAGCAAAGGAACTAATAATAATCATAGTGACTAATTTCATATTTTGCCATATCAATATTCATCCACCCAGGGGCGTCAGAAGCATTTTGAATGTGGGGGGATACACTGGCATAAAACTAATATTTTTATGTTAAATGTGGGGGGGTCCAAACGAATAATTATGAAATGTGAGGGGGACACGTCCCCCTCAGATTTAATGGTGGCGACGCCCATGCATCCACCTTACAACACATCAACTCAAGCTATAACCAAACATTTGAAGATTGCCTCTTGCCATTTCCAGAGCCACTTTCCATAATGAATCAAAAGGTATTGTATGTAATATAAACTGTACAGCAATCAATCTCTCCAGCTGCAAAAGAACCCCATGCTGCCAAAAGGTTCATCTTGCTTTTATGAAAGAGCCAACAGGACTCCAAACCTCTGCACAAGGTCACATGACTTAGCATAAACGAAGCAAGCTCCAGCTGCCAGCTTTGAGTCGCTGGGCTTCACTTTGACAAGACGAGCTCTGAAGCCTCAGTATTGTATGTCCCAACATTAGCTTGTTTTTGTATTAAGTTGTGTTATAGATTTGACCCCACGTGGTCCTTTATTTTGTGTTATTCCCAGTGTTCTGTACTTCCCTTAAATCAAGCCCACAAGTGGATCATCACATCGTTTCCTGCCTGCACCATGCCACATTACAGTAACAGATAAATTGCACCACAGCTGATGCAATTACGCAAAAAGGCATATAAACAGTTGTTTTATCACTCCTTGACCCATTAGTAGTTGTGGAAATGAAAAACCTAAATGTGTTCTATTTTATCTTATGGACTTTTGGACTGGGTTTGAAAAGGAAGAACATACATAAAACGTACCCTGAATAAGTCATACAAATGTTTTGGAGGAAACAGAAAAAGCCACATCTAAAGCTTATATAGAAATGTGCATCTAAGTTGCATTTAGTCAGTTGTAGTGCTTGGTGAAATGCGCTAAATACAGAAACATTTTATTACTGTATATCTGATACACAACTAACGTCCAGCAATTGATTTATTTTTAAAATTAATTACTTTTATATATGTCAATATAGTTGCTGCAAGGGCAGCATGGTGGCGCAGTGGTTAGCGCTGCTGCCTCACAGCGAGAAGGTCCTGGGTTTGGTCCCTGGGTCGGGTATAGGACCTTTCTGAGTGGAGTTTCTGCCAGCGGCTCGAGTTTCCTCCCACGGTCCAAAGGTGTGCCCCATAGGTTAATTGGGGACTCTAAGTTGGCCCTGTGCATGTGAGTGTGTTGGCAGCTGCTTGTGCCCATTGTTCCTGGGATGGGCTCCAGTCCCCCCAATGACCCCAGTCAGGATTAAGCAATTATGGTGATGGATGGATGTTTGTTGCATAGAATCTAAATTAGAGGTGTTTGTACTGAAAAGTCAAAAACATATAGGTACCAACATGTGTGCATCCACTTGTAATAGATATACAAAGGCCAGTGTGTACTTACTGTATGTCACATGCACATTATCATGGCATATTTAGTTTTCTTAGAGGACTTGTGGCCAGATATGAAGGAAATATTATTTAGACTTACACTGACAGAGTTGCCAACTTTGGTCAGCTGGCTGGCATGAGATTTTCAATTCGAGACAAGTCTGCACACACATTTACATTTATGTAAGAGTTTAATTACCTTGTAAATAATCTGTAGGGTTTGCAAACTACCCCAATGCTTTCGATGTAGCTAATTTTAGGTTTATAATGGAATAATATAGATTTGCCGTAAGATTTCTTGTGTGAGCGTGAGTGTCAGAAAGCATGAGTGTCACACCAGATGCGTGAGTTGGCAACCCTGCATTGATTATTTTTCCAATGAATACTTCCAATGAATACTTAGGCTGTCAAAAGAAATTCTGATGGAACTGTGCAATGAATTGGCCCCAGGTCCTGAATATGAACTTGCTACGTTGTCATCTTGTAAATGGGAAGTGTACACTACAAAGCGGGAAAAATCACAACGGAGCCCCCTGATGGTTTGGTGGCTCTAAGCAGCCACTTGTGTTGCTTCTTACTGAGGCTGTTCTTACAAACAAACAAGAGGAGGACATTTGGTCCATTAAGCTCGCTTGGAGGGAACTAAACTAATAATTTAAAGTTGGCTGAATCTTGTCATGTTCAGATTTGAAGGAATCTAGGGTTTTGGGCTGCACTACCCCTTTGGGAAGCCTATTCCATACTCTAATTACATGCTGTGAGAAGATATTTCTCAGACCCAAACTAAAGTGTTCTCCCACTATTTTCCAACTGAGGTAATGGGTTCTTGAATTAGAACTTATTTTGAAGTAACAATTTGGATGAACAGCATCTAGACCTGTTTGAATCTTGTATACCTGGATCATGTCACCCCTTAGTCTCCTTTGTTCAAGGGTAAAAAAATTCAGCTCTGCCAAGCTCTGCTCGTAAGACATCCCCCTAAGGCTAGGAATCATTCTCATAGCCCTGCATTGGGCCACTTATAAAGCAGCAATGTACTTTTTGTGGTAAGGTGATCAAACCTGGACACAGTATTCAAGGTGAGGTCTTGCAAGGGAATTGTATAATCTTAGCATTACCTCCCTTAATTTAAACTCAACACGACTGGAGATGTAGCCCATTGTGACCATTTAAACAGAAAAGGGTGGCACTCTGTAACACTACAGGCAGTTGTAGATGGGAAGGGTCTGTTCTGGGATGTATCTGTAGGTTATCCAGGAAGCGTCCATGATGCTAGAGTACTCAAACAGTCACATCTGTGGGAAAGATTGAGTGATGGACAATTACTATCTCGGAAAGTTAACGTTGCAGGTCGTGATACTGAATACTTTTTCATTGGTGACCCAGCATACCCGCTACAGAAATAGCTTATGAAGCCATTTGTTGATACTGGTAGACTCACTCTAGAGTAGCATGGATACAAGCTCAGAATAAGTACGGCATGGTACTTATGCAACTGATGCATCCCAAAAATCAATGTGAAAATGACTTAGAATGTGCACATTTTAAATTGATGAGTTAAATTTGTGATGGGCAAAAATAAAGCTGTTCTCTAGAAGCAAAAGCATTTCAAGTGCACAATTAATGAATTAACACAAAGCTGTAAACAAAATGCTTTACTGAAAAGTGCAGGCTGCCACATCCCAATAAATTAGCCAAGTCTTTGCCATGTCCTAACTGTACTTTCTCCATAGCCGCCACCATCCGCTCCAGGAGCCCTAGCACTGCTGCCGTCATACTTTCCATTCTGGCCAGGCAGTCAGTCATTGTTCTGCTCTGGCCTAGGAATCACTCTTCTGACCACTCAAAATAGTACAACAGCTCCAGTCGCTCCAGCTTCCTTTTCCTTGTGAAGAACACAGCAGTATTGAAAAAACATTCAATCTATGAAAGGCTGTCTGTCGCTGTACTGTATCAAGTGAACTCCTTTTACCTCTTCTGGTTCCAGCGGACATTATACAAGGAGGTGTCTGTGTAGTTACGTTGATACAGTACATGAAATAGAGCCGGTATCTTCAGGAGTGTCAGCACCTTTATAAGAATTTGGAAAAAATAACTGGTACGTGAAAATTTACCTTGCCTTTTATATACATATCTTCACATTCATTAGTCAGTATGATATGAACAAAGCCTAGTTAAATGTGTTGGACTATGGTAAGTGCCAAAGGTGAGCTGTAGTCGTCACTCCATTTGTTTACCTCTTCTCACTTGTGTGGGTGTCGGCATCAAAGCATTTTCCATAGATGCAGTGCTGTCATCAAGATTGTCGAAATTGTAAAAAAAGGAAGTTTAAAATGTATACCATGAAGAAGCTAAACATCATAGTAAATCATACTATGACCTCAAACTTATAATGCAACATAATACTAGTCAACCATTCCACATCAAGGTGGTTAGGGGTAAAGTTAGATCTGGAAAAATGTTTTTTTCCGCTTAGCGAGGAAGGCCTTTCGGTTTTTAGTACACTTGAGGACACTAAAATGGCACAAGAAAATAAGAGAAATGCAAAATACATTCGCTGAGAGGCCACGGTAACTGCGATTGGTGTCCTACAAAACATGTGGAATGCAGTGTGGAAAGAAAATTGGACATTGGTTGGCCCAGGGGGGAGGCATATTGGGTCTGCTATGTTTTAGGCCTTAGGGAAGAAGAGATTGTTTTGAATACTGTGTGTCCTTGTCTCATGGTAGCCTGCACATGGTCACTTTCGCAGGCCCTGACGACCTTGAAAAGATGGGCAGCGTAGAATGGGGGGGGTGGGGTAAGCCACCTGCAGGAAGCTTCGAAGTGGCTTAACTAGAGTTAATTACAGAGGTTGATTTATAATTTTTCTACTACAGCAACAATGCAAAAGGGTCATCTGCAGTCACAAAACCATATACACTGGTTTACAATGTTAAAGCATTAGAACACAGTGAAGTACCTATACATTTGTGACAAAAGAGAAGGAAACTTACCAGGATTGTATGTGATTGGGTTGCATATCGCTTCTAATATTGAAGTTGCTGAATGAAAAGCGCAGGTTGTTTGGTTGGCTCGTCTCTTTCCAAGCACGTTGTCCAAATTTATTCTGGATCTAGGTCATTTTCTTTCTTCCTGCGCCACTTCTTGATAGTTCTTTTTTTTTTGATCCCTGGAATCTTTTTAAAATTTCCTCATTATTTGGTGTTTGTTTCTGCGATTCCTCCAGTCACCTTATTTCTTCATATACCTTATTTCTTCATATACCTTATTTCTTCATATACCTTACTTCTTCATATACCTTATTTCTTCATATACCTTATTTCTTCATATACCTTACTTCTTCTATGTGTGCTTTCTAATTCAAGCTGCATCTCCGTCGATAACCATATAGCTAACAGGGTGTTTGTTTCGTCCACTGACCACTGTCATGTACTGATGTTTCCACTAGATGGCGAACATGCATTGGGGACAGGGACGGTAAAAAAGAAGAAAAATAATAAAGACGGAGCAGTTATTCTGAACTCGTATCTGTAACTGAGCGAGTGGACTATTCATGGTATGAAGGTAGAGGACCAAACAACCACAGGCCTAATTTTTCGCTGTTATCCATTGTCAATCCGATTGTAATCTGGATACAATTTGGTTGTACTGGAGGCAAATAGAGTTTTGCAGGGAATTTGGACTCGATAGCCCGTCCTTGTCCTGCTGACGTTGCGGTTACAAATTCTGAGCCCAGCTTTTCTGTGATGCCGTGCTGGAGCTGTTATTTATGGCCCATGGGCAGTTTTTTTGCAGTGGAAACCTGCGGAACCAGAGTCGGTGAAAGTCCAGCACCAGCACAACGTTGGTGGAAATGAGGCTTAACATTGTTTCTAATGCTCCTTGAATTTAAATATAGACAGTGGACAGGCCTTTTACAGTGTAGATATATATAATCAGTATACACATAATGTACACTGAACAAAAATATAAACGCAACACTCTTGTTCTTGCTCCCATTTTTCATGAGCTGAACTCAAACATCGGAAAATTTTTCTACATACACAAAATACCCATTTCTCTCAAA
>JAODLC010000042.1:4534538-4550513 GCA_026781145.1 Hippopotamyrus pictus | reverse complement strand
AAATTGATATTTTTCCGAGAGACAAACAAGAAACACGAACTAGTCAAACCACATTAAAGGCTTTATAAAATATTTTAATACATTCATAGCGATATTCTTTTTTCAAACGGCAAACAAACTACAAACAAACCAAGTCGCCATGTTGAAATTACGTCACAGGGGCAACTCGGCCAACGTCATAAAAGAGGCGTGTTTCCGACGGGAAGTGACGTTTTTCGTGACGTTTCGTGACGTTTTCATCCGCGTTTCGAGTTGGAGAGGAATAATCGAAGGCACCGAAATAATCGAATGCACGTTATGTTGTGGAAGACAGTGGTTTTCGTTTGGGTTAAAGCCACAAAAGTAAAGTTTTGGTTCCCATTAATTTTAGTCGGCAACGCGAGGTGCCAGTCGCTCCCTAGTTTTGAATCGTATTAACGCATAAAGTGCAACACAGAGTACTGATAGGGTGAAGGGGCGGTGAGCAAAGACGCTTCTTTTTTTCTTATTTTTTTAGATTTGCATTGTTGCTAGGTTTAACAGTACCCTGCCAATCAGAGATGGCGGAGGGTGAGATTAAGAGTGCAAAGTTCTACGGAGGGGCGAAAACTAGCAGGACCATGAGAGATGATGTAGTCTTGATCAGTTTATAAAGCTCCAGATATACGCGGAGTGAATTTTTAGTTCTTTCTGTAAACCGTTGCTATTCCGAAGAAGGGAAATGTGGAGCGGCATTTTCGGACTGTTCATAAAAACTAAGACATTAACTTAAGTTCAAAAATAATTTATCCCAAAGGGAAATTAATAATAAATAATAATATTAAAGAATACTCAATATTTTTATATATAAATACTGTATATGTTTTGCATTTTTATAGTAGGTCAATCATTTTGACTTGGTCAAATTATAAGTAGCTTGCAAGCTAGCATACCTTCAGAGCGTGTGTTTAGTACGGCAGGTGACATAAAGATGCTACGCTCAGAGCACACAATCTCCTGAACACCTTGACCATTTAATTTTTCTTAAAAAATCTCTCAAAGAAGATTACTGACATACCGCAGAAGTCAGTCGTGTTAATCTTCCTCATCCTACATGTCTGTCCATGCAATATTTTTTATTTTTACCTTATTGCATTTTATTTTTGCTTGTTTTATGGGACATACTTGACTACACTAGATTTTTTTTATGGTTCCCAATAAAATGTGAGAACATGCTAATTATATTTTAATTCATAGAAGTGTAAATTTGTGTGAAATTTCATCATTTCGACTACTAACCCCAGTATCGAACTGAATCGAATTGTATCGTATCGTGGGAATTTCTGAGGTATCAAAAAACATTGAACCATTGGCCTAAGGAATCAATATTGTATCATATTGCGAGGAAATCTGTGATTTACACCCCTACTCTCTACAACATTTCTTATTTGCTGGAGAATGTGTTGTGACTTTCTGACCTTTCTTTTAAGGTGGCCCATGAAGTTTTCAAAAGGAAATGCAGACACATGATCTAATGGTACAAACCTTCTGACATCTTTTGCCAGATGACACAGACAGTGAACATTGTACATCTCCTCAACCCTATACAACATCCTGAACTGTCCAAGGAAGTACTTTAATAGATTATCTGCATAATCACAGTAATGGGCACACAGGGTGGCAGAAAGCATCAAATGCATGCTTATAAACAATGTAAGGAAGTTAATATAAAGTGGAGTTGGGAGGACTTCTTTCAGTGCCACTGGTCCAGTGTACAGAAGAAACTGCCTAAATTCCGTAGCTTTCCAGCAGTCTAATTCTGATAATGATCTCGGCCTTTGTGCAAACTCACAAGGTATGTACTGTGACATCCCTATAAGTTTTTCTGAGATTACATTGATCTTAGGGGAGCCCAGTCTGTATTTCATGTGCCCCTTGATCCAAAATTTGAGCATCTTCCTTGTGACACCAAAGCAAACATGCATATAGTCTAGCACAAATTGTGTGACCATACCCAAATTTAATTTACTTAGTATTGAGTGACCTCTGTAATGATTTTCATCAAGCAGTTCTGCAAATGATTTATCTGTTCTCAGAGTAGCATGTGTTTCTGGAAAAACCATTTTACCTCCCACATAAGAGCCCTCCTGAATACAACTATCACATACACTATAGTCTCCATGCCCTTTTGTTTGTTTTATGAATGCCCATGCTGGAGCATCACAAATGAAGCAATCAAGGGACAACTGAAACATCCTCTCAGCTACAGCGAAGTCTTGTTCCTGAGTGAAAACCTCCTCAACAAAGTCATGCAGGTATTGATTGAGATCACGTGGTTTGCTGTTTCCACAAAAAACACCTATCAGAAATGGATCCATTTCAAAAGGGAATTCACCCAAAAATGGCTGCTTTGGAGAACTTTTGAATAATGGCAGCCCATCTATGTTCACCTGCAACATGACTTTGTCAGCTTGAGATAGCAGTTCTTCTTTGTTTTGGAGCAAATGTTCCAACATGCCAAAATGGACATACTCCCCACCATCAATTGTTTTCACCTCATATGAATGTGATGCTTTCATTAAAGTTCTTGAACATTTTGGAAGTGTGGGGATGTGTTTATATTTTTAAGAAGGCTATCAGCTGCGTTTTGTGTCACTACGGACTCCACCAACCTCTGATGCAGTTCGTTGGGCAAGTCATCAAAGTAACAATTGTCATGAATGTCAATGAAAAAAATCTTCCCCACTAAAACTGAATCTGTCATCACATTGTTGTTGTTTTCAATTACTGAGATGGTATCGCAAGTCATGTGTACATCACTTGTTTCTTCATACTTTGCTCCAAGGGATTCACTGCAACGGGCCACGTTGGGGTCAAGGTCGCTTTTATGTGGAGTTCGGAACTCATGAACAATATTCTGGACACGCCTCCATTTGGTGACTGAACTCACACCACACAACACAACACTATGTTCCTACAGAAATTGTGGCAAAAAACTATAAAACATACAGGAAATTTTTGCAGAAAAATTGGATTGTTTCAATACATGTCTTTAATGTTAGTACGTGAAGCATAAATGAAAACCTAAACGACATGATATGCAAGGCCACATTGCACAAATGTAGCAGCCCTCCACCTCTCACTGAGGCCTAATCCTTTCTTACAGTACAGAAGTATACCCCTGGACAAGAATGCCATGGCGGGCGTGAACCATATTTCCTGCACACACGTTACAAGAGGCCCATCCCACAGAGACGAAACCGATTTAGTATATTTCTGGCCATTAGCAATGAGATTCCTCACATTCCATTGTAAAACAGCCTTTAACATAAAGACCTACCAACCACAGACTTTGAGCTAAGATGCTCACTCAACCTGCCTTCCACATTTTCCAAAAGCTCCCTTCTAACCTCCCCCCCACCAGGCTGAACTTCCTAGCTCACATTTCCAAGAAACACCCTGGTGGACAACTGTCCCCCAACAAATTTTATCATAACCTACAGACTGTCACACCATTCTCCATTCCTGGCTGTCTTCAAGCAGCATGCATCAAGCATGGTCACTCCCACCAAATTGTCCCTAAGCTGATCATTTATGACAGCCAGGGGTATACCCAAGATCACCCTGCGGACCACCTGTCTGTCCTTCAACAAAGAACACTGCACTTTCCTACAGTCTGTCTTATTCAGTACAATCGACTTTACCCTGCTTGGCGCCATCTCTGTAGCACACCAGGAACAAGCCATTCCACAAAATCTTTGCACTCTTAATCTCACCCAGCAATATATTCAATGACTTAGTCAGTAGAATTGGATTCACCCACCAAACGATGTACCATCCTGGGTAAAGTACCATATGGTTCTCCCAATATCTGTCTACAGTCACTGGTCCCCACTCACTTTCAGTGTCTTCTGTATGAGACATGTCTCCCTGTTGTTGCTGTTTTTTACATCTGCTACCATGAAGCCAAACCTCACCTCTCCTGCCTTTCAAAACCACCCATCTCACTTCCTGACACGTCACTTCCCTCTGCCACCTCCTGCCGATTCACAATCCAGCTGCCAACCAACCAAAAAACAGCCCCCCCCACTGACCTCCTCAACTAAAGACTGGACAGGCATTTACAGTTTTTCTTGATTACTTTGTAGCATTTCTCAGTTGACAATTATCATTTCCAAAACAACGTGTTTAATCCTCACACTGTAATGTCACTTCTGCATAGAGAACAAAATTTCTCATTGCTTCACATAAATTTCCAAATGTTTTTTACATATGTAAATGGTTTTGTACAGTTGTTATCATTTTGCAGAATTTTCAGTTGCTTAAGACTTTGTTGGTCAAAATTGATTATGTAACTTCCCATTATAATAATTTTACACCCAAAAAATATATTCCATATACAGTATATTCTATTTATTGCAGTGAAATACCATTGTTGTGATTTGGTTCCCACAGAACACAGATTTTGATGTTTTTGTATTTCCATTTTGCTGTTCTTGTGTTACACAGTGCTGTATGACTATTTTTTTTTTTTTTTGCTAATTTACTGTTTTGAAATGTGAAGAAATTACATGTGCATGCAAATGCTTTATCTTGCCAGTAAACTTTATATACTGTAATGAAGAGCCTTGCAATGTTGAAATTAGTCTCTTTGACATGCATGAATAAGTATCAGGCTGCTAAACACAAAATAAATCTGTGACAATGAGAAACCAGGAATCAACTATCATTCAGAATTGTGGAGCTCAGGAGTGTATTTACACTGACATTTTGGCAATATATTTAAGCATGTTGGCTCTCATTGTCAAAAGAATGCTTATTGTTTTTTGATGGTTGTAATTTTAGGGGCACTGACTAATTCATATATGGAATTATTTAATTTTGAGACATGAGTTAATTGTTTTGGGTTTAAGTCACAGGCTTTGCAGCTAAACCATAGTGTTGTGCTATATGCAAGAACTATTTTCAGAAATGCTCTTATAGTCTTAAAAATGTTAAGTATGTTTCATGAAATGTGCCAAAACAAGCAAGCAAAACTGTAAACCAATACATAATGAGGATCAACAAGAGACAGGTGTGAGTGGTAACAGGCAGAAGGAACACAAGCACAGGTGAGGGCAATAAGGGTCAAACACCAAGGGAGACTAGAAAACAAGGGTAGCTGAACATTAGCATAGCATAACATAGCATGATGTAGACAATAAATGTTTCTTTAACCCTTTAGCTAAAAAACACACCAGTTACAATGATGATCATGCACATTATTTATATGACATTTATATGAATATATATAGATATATATATATATATATATATATATATATATATATATGACCCATTGATTATACTGTTGTACATTTATTACAGTAGATGGTTTCCTAGGAACTGTGCATCCTTTCATCCATCTTACAACTGCTAATCCAGGACAAGATTACAGTGAACCTACCCCAGGAAACACAGGGCACTTTGGAAGGGATCTGAGAACATTACCCACCAAACATATTAATGCACGATCAGGGGAATATGTAATTGCTAAATGTGCTAATATGATTTTATTTATTCACAATACCCCTAAGAATAGGGCCAAAATATCATTTACAGTACTCGAACAAATAGTCATGATATGTTAATAAGGTCTCGTACAGAAAGAAAAATCCTGTCCTGAATTAATCTCTCTTTTTAGTCTTACAAATATACATTTGAATTTGTAATGTGTAACATGTATAGTGTTTTTGAAATATATTTTTTAATATTAGGAGTTTATTCATGTGTGTTCTGTAGACTACAGATGGACAAAATGACACTTCATGAACCATTTGCTGTGTTTATTGACACCACTAGATGGTGCTCTCTGTTCAAAAACAGGTACAGAGCATGCTCCAAAGCAAACCAGGAGCACCATCTAGCAGGGGCAAAAAATAAAACAAACGGTCCACGAAGCTTCATTTACCCATCACTACTGTAGACCCAATGAGTGACTAGCATTATTTTTACTATGTGATTATAAAATGTAAGCGGTTCATAAAATAAGGCGTGCTGGACCTTCCTGGAAACAAATCAAAGACCTTAACTAAATGCTGGTGTACTCAGATAACTTTTTAGGAGTGTGTTTTTCTTTATAAAGTTGTACGTCCTCAACACAGATTACATTACAAGTTATTGTTTGGCTTTCTTCTCACATCAGCTTCTATTACGAAGAGAGGAACAGATCATAAAAAACAACCACAAAAGCAGTTTACCCACTGCTTCAAAAAAATGTGTAAACAAGTACATTACAGGCATAGGACTTGGACAGCTCACCTATGCTGTTTATGCTGAAAACAACCATTCCAGTGTAATTTTATGGTGATGGGTGTACTGTATGTGTTTTTGTGCGAGTGGCAAATTTGCTTCTTTGAATTCACAATGCAGAAATTAACATTTTGCAAGCAGTGTCATGTTCTTCCTGATTAGAGCAGCAACCTTAATGTCTATGTTTATACGCTCATCAGAACCCTCTTATATCTTGGACACAGCCACATGATAGCATCCTCACTTCAACTCCCCAAAGGATTTTTTCCTGAAGGAAAGGAGTCTTTACAGGTCCTTTATCCAAGGATTTTTGACAATGGTGCCTGAGGTATCTGTGCCTGTCCTACCGTTTATGTGTGGGCATGACTGTCTGCATCAGTTTAATAGATATAAAGTATAGGCATGCTTTACTCGCTTGGTTGGTGGGAAAGGGGTGGAGGCGTGAAAGTGGGAATGGAGATGGCGGGAGTCTGGGTGACGTCTCTGTCAGGTTGTAGACAAGTATAGGAGGATGCATTAAAAGCACAGCGCAACTGCCAGAACAATATGCAGACCAGCGCTGCCATCAATAATGTCAACAGCGCCAAACGTTTCCAACCCTTCAATCTGATCAGTTCCCCAAGGCTTCTTCTGTGAACCCGTGAAGGTCGGGGTGGACTTCGCTGTGCGCCAGCACCGATATCAACACAAATCCAGATAGAATGCCTACCGGCATTACCCATAGGGCACTGATAGCATAGTTGCTGACCCTCTAGCCAGACGTGCTCAGGCCACCTCTGGTGGGTTGGCAGTCTGGCCAGCAGGTCGGGGCAAGTGGGCAGGGCCGGGGGACCAGCCTCAGGAACAGGGGTGGGATGCCGGCATAGCGGGCAGGTGATATCATCCTTCTTTAGGTGTAATGATACCGCCCGGAGACGTGACAGGCACTCCAGGCAGAAGACATGAGCACAGTCCAGCTGCTTGGGTGTCTTGAAGACATTGTCGTAAGTGCTGTAGCAGATGGAGCACTCAGGACGGGCTCCACAGTGCTCCAGACCTTCCTCGGTGGATGGGGCCTGTGTGCTCCACACCTGTAGGGACTGATCCATTCTTCGATGCTCCACCCTGTCCTGCTCTTCACAGACAAAACTGGACACAAAGAACTGGTTTTAGCTTGATATTCCATACACGCTAAATATTGAATAGAACTTAAGACTTGTAAATGCTGTAGAACAATATTTTTCCATTTTTAGTACACTGCAAGTACATTATAAGTTTTGCTATACATAAATTGTACCCTCAAACAATTTGAATGTACAGTATTTGGTCCAGCTCTGAACCTATTTTGTTGGTGTGCGGTCCTGTGGGTTAGAATGGAGTACACCTGTGATCGGAAAGTCGCCAGTCCAAATCTTGTGGCCTGCAGAGTGATCGCACCATTGGGCCCTTAAGTAAGGCTGTTAACCCCAATTGCTCCAGGGGTACCACATGTAGACTGACATTGCACTATGATCCCCAAACTCTCCGCGAATAGGTGTTTGTGTGTCTCATGGAGAGCAAGCTGGCATAAGAGAACACCCCATGCCGATAAATAAAGTATCACTGTTCCTTTGTACGATTCTTAAGTACAGCAAGCTTACTACCTCAGCCCCACACCTGTGTGATGAGAGAAGCTAGTGAGCTGAACAGACAATAGTGGCTTTGATTAATACCAGGAGACTGTGTCCTTCAGAGTCACTCAAGGAGACCACACCTGTCACAGGTTGGCCTTTTGTGACAGCCTTTCTCCTGCTTCTGTTTTCACTGCCAGACCTCGTGGCAGCACTAGTAATGATAGCTAGTTATACTGACTAGTAATAACTTTACTAAATATTATTGTTAACTAAGTTTCATATCCATACGACATTCTGTCCTCTCTGCTGTTCCAGTCTTGTTTTATGTATGGTTTATACAGCACACAAGAAATAAAGATATGAAATAGGACTGTGGATACATTAAAAGATTAAAATGAATGTTATAATAAAATATACAGATGAATGTGCAAAAGCACAATGATAAAGCAGTCTGGCATGGACCAGGTCTGTCAGGGTGCCAGAGATTTCCATTCCAGCATAAATGGGAATGTACTGTAACTGACCAGAGGGATTTTTGGTTCAGCCAGCATGAGCTGTTCAGTGATCTTACTGTCTTTTGGTTCAGCCTAAGTGTTCAGATTTAGGGGTCATTGCAAGCACTTCTGATTAATGGTCACTGAATAGTCACTGAAATACCCAGTGACTATGACAATTACAACCAAAGACAGACTTAAACAAACAAACAAAGAAATTGATTTTTCTATAGCGCGTTTTCACAACATTGCATTGTCTCAAAGTGCTTTACATTATCCCTGCCCAAAGCCCCCAGTGAGTAAGCCAGAGGTGACAGTGGCAAGGACGAACTCCCTAGAAGGAAGAAACCTTGGGAGGGACCAGACTCAAAGGGGGAGCCCAACCTCCTGGGGCCGGCAGGGAGAGTCAAATCGGAGAGATGGCTAAATGGCAAGTCACACAGTCTAAGTCATAAAACATGAGTCAGAACTGAGGAGCAGGGAGGTTAAACAACAATACAGAGAGACACCAAACAACAGTAAGGTACAGTGGCAATCATATACAGGGATAGGTAAACGTTATACAGGCAGTCCCCCAATTGCGAACGAGATCTGTTCCCTAAGTCTATTTTTAAGTAACATTTGATGGTAGGTCGGAAAATAATAATTATACTGTAATAAAAGTAACTACATATGATACTGTACTGTAACTCGAGCTGATGAACTGCTGAAGCTGCACAATGCTTTCACGAGTGTCACAAAGGAGTGCGTGTGTTCAAGATGAGCCATTGTATTTAACCCAAGTTTTTTATATGATAGACTATATGGCAGTGCCTTTGTAAGTACAAGTTGTCCGTTAAGTTGGACATTCTTAACTCAGGGACAGCCAGTACGTACGCTGTTCAGCCATTGAATGGCCTGGCCTGCACTGTGAAATAATCTATAACAAAACTATGGAGCACCTCTTACTTATTAGTGCATATACAGAAGATGGTAATGCTGTGAATGCAGGTGAATTTCTGTGTAGGCAGATTTCTTATTCTCTTAATATGACTGTTTTACAATTTGCAGTCTAATGTCTGAGTTCCTAAATGTGATAATATAAACTTTTAAATTCTTGAATGTACCAATTATATACAGGACCATTCAGTCACCAAGCGCAAATTCTACACCTCTGAGTTTCTGAATATCTTATTTATAGATCTACATCTGTAAGCACATTTTTGAAAATAGTACGTTTGTTCTTCACAGCCCTTGGAGTTATTGTCACAGACGAGCAATAGAAGATGGACTTACCTACTGTACCTGTTCACTGTATAGCATTGGATGTTAAATTTACAAATTTTTATGTCCACGTATGAAGTAGTTCCAGCTGATATAATCCTTCAATTTAAGGTTGATCTTGGGGCCCTTCTGATGATTTGCAAATGAAGTAGTCGTGTTCCAGTGCCTTGAGTAATCTTCCAGGTAATACAGGTAAAGGTGTGTTTAAAAACGGCAGAATAAGCGAAGGTCCCCTTTCTATTCAGTCTTTGTTCACAATCCCAGTCTCACTTGACTTATCCTGTCTGCTGGCCTGTCAGCACTGTGTCTGTAATTGAATAATAACACATCCAAAGGGGAGGGACAGAGTGAAGGAGAATGAAAGAAGGAGGGAAATCCTTGTTCTCGCTTATACACACAGGAGTATGTGCTCACTTTCAGACCTGGATAACTGTTCCTATTATTACCTCAGGATTCAAGAGAGAATTCTATTTTTGGATATGAAGAAATATAGTTGAGCAAGGTGACATTCCTGGTACACAGTGCAGTGGTCAGTTTCACGTAACCAAGCATCAGATAAGAATGAACAAAACACTCCACAAAAATGATAATAATACCACATTCAGGTAAACTGTGTGCTTGTTTGTGACTTTGGTCTTAGGCTTGTAAGGACTTCAGTTTAAAGAATCCAAGCCAAATGGTTATTTTTTAACATTGCTGGGAATGTATATTGTAGTTCTGGCTATATTTCATATGGTTCTTCACAATAAAAAGCAATTTGGAAACATCAACTCACCTGAGCAGTTTGTCCTTGTGGAAAGCTATAGAGGTACCAGACAGATACAGGAGAATGTAGCTGGATCTCCAAGATTAAACTAGCAATCTAGACAACTGCTGACAACTGCTACAGTTGCTTGAAAGACAGTGTTGACTTATCTTAGGGTTTGGACCTGTTGTGAGGAATGACTTTGACAAGTTGATTTACTTGGCAATTAGTGGGTTTACATATACTGTCAGAAAACAGTTCCCCAAGGTAGAAACAACAATAATGTTCCCCAAATGGTACAATAATGTCCCTCAGAGTCTGTTTCTGTACCTTAAAAGGTACATTTCACTACAGCTAGGGTACAAATGGCAGACCACTGTGACAAGTAACTGTACCTTCAAAGGTACAAGTTGGTACTTTTTTTCGGACAGTATAGTTATTAACTAGTTTTGCATTTCTGATTTCAGTGTGTAACTGTTAAAATTGTTCACGATTCCCACTTTTTGGGCACTCTTTGTTAGAGGACACAAAATAATGGACAGAAATACCAGATGTGAGAGTTTTTACACGGTGTGGTTAAATGCCGTCCTTGGAAATGTGACCTTATTTGTATGTGGGTCTATGTTGTAGGACAGGATTCAGACCTTCATTGTTTAACATCCCACAATTGCTTACGTGGGCAGAAACTTGCCCTTTAAAATAGTGAACTTGTTTACATCCCTCATAGCCCAGATGCATCATAAGCTTTATCCTGTTTGTGTTCTGCAGCACAGTTTCACGTGCCAGAATATAAGGTTGTTTACTGCTTGGATGCAATAGAAATATTATTACAGTTTTTACGTTCTGTCTGCATTCCCCAGTTTATGATGTTCATGTGCTTGCTGATACTGAGAGAAACAAGCTTATTCTCTTGTGTCAGCTTTCCAACAGGCCAATGCTACTTTTAGTACCTGTCATTCAAAAGTACAGTTATTCAATAACCAAACCCCCTAACTGGAAAAATATTAACTGGAATCAAGGAAATAGAACAGTAAGTGGCAGGATGGGTATTTTTGAAGGAAGAAATGGGTCATTGACTTCTCTCTGCTGGTCTTCATGGGGTCCATCTCTCTGGTAGCTTCATTGCAGTATAATATTCAGTTATTCATTTTCCATACCAGCTTGTCGCATGCAGGGTCATGGGGGTCTAATCCTTATTCCAGAAGCTATGGGCAAAAGGCAGAGAACAGCCCAGGACGGGACACCAGCCTATTACAGGGCACGTATACACACACACAAACGTACACACACACGCACATATACAGACAAATACGCACAAACACACACACACACACCATTCATACCTACAGGTAATTTGGCAACTCCAGTTCACCTCAGCATGTCTTTGGACTGTGGGGGGAAACTGCAGGAAAGCCCATGACAGCATGGGAAGAACATGCAAACTCCATGGTCTCCAGATGTGTGACGCGAATGTGCAGAACAAGGTACCACTGTGCTGCCCTGTGGTATAATGATGGAGGCCAGACTCTTATCACACATTACATACACAGTTCTGAAAAGGGAACAACCCATGTGAAGGAATTTTTTTTTCGGAGACAAATGTGACACAGCGTTCTGGTACCGTGAAGCCTATGACTGAGTTTTTCTCACAAAGCCTCTCCTAGAAACATGCTTTTGAAGTGAAGGAGAAATTATCATTACAATTAATTCATTTAGATATAAGCAAATAATTATCATAGTACCAACTTTTATCAAGTAGTATATTTTTATAGGAAGTCCATCCATTTTCTGTAACTGCTTGTCCTATTTAGGGTTGGTGGGTCCAAAGCCTATGGGTACAAGGCAGGGTACAACAGAGGATGGGGTGCCTAACCCTCACAGAGTACAAGACAGGGTACAACAGAGGATGGGGTGCCTAACCCTCACAGAGCACAAGGCAGGGTACAACAGAGGATGGGGTGCCTAACCCTCACAGAGCACATTCACACTCCAGTCAACCTCAGCTTGCATTTCATCTGTCGGGTGGGGTGGGGGGGAGGGCAGGACTACCCACAGGAAACCCCATGATGACACGTGGTGAACATGTAAACTCCACACACAAGGAACCCTGACAGAGACTCAAACACTGGTCCCAGAAGTATGACGCAACACTGCTAACTAAGGCACCACCGTGCCGTCCCACTTACAGGTGTATCGGTTATTTCAAAGAAGACATTGGAAATATGACATCTAATACCTAGCGATTCATCCATCTTCGATACCACAAATACACTGGAGGGTTGCAATGGACCTGTAGCCTTTCCCTGGAAGCACAGGACTGGGGAAAAAAACCTGGTTAGATAGCAGCTCATCACCAGGCGCCCACACAATATGGAGACACCAGCTGGCTATATACAGTAAAGCAGCTTGGGTGTTTCAGCGATAGAATCTTTTTACGGACAGTTTACTGAAGGCTGGCGGCTTCTCAGCTGTTTCACAACTGTGCTGATTATTTCTATATTAATATTTAAAAAATATATAGTTGTTGGTATTTATGAATGAAACAAGACTTCGTAATCTATGTTTAACAGAACTAACTATACACTGTCCACCATTTAAAAATTGCTTGGAAAGGGCACCTCTGCCCACTGAGCTGTACTGATCTTATAGCACCATGATAAAGTAAGTAGAGCAAGGAGAGCAAAGGACTAGAATAGGGGAAACCGTGTGGGTGCTTTAATCTTCCAGTTCAAATTAAGGAGGTAATGTCACGCTGACAGCAGATACAGTATACTCTGCTGAGGTAACACTGTCCATCCTGCCGTCAGAAGCAGTACCAGCATCAGAGTGCCATCACTCACCAGCATGGAGAGATAGACCATTCCATTGCTGTGGATTTGTATAAGTCCCTTTGCAAACTAACTATTGAGTTGTGGGCATATTCATGCAGCAAAAGTTAGGGGGCAGTGTGTGGCTCAGTGGCTGAGCCTCTGTGCATGTGATGGAAAGGTGGCTGGTTTGAGTCCAGCCTGAGTATGTCTGCAGGTCCTTGAGTAAGAGCTGCATCCCCCATCTCCCTGGGTGCTGCTGAGGGTGACTGCCTTTGTCAACCTACTTACTCTCACCTACAAAGAGCAAGTTGGGGAAGGTGTAAAAAAGAATTTCCCCATGGGGATCAATAAAGTATCTATTATTATTCTATCTAGTCTTCTCATTTATGGAGACGTAAGACCTTAGGAAATGACTGACATCCTAGTCTGACTGCTCAGTCTGTCCAAAGAATAATAGTAGTCTCCAGATGGCTGCAAATTTCCCTCCAGTACTGGAAGATAAACTGAGAGCTTCGGAGAGTAGTTTCTTAAGTGCCAGGAAATACATCTGCAACAGCACCTGGTCTATCATGTTGGTAGCCCACAAACAAATTAAAACTCTTAAAACTCATTATATTGACTTTGCTCAGTTTCCCTTCCCCTCTTTGTAGTTTTCTAATGTAATCAATTCCTGTGTTCTTCTCAGGCATGAAACTCTGAACCTCTCCCTCAGCAAAAGGTTGATGCTAACAGGTATCTGTGACACGTGCCATTGTGAAACAGTTTTTATGGATGCGTGGTCTCAAATATACAACATCAGTTTTCAAGTGCTGGTTTGCCTAATAATAATTATCTCAAAAGCCTGGTGAGGTGCTTCTTTGTTACATTGGTTGAACTGGTGATGTAGTATAAGAGATATGTTGAAGCTCTGAACCTCTCAGTGATACCAAATCGTGTAATCATTTTGTGCTCTTGCATTAGAAAAAAATACAGTTGTAATTTTATTACATTTCAGGTGAGTGGAAACCCAGTGGTAGTTCAAAATTAAGGTGTCCTCATGCAATCTATGAAATTGCTTCTTATACAGTATTCTGTCATGTCCTGCTCATCCGATCCTTTTGTGTGCCACGCCCCCTTGTTACCGCATGTGGAATCCTGGTGTTTTCAGCTGTGTCTAGTTGTTGTTAACTGATTCTGTGTATTTAATGCTTCCGTGTCCGTCTTACCACTGTCCGGTCTTTGACGTTCGTGCTTGCGTCGTGTCCTGTGATTCCGTTATTTTTAATAAATCCCCGTGTACCTGACTTCATGACGTTTCTGTGCTGCTTTCCCGGACGCCTTCTGTGACAGTATTCACCATAGAATATAATACTGTGGGGAGATTGTGGATCACGTTCAAAGAAATTGACGATATAGAAAGCTCCACCTTTAATGACAGCTTACAGTCAGCAAAAGCACGCAGTGCTACAGACAAGGGGTCAACAATTCACGTCACTCAGCACATCACTCACACTCGGGGTTAAACATGAACAAACACAAGCACTCCATGACAAAACATCACAGATACAATACAGTTTACAACAATTAAACCAAATGCGTGTATTTCATTTACAGGATGTATACATTCACGCAGCATCACACTACAGAAACATTATAATTGGGGCTGGGAAATTTATCGTGTTAACACGTTGCATTGATTTTAAAGTTAATATATTTTAACGTAAGCAGTATTTTATTACCCAAATGGGAGAATACAGTTGACCCTTCCACCTTGCAGAGGTTAAGGGCATGAGCTCCCCTCGAACCGGAAAAACTGCATTCAAATTTTTTGTCCCCCTGGTGAGCGAAGTGAGCATGCAAGTGGCACAAAATAAAAAGATGCGAAAAACGTGACATACAAAGATCACTGCAAGATCACTCACGTGAAAGGCCGCCATAAACACGCTTGGAGTCCTTCAAACCAGCACTGTACATATAGTTTATGCGTTTATGAGTCAGTAAACCTTTTATGTCATCTGCTGACCTTCACATGTCATCTGTTGCGTTCACAAAACTCCCAAAAGACTTCTTATGCAGACCCTGCAACATGTGGAAACTGCAATGGGGAAAGTCACAATGCAGAAGGGTCAACTGTAGTATGTGCATAGATTTTAATAGAGACCTATAATACTCCTTCCAGTAAACAATGTGAGACTTGATGGATTTCTCTAGTTAATCTGTAGTTATTTAATTATTTCCATTTAGTTCACTCATTTATAACTTTAATATTTCCTCCTTTTTATATTTCTTTATCCTTGCTACTTGCTTCCTCACATTATGTTCTTTGCCTCTCATACAGCTCACTCTCACCAAGGTCATCTGACCACCTGGCCTCAGGAATCTGTGGGAAGCCTATAGAAAAAGGGCCTGCTTCCCTCAGTGGGGGCAGACAGACACAGACAGACACTTAACCATGTGTGGACATCTTTCTGTAACGTCTTTATTCTGTCTTAAAAATGGCATAAGCTTACGGAACCTGCCTCATCATTCGACTCTAAAAGAACCTGAGGTTTCACAAAGACATCTATCAGTTGGTGTCACAAACAGGATTTGTGATAGACAAAGCTGAGATATTAAACTGCTGGATGACAGAAGGCAACCAACAAGCGTGCAAATCAACAGAGGTAAGATCTTCCTCCTGTGTCTGTGTATGTTGTGTGAGTGGATGTATGGTCTATGGGTATGGCTGAGAGGTGTGTCTGTGAGGTGTCTGTGTGGGCAGTGTGAGCCTGGGTCCGGGGCTAGCTGCTCCTTCCTGGGCGCGGCTGCCTCCTTGGCATGGTTGCTGGCCCTCCTCCCCGGGT